>OY848920.1:9452181-9669681 GCA_963693285.1 Xestospongia muta | reverse complement strand
TGTGGAGAAACACACACGTTGATCAGCAGGACGATTATTTCCTGAGTTAATTTCTAAAAGTGAGAAGACAAGACATTGCACCTTAAAGTTTGAACAAAAATATATATAATATATACAACCTTAACGAGAAAACTTGCTTCTTGCTAAACAGTACACTGTACACTTATAAAACAACTATTTGATGAATGACACACAGTAAAAACACTTACCGTATTCTGCCACTGATAACCCTAAGATACTGTTTCTACATTGTGGGAGCTCATACATACAGCACTGAGATTTACAAAACAATGTCAAGATGAGCAATGCCTGCAGAACGCGACAACAAACCATTTCTTTGTCCATACTTTAGCACTACGTACAGATACAATTTATTTTAAACCTAAAAGGTAGGTCACTCTCCCACGCACAATTGAACCTGGGCACGTTGAGTTGCTTTCTCTAATAAGCGAAAAAATGAAAGCGATTCTGTTTGTTCAATATATCTTTTTATAGTAATAATAAATAAATAGTTGTATTGTTCATTGATTAATAAATAACGCTACTGGTAATCAATCCTTCAAGGACCTGTCTAGCCTCACTCTCCGGAAACTCATCCAACGTACACAGAGCTAAATGATAATGTCGATGATATACATGAGATATCTCACTATCCATCTTTGACGGGCCGTTTATATATTTCTACGATTAAGAAAGAATTTTAAAGATTAAAAATTTAATGACTTACATTTCTTGATACCTCCTTTGATGTCTGTAAAAGAGAAAAATGAAGGTAACAATTATTTATCACACTAGGTTTGTTTATTAATATCCACTAATGGTTCCAGTTAACAGTTTAAATTCACTAACTACATATTCACCTGTTGAAGTATTGAAAGATGTTTGCCAAACGTTTTTGCAAGATCTTGGAGGTCATCGTTTAATTCCGCTAATATAGCACAACAATGGCAGCTGCTACTTAAAAGACTACTAAAACATTCGAGGGAAGTTTGGGAGACGTGAGATTGTCTAAGCGTGGAAGTAGTGCCATTTAATTTGGTACCTAATGAGTTCAGTGAATGTGACGATGATTCTGTAATTGACAAAGTTAGGTCAGGTGTTTCCTGTAAGCATCTTCCTGTCATCAAATCACTAATTGCTGATGATATTAGACTTACAATCTATAATAAAGAACAACAATATTCTCATAAGTTCAATAACATACAGTCATATTTGGTTTATCAAATAACTTAACATTTACATTGTATATTGTAAAATTCCACAATCATTCCTAAATAACAAGTAACCAGTGTTCCTCTCCAACTGTATGAATCCTTACGCTCTAGTTATATTCTTGTTGTAAAATAGCAAATACTTTACACTGACAATACACAAACCTTACAACATACAATTATAACCCTTACAAAGAACTTAAAATACCAATCTAATAAAATTATCTAATACACTAAGGAAATCAACCAGATATAATTATCCTCTTATCACAACAAACATCGGATTTAATACGTGGAAAATGTGATGTTGTAGGTCATTATAACAGCTCATTGATGAATACTTTCTTTAATATTGTAGATTTCTTTAGTAAATATCACTTGTAAGTATTTACTTACTTGAGGTTTATAGAGCAGAGCTAACTCTTTACAAGCTCTAGCTAGTAACAAGTCTCCTCCGAGTATCACCAATTTATTACCGAATGATAAATCTTTAGAAGTTTCAAGATCACGATTGTCTTGATTTGTCTCCATGGTTATGACCTCTTGATTTGTTTCCAAGGTTACGACCTCTTTGTGAATCATGTGCGCCATGTGAATCATCTCTGTAATTTCCGCTAAAGCACGTTGCCCCGGCAATATACCAAATTGATCAACATTAGGAAGAGTTGAGTCAAACAAATTTAATGCTTTTGCCGTGAGTAGTGTCATCATACCATGTGTTTGACCACTCTCAGGACAGTCAAAAAACCACCTGTGAAGTACACAAGTATATTTAAAAAGCTTAAAGTAATATCAACTATAGTAGCACATCTTACTCCAATACATATTAGGAGTAGCAGATTAAGGTTGAAGGCCGAGACATTAGGTAAAATAAGACTAAAATAACTGGTTGAGAGGGAGATTTAATGCTACATTAAACACAACAAAGGATCTTAATTCATTGTAACAGGAACACATTAGCCTTAGGCTATGTGCTCCTTGTTGTTGTAGTTATAGTATTACTACAAGAATATAGAATGTGATAATGCATTTGACGACAAATTTCTTTGTAATATATCTTATGATATTGTTATTAAGTACACAGTTGTATTTTTGCAATGTACAAAGAGGTTCATTTTATGATATTATGTAATTATCACCTGTTTATGGTACTCTTCATTAAACACAAACAGAAATGTACTATAATACAACTACTATCATATTTCTGTGCCAAGTAAACCAAACATTTGTAAACCTTTCACTTTGGAAAGGTAGAATTTAATAGAAGTATATACTGGTATGAAGGGGTTAAAAATAATGTTATTTGTAGACGTTATTATCAAAACACACTTAGCTTTTTACAATGGATAGTTTACAAAATTACTTACTATTAATACAACATATGTGACCATAAATACGAAAATGGTATCTAACGCGCAAACGAATTTCGAAGAAACGCTTGTATAGAAACGGTTGCTATGCGGCCATCTTGAACAGGAAGTTATTAAAATTCAGTATGTGACAAGCACAATCAGTGTCTCCATTGCTAGGGATTTTACCCTAGATCTGGGGAAATGTTTACTCATGTATACATATTGTAGTTTTTCTTAAGTGATGTTAACCCAACGGGAATCGTGACTGATGACAATCTTGGGAAATGTAAAAATAGTTTGCGATTAGCTGATTTGAATTGGGTGTGGCTTGTAGGTGTGGTCAAAAATAATTTGAAATATGGGGAATTCTTGGGAATTTTGACATAGGGTCAGGGATTTTGGGGGTAAATTTGGTATAAAATATGGGGAATTATTTAGGGATTTTCTGACATAGGGTCAGGGATTTTTAGGGTAAACTTTTGCGTGGTTTAGGGAATTTCTAATTAATACCCCTGGAGACACTGAGCACAATAATAGACCTATATGAATACCAAATTATATTGATTTCCTGCTCAAGATGGCCGCGTAGCAACCGTTTATACACAAGCATTTCTTCGAAATTCGTTTGCGCGTTAGGTACAATTTTCGTATTTATGGTCACATATTGTCCTAAATACTTACTTTGATTGTTTAACAATAGGATGTTGACTAGACATTAGACGACGAACATGTATTGATAACTGTGAAAACTCACTCCCAACTAAATGCCGAAGGCTTAATAACGGTGTAGGGTAACCCACCAATCTTTCAACACTAGTTTGTTGGTTCTTACTCACTGGATTAACATGATCATTTGGAGGTTCATTGGATGTATTAAGGAAAGCTCTCCAGCTGGTTGACAATGTATTGCAGAGGAAACGTGGTTTAAGACTTCTGGACAGCATCATTTACTATCTGTACGTATTTATGAGGATCAGAGTGCTTCATTTAATTCTGAATCCTTTGCAAAATGTGAGCCATGATGAAAGACCCACATGATCATTAAATGAAATTACATAAGCTAAATTGTGACGTGTATGACGTCATTTGTATTGGACGTGACCTGACCTGGGCAGTACCGTTCCTAAGATGGCATTGAGACTGGGTATATCAAACTTGGAACGTATCCTATTAACAAGATGTTTGACCACATCTTCATCTTGGCAAAGAAAAGCAGAAAGAGAGAGATTTGTTAGACCACTTTTTTACACCTCTTCCAGTATCCAACGTACTTCATATTATAAAAACAGTTTTTTTACTACAACAAGACAACCTATAGCATTTATGTCTAGTGATAGCAAACCAAAAAGAAAAGTTAAAACGTGAGTTCAGAAATAATCAAGTTTTTAGCAATTGAGGCAGCCCAAAATAGATATAGTTGAATTTATATAATATGATAGTTATTTGAATGAATGAATACTAATAAGTACAAACCTTGTCAAACAAAGGATTTTGCAAAAGAATGAAATGTATCTAGACTGATCTTTGTGGTACATTGCACTACAATGATACACTAATATATGTAGAGGTCAAAGGTTAAAAGTAGGAGGTCTAAGATTTTATCATTGATGTGTAAATAATATTTATCTTATATCTTTGTTAGCGTTAAAGTCACCTTTACAGATCGCGATGGGGATGAAGTGACGGTTGATGCTAAAATTGGTGACTCATTGCTTGAAGTAGCTAAAGAATATGACGTTGATTTAGAAGGTATTAGATTTAGCACTTCATAGCACACAACATCAATAATCCTGTTATTAAAATCCTTTAACATTGTCCAATAGTGTTCCTCATGTGTCATTCTACATTTTATCTGACGTCACCTTATGTTGCTATGGTATATGTTATTACATTTGACAGGTGCTTGTGAGGGTACATTGTCGTGTTCAACATGTCATCTTATTGTTGATAAAGAATGGTATGATAAAATACCCGACTTTCTTACTGAAGAAGAACAAGATATGTTAGACTTAGCATTTGGTCTAACTGATACGTAAGCTTGAAAGAAGGGAAAAATAAAATGAATAGATGGAAATGGAAGAAGAGATAAATGAATTGAACAAATAAAGATATGAATAGATGAACAACATTGGTCTATCCCTTGTTGTCCATTACTGACTATTAGTCCTAAGGTTTAATGAACTATTCAGTAATGTATATTGGATTATATGTCCATATATCTTATATGTGTCCATTTGTCACTCTATTAAATGGACGTATGAATGATTGGAATGAAACATGAGCATTTGTTTGCATGAATTGGATCCATCTATTCTTTGTATGTCTAACCTTATCATCTTTTTCTCTCTCTCTCTCTCCCCGATAGATCAAGATTAGGTTGTCAGATCATAGTATCCAGTGCTATTGATGGTATCAGATTAAAGGTCCCCTCAGAAACTCGTGATATACGTAACTTATAAAAATTTTGAGCGACAGAAATGTATTGAAGTGTTGTTACAATAATTTTATGTTATATATTTATTATTGATATTATATGCTGCCAATAAAAAAGTTAAGAATTATAAATGTTAACCTTTTGTTAAGAACATAGGTTGAGGGACAAATGAACGTACTACACTCACTGACATGAAACTACATGCTCGTTTAAAATTACCTTAGATTTTAGAGGAAGCATGGGCATTACAAAATTTCAAACAAGTTTATAAATGTTTACTTAATAAAATGATATGATGGAAGACACATAGATATATTGTTGATAACAGAAAAACACGCTTCAAATAATAATAATACTGATATTAGTTCATAGAACCTACTGTTTACTGTTGTATACACACATGATAGATTGACTTACATCATACAACGAACATATACTGTATAAATTGAATATAACTGTATTGAATAATTGGTCTGTATCCACCATTGGAGTCTAACACAGACAGACAGACAGACATACGATGGTTACCATGCCACTCCTCCTCAATTAATTAATCATAAGCTGTTTGTAATTTATATAGCTTAGGACCCTTCTTTAAAAGATAGCCTTGATTGTTAAGGGAGTATATGAAGTCATCAAAGCTTTTTACTTGAAGTCCAATACGCTAAAACAAAAAAAGCAAGTATGAAAGTACTGGGAGCTTCAAAGGAAAAGGGATGTTCCTCTTTTAAACTTACCTTGGTTATGTCCTTTAATTGTGACCAAGTGAAAGTGGAACTGTTGGTATGGTCTGCCATACGACTCAATTCAGATATGAATTTCTTTGCTTGGTTTTTTTGACTCATGCCAGACCCATGCTGAGACCGCTGAAAATCCAGAAACCCATACTCGTCACTAAAGGTATCACGCATGCTATGAAGGATGGTATTAAATATCATTTCAATTTGAATCATCTACAAACCTAAACTTCATAACTTCAATGATATCTTTAGCATCTTGTACAGATGCTACTTCTCTGAGTTCCAGACGTGCTCTAGCCTAGACATAGTAAAAATTATTGTTAAATAAATATCATACTGGTTTAGTACAATACTTGAGTTATATTAGTTTGTTATAATGTACTAAGTTTTATAAGCTTGTAAATTGTTCAGTTCATTGGTTGAGGACTCTAATCAATTTAAAGTACAAAAGCTATAGCACATTAAGTTGAAAGTAACCAGATGACCTCATTGAAGTTATTGTGTATACATAATGGTACCTTGTTGTGTATTATTGTATCCTCAATATTGTATAATACACTAAAGTATTAGTATGGGACTAGAACAAGTGTCCTCAATATAGAGGTTGTATAATACACTAAAGTATTAGTATGGGACTAGAACAAGTTTCCTCAATATAGAGGTTGTATAATACACTAAAGTATTAGTATGGGACTAGAACAAGTGTCCTCAATATAGAGGTTGTATAATACACTAAAGTATTAGTATGGGACTAAAACAAGTATCCTCAATATAGAGGTTGTATAATACACTAAAGTATTAGTATGGTACTAGAACAAGTGTCCTCAATATAGAGGTTGTATAATACACTAAAGTATTAGTATGGGACTAGAACAAGTGTCCTCAATATAGAGGTTGTATAATACACTAAAGTATTAGTATGGGACTAGAACAAGTGTCCTGAATATAGAGGTTGTGTAATACACTAAAGTATTAGTATGGGACTAGAACAAGTGTCCTGAATATAGAGGTTGTGTAATACACTAAAGTATTAGTATGGGACTAGAACAAGTGTCCTGAATATAGAGGTTGTGTAATACACTAAAGTATTAGTATGGGACTAGAACAAGTGTCCTGAATATAGAGGTTGTATAATACACTAAAGTATTAGTATGGGACTAGAACAAGTTTCCTCAATATAGAGGTTGTATAATACACTAAAGTATTAGTATGGGACTAGAACAAGTGTCCTCAATATAGAGGTTGTATAATACACTAAAGTATTAGTATGGGACTAAAACAAGTATCCTCAATATAGAGGTTGTATAATACACTAAAGTATTAGTATGGTACTAGAACAAGTGTCCTCAATATAGAGGTTGTATAATACACTAAAGTATTAGTATGGGACTAGAACAAGTGTCCTCAATATAGAGGTTGTATAATACACTAAAGTATTAGTATGGGACTAGAACAAGTGTCCTGAATATAGAGGTTGTGTAATACACTAAAGTATTAGTATGGGACTAGAACAAGTGTCCTGAATATAGAGGTTGTGTAATACACTAAAGTATTAGTATGGGACTAGAACAAGTGTCCTGAATATAGAGGTTGTGTAATACACTAAAGTATTAGTATGGGACTAGAACAAGTGTCCTGAATATAGAGGTTGTGTAATACACTAAAGTATTAGTATGGGACTAGAACAAGTGTCCTGAATATAGAGGTTGTGTAATACACTAAAGTATTAGTATGGGACTAGAACAAGTGTCCTCAATATAGAGGTTGTATAATACACTAAAGTATTAGTATGGGACTAGAACAAGTGTCCTCAATATAGAGGTTGTATAATACACTAAAGTATTAGTATGGGACTAGAACAAGTGTCCTGAATATAGAGGTTGTATAATACACTAAAGTATTAGTATGGGACTAGAACAAGTGTCCTGAATATAGAGGTTGTGTAATACACTAAAGTATTAGTATGGGACTAGAACAAGTGTCCTGAATATAGAGGTTGTGTAATACACTAAAGTATTAGTATGGGACTAGAACAAGTGTCCTGAATATAGAGGTTGTGTAATACACTAAAGTATTAGTATGGGACTAGAACAAGTGTCCTGAATATAAAAGATATCCTTAATTTAGGTTTTCTAGACCCTCTTTCTTATAGAGGACACTTTGAATAATGACAACCTCTATATTGAGGACACTTGTTCCAGCCCCATACTAATACTTGAGTGTATTATGTTCATTACTGATATTCTATTAACCTCCGTTAATCTTATTAAAGATTCCAATTGTCTTGTAGTGATTGGTGTGCAGTCACCAGTCTGTCTTTGCCGACGTAACTCTAAATAGAACTCTTGTAATTGTGTGGCTGCCTCTGGACTAAGACGAGGATGGACATATCTTCTAGCGTAGCCTAATATGAGTAAATTTAGTGATGAAAATTCCATTTACACATGTAAAGTGTTATTATCTGGAATGTTATCATTTTTCATTTCATTTAAGTCATAGTATCATTTTATTATCTATTGTTTTTGTCACTTGACATTACTCTCATATTTAGCCCCTCCCCCTCTCACCTATGTATTTCCTCAACAGTTGGGCAGGTATTGGATCAAAATTCTCTCCACGTGATACTTTCAATCTCTCCCCAAGTGAACGATCTTGATCAGAAAACAGGACAGACCGGTTTGACGAGGTATCAATAGCACCCTAAGAAACAATAATTTATTGAGTACAAAAAGAGTAGTTTGATGATTTTGTTACCTCTGATGTTCTTCTAGCTACAGCTGCACGAAAGGGTCTAGTTTGAGGAAAATATAAATCAAGATATACTGAAGATATTCATTTACTGTTTATTTCCAGAATGAAGAGACATGACATGTTCTGATAGAACACAGTCCATTTCCTGAGAATTTGAATTGAAAGCAATACATTTCAATGTATCTATCCATTAATACATCCATTTGTCCATACTCACACTCATCTATCCATTAATACATCCATCTGTCCATACTCGCACTCAATCTATCCATTAATACGTCCATCTGTCCATACTCGCACTCATCTATCCATACTCGCACTCATCTATCCATTAATACGTCCATCTGTCCATACTCGCACTCATCTATCCATTAATACGTCCATCTGTCCATACTCGCACTCATCTATCCATTAATACGTCCATCTGTCCATACTCGCACTCATCTATCCATTAATACGTCCATCTGTCCATACTCGCACTCATCTATCCATTAATACGTCCATTTGTCCATCCACCCACTCATCTATCCATTAATACATCCATTTGTCCATCCACCCACTCATCTATCCATTAATACATCCATTTGTCCATACTCACACTCATCTATCCATTAATACATCCATCTGTCCATACTCACACTCATCTATCCATTAATACATATATACACACACCTCGTCTGGCTTATCAAGCAGAATAAATACTAAATCAAATCTAGACAACAGCGCACTATTCATTCTATGAAAACAATAAATGACACAAATAGACTAATTTAAAGCAATTATTAACTAATTAATTATTAATTAGTTAATAATTAATTACCAGTTAACTTACTTCAAATTTTCAGAGACAGTTTTTGCCTTGTTATAATGTCCACCCACAGGATTAGCAGCTGCTAATATAGAGGTTCTCGCTGGTAATGTACATACAATACCAGCTTTAGCTATACTAATACTTTGTTGTTCCATTGCTTCTAATAACGCTTGATGTTGTGTACCCATTTTATCAAACTCATCAATGCAACAACAACCTATAAATAAAAATTATGATGTCATAATTACATCATTGTGTACTTTAATAAGTTATTATTGATAACACATTATTGGATAATTCATTATTTCAATAATTCATTCACTTATTTGTTAGATCTTATAATTTGGATCTCATACATTGGATACTTCATTCTTTGGATCTCATACATTGGATATTTCATTCTTTGGATCTCATACATTGGATATTTCATTCTTTGGAACTCATACATTGGATATTTCATTCTTTGGAACTCATACATTGGATACTTCATTCTTTGGATCTCATACATTGGATACTTCATTCTTTGGATCTCATGTATACAATAATAAAATAAACACCCAGTTACCCAGCAACATAATTATCTATTGAATGAGTTATCCACTAAGATTAGATGTATGAGATCCAATGAATGAAGTATCTAATGTATAGAATAATGAAGATACCCCAATAAACCACAGCTGCCCATATAGACTACAATGAACCTATTATACTACATATTAATACCCCAAATAGCCCAAATATGGTATGACATATACATACTCCATGTACCCTATGTAGTTTATAAACAGTTGTCTGGTAACCATGGTAATCTACATGTACTTCTACAAGGTTTCAATGACCTTGATCTCCAAGCACTAAAGCACCAGCTTCTAAAGCATAGTCATTACTTCCTGTCTCCTTTGTAAGGGTCACAGTTAAACCTGAAGATGTTGTAGTATTACCACAAACATAGACACCACGTGGAGCAAGATTAGCAGCTGCTTGGAGCATCTAGAAGATAAAGTGTTCCAATGAGAAGACTTTCAGATAAAGAGTACAGGATTATATCTTAATATTTAACCTGGCTCTTTCCTAAGCCTGGATCTCCAACTACTAGTATGTGAGGATTACCGCGTATTGACAAAGAATGCTGTACAATAAAGAAAAAATGATCTTTTTTAGTGTTAACAAGATGTAACCATGACGATTTATTAGTAATGCATTATACCTTGTTTTGATTGTCTGAGAAATCTTGACATCCTCCAAACAATCCCAAAAGAAGACCAGCTTTTACTAACTGAAATTAACATATTAAAGTAACGAAAATACTTTATAATAAATAATGTCTTACTTCATGACCATATATAGTAGGACATAGCGATCTAAACATGACAAAGATATATCTGTCTGTCACTCCTTACATCCATCCATCCAACATTAAATCCACTCACCCTACTAACAACTTGAAAACATCTTTATCACTGTATATCTCTTGTATAGCATAACAATCCTTAACAAATAACAACAACAAATAAAATAATAATTAAGAAACAACTCAATGTACTTTAGTTGAGAACTCTTGTACTCCATCTGTCATACCATCATCAGAAGTTTTACTATTAACTACGGAGATTGCATGTAGATAAAGAAGGAACATACATTTGTCTTTGGAACTTCTAGGACGATCTGAAACAAAATTATATCAATGAGTCATGTGACTATCATACTATCATCATGTGATCCAGTTGCCTTGACTACAGCTGTAACAGTCACCATGTCTCCCGGTACACAGCTATCTACTAAATCAGCTGTCAGTTCACAGTCTATAGTACGTGGGATACGCCCTGCTTCACGATGATCATCACTTGCTCTCTCCTGCAATCTACAATAAATTAGTTTAGTAACCATAGAAACTATTGTAAGAAAAATATACAAGTTTATAAAAATTCCAAAAATTCCCATAATATTTGGATAGAACCTATGACATTATGAGACCCTGGAATAACAGCCCCTTGATTTAATCATCCTAGTTCTATAATTCCATGGGTTCCATAGAGGGTTCCATTCCATCCCAGAGGGTTATGTTTCAGGATTCGATTAATTACCTGATGGTCTGCCAATCTATTGTCTCTGTCATAGTTGATTGTCTTAATGGAGTAAACAGTTTACTTCTACATTCTTCTGTAGGACACTAAAAGAGAGAATATATTTTACATATATTTTATATTATATATAGTACCTTTGTTGGAAGAGAATATTTACCATCAGGCAGTGGAATAGACTTGAGGTGAGAGAGAGAGAGAGAGAGAGAGAGAGAGAGAGAGCTCATAAATCTTCCTTGATTTTAATCTCCTTACATGTACTTCTCTACAAATTGCACATTGAAAAGCCATTCTGGTCACCAGAGGTCGTATACAACTCACTCTAACAACAGTACCGCTTACAGCAACACATTTACCAAACAAAGGAGCCTTTACACTTCGTAATGGAGTTAATGGCTCAACACCATATAACCTATAACAGTAAGTAAGTGCTATTGATAGATACATCATAATGTGTAATACATTCTTGTAACAAACATAAAACTGAGCACCTGTCAATAAGTGATTTCAATAAAGGTTACTGTACATACATGTACATGTACATGTACTATACATATATTTGTAGAGTTTTTTAATACATGTACATGTATATCTATAGGTTATAGTTTCTCAATACAAATGTTGGATACACATGGAGTGCATATGTGTCCATAGTCTCCATACATTGTAGAGTATTACTTTAATAATCTATGATCTATGATATATCTTGTATTATTTTAATAATCTATGATCAATGATGTATCTTGTATTATTTTAATAATCTATTATCAATGATGTATCTTCTACCTGATATAGAATTTATCATTGGTCAACGATATTCTCTCAGTTGTTATATCATCATCACCTCCATCTTCACCTTCAATAGATCCTTCAAGTGTCTTCTCTAGAACCTATTCAAGAATGGACATATAAAATAGCTCATTAGATACTTAGAACACAATAAACAATATAGACACATATTGTACAATGTTAGTTAATGTCATGAGGAATATTATAAGGGACAAGATTGTATGGTAAGTCTTACTGTAACAAGTTGAGTTCAATATTAAATCTTACTGTGTGAAAAGCCAATGCCATAGAGTTTAGTAATAATTCTGGACTACCTTTGATGTCATTACCAATATCAGGCATTGTCTCCTTGAGTTCTATAAAGAGAAATATATGTATGCCTACATATATATGTACATGTACATATACATGTACATATACATCTATATGTACATGTACATGTATATGTATGCCTACATATATATGTACATGTACATGTATATGTACATGTATATGTACATGAAGTACATATAAAATAAGGGTTACACATGTACAATGTTTTGAATATTATAATATTGTTTTTTACCTGGGGCTTGTAATAACTCTATATAGTTAACTGGTACAGATTTATTGATATCAATGTCTTCCTAAATGTGTTATAAAGACAGGATCAAAGGATTAAACCATTATGAATGAATGAATGGAGGGATAACATTACAATAATATTTGACTATGTATATGTATGTGTACAATAGTGTGTTCATACATTATTGTATTGAGGTATGTGGTGTGTAAAATAACATTCAAAAGCTTTGATCTTCTTTGATAGACTACTTGATTCCGATGTGTAAGCTAAAGGATAGAAACATTAGTTAAGTTGGAGAGACGGATGGATCGGTGTATGAACAGCTGATCATGAATTAATGGTTTATAGAAATGTGAATTAGTAAATAAATGAATTGATAAATAAGTACTTTCTGTAGGTAAATAAGTCTTCCAGTGTGTGTACGGGCAGACTATCAATGTTGTCTGAATTAAGTGTGGTCTCTTTGCTGGAGGAGGTTGAGAGGTATCTTGCGTACCTCTTGATATTGCAGTTCCTCTTTGTTGTGGTTGACCACGACCACGCCAACCTCTCCCTCTACTCCATTGTCCACCACCTGACCAACGACCTCGCCAACTACCACGGTTGCCATAGTAACCTCTATTGGAACCACGGTTACTGTAGTGACCTCTATTGCTTCCTCGGATGTTCTTATCGGACATTATAGGAAGACCAGTATTTGTAGAAATGTTAGGACATGTGGTCAGTATCTTTGCCTTCTTTAACTAAGAAACAGCAGCTTGTATTGGAATTTAAAATGTAGATTCGCGCTAGAGGGAAGTCCAAATGAGTTTTAGTGAAATCTGATTGGATAATTATGCTTTGTGGTTGGAGCACATGCTATATATAATTGTAAATAGCGCCTCATTTCTTTATAGTGGAGTCATTTCTCGTAAGTACTTGTCACTCTACCTTCCTTTCCGCAAATTCAAGCTCACCTACTCCTACTCCTACTAAACACTATCGTTCTCTTTCCTTGTCTTTAGTGAGTCATTCTATTTATTTATTAAAGGTACGTGTAATAGAATGACTGATGTCCTGTTTTTATAACTGATGTGAATCTATTTATTAAGTATTTTTGGCGGGTTTTTATATCCTATCAACGGTTTGTTAAGAGCTGCACTAAAGGAGAAAAAACCATGTCGTTTTGGCCCCAACCTATGTAAATGACAACATAGCTATGGAATTCCTATGAATTAAAGATTGCTATTGCAACACGATGTCATCATCTTTATATATTTTTCTTTTTTTAGAAGCAACATGATGGCTGAGTCGGAGTCCCCACTGAGTCAAGATATGAAATATATCTTAGTTAGTGGTGGAGTTATCAGTGGTATTGGTAAAGGAGTTATTACCAGTAGTATTGGGACGTTGTTAAAGTCGATTGGTTTACGTGTGACAGCTATTAAGGTTGACCCTTATCTTAATATTGATGCAGGAACCTTCTCTCCTTATGAACATGGTATGTGTGATAATGGATGGATTTGAGGAGGGCAGATAATGAATGGATTTATGGGTGAATAGAGGTGGTTGGATGAATAGACAAAGGTTAATGGATAGAGTTTATAATAGTGTAATGGACTAAAGGACAGGATGGTAGGGCAAATGGATGCAGGAATAGTTAGATAGACAGGATACGTGAGGACTATTAACAATGGCTTCTTTTACACACATTCTCTGTAGGCGAAGTCTTCGTTTTAGACGATGGTGGAGAAGTTGACCTTGATCTCGGTAACTATGAACGTTTCCTTGATATTACATTAACACGTGACAACAACATCACTACTGGTAAAATTTATCAACACGTTATCAACAAAGAAAGGCGTGGTGACTATCTAGGAAGAACAGTACAAGGTAGATGGTTGTTATTAATTCACCTTTAATGGGATTTAATGCTTTGTAATCTTTGGTGACCTTTGTTTTAATGTATTCTCTGTACATGATATTGTAGTTATAGTACATATTTTACAAGTTAACACATGTTATCATGTAAAATCATGTTTTCATGTTACATGATGTACATGGCCTTGGATCATGACTTCTGTATTGTCATATAGTTGTTCCACATATCACTGATACTATACAAGAGTGGGTGGAGCGTGTTGCTAAGATACCGGTAGACAAAGACGGAGAACAACCTCAAGTTTGTGTCATCGAAGTAAGTCTTTTCAAATACAGTGTGTCTTTTTAAATTTTCTTTCTTAGCTAGGTGGTACTATTGGTGATATTGAAGGGATGCCTTTTATTGAAGCATTCAGACAATTTCAGTTTAAAATTGGACTGCAAAATTTTTGTAACATTCACGTCAGCTTAGTTCCAGAGGTAAAAGAGAACGGAATAATTACCTGGATATATCTATAATATTGAAATGGATACATAAACGTATTAATTGATGTATAGATGTGAAAATGGATGTATAAATATGGTAATGGTGTATATGTGTGTGAAAATGGATGCATAGGTGTACTAATGGACAAATGAGTGTTGATGGATGGATGCATGAGCAAGTGGTTTCTATAAACCTATATTTTTATAGTCATATTCTAGTATTAATCATTAATATTATATAATATATTCATTTGTTATTTGAGCTTTAGTAACAATATTCATGATGTATTATTAACGTTGTTACAATACACATGTGTATACGATTATTGCATTACCTTTTGCTATGGCAGTGTGTGGTGGTTGCTGTGATGGTAGAATTTCTTCACCTGAAATGTTATATAAAATGTTGAAACTATAAGTCTATTAAAAGAACTGAGCAACTATTTTAAATAATCATACAAAACTGCCCATACAACTGTTACCATAGTTACCATAGTTACCATTGTTACCATAGTTACTCTATTGATAATTATAAAGGTTATTTTCTCATTCTAGCCGGGAAATACAGGAGAACAAAAGACCAAACCAACACAAAACAGTGTCAGACAATTAAGAGGACTAGGATTATCACCAGATATTGTAAGATAATTATTACAATGTGTAGTATGTAGTGTTAATCATAATAATATATATATGTATATTACCTATGTCAGTGCAAAGGTCAAAGGTCGTACCTTTTTTGCATTCTTTAGATAGTATGTCGTAGTCAGCGTCCAATTGATGAATCTGTGAAGAACAAGATATCTAATTTTTGTCACGTCAAACCAGATCAAGTAAGATTAACTTGTTTGTAGTACCCACTCTATTATGTATACATAGTACCTACCTCATTATGTATACATAGTACCTACCTCATTATGTATACATAGTACCTACCTTATTATGTATTCATAGTACCTACCTCATTATGTATTCATAGTACCTACCTTATTATGTATTCACATTACTTAGCTTATTATATATTAATAGCTCATACTGGTATCGTCATGGCAAATGCTTGCTCTATTTTGTAGGTGGTTGCTGTACAAGATTGTCCATCCATTTATCGTGTTCCTCTACTTCTTGAGAAACAGTCCGTGCTAAAATATCTGGTCAAAAGGTTAGAACTTCCCTCGCCAACACCTCGAACGCCCTTTTTCTTATTAAAGTGGAAGAACTTGGCAGATCGGTAAGAAAGATGGACACACAAGTGGCTAGATTGATTTTAAAAAAATGAATAATGCAGTCATTAGTTATTTTCTTATTCCATATATTGTATATGTTAATGGTATTGTACTGATATAGAATATAAAAATTAACTATTATTTTTTTATTGCTATAGTTATGACAGCAATCAAGATCAGGTACAAATAGTTTTGGTAGGAAAGTATACTAAATTGGAAGACGCATACACATCTGTGATCAAAGCTTTGAAACATGCTGCTCTGGCTTGCAGACGGAAGCTGAAACTAGTGGTATGAGAATGAGTCTATACATGTATAGTATGAGGATGAATAACAATATGATTTTGCAAGTATGAGATCTGATAGCATGAATATGAGGATTTAGTTGATAGTACAAGTTTGAATTAATGAAGTTATAGGTACGAGGCTGATCGTTTTTGTTGTTCTTTTTAGTATGTAGAGGCTGAACATTTAGAAAAAGAAATGAATCTCTCAAACCCTGCAGCTTACCACAAAGCTTGGGGCAATGTCTGTATGGCACAGTAAGTTTATATGTGATTTAGTGAAGATATTTTATTTTGTAATAGAGGAATAATCGTTCCCGGGGGATTTGGCTCTAGAGGAATTGAAGGGAAAATCTTGGCAGCCCAATATGCTAGAGAACGTAAAATTCCTTATTTGGGTAAGTCCAGATGACAAGAAATAACTTGTATCATAGCAACAGTTGCTCTATAATGATGTAACCATAAATTGTTCTGATTATAACTGACGTTCTTATAAAATCGAGCTTTTTAAGTCTGAATAGAGCAACCATCAATTTTGTCATTGTCTGACGGTTCACTAGCTTTTACTGTCTCTCTCTTTATTTCACGTAGGTGTGTGTCTTGGTATGCAGATTGCTGCTATTGAGTTTGCTAGGAATGTACTAGGATGGCAAGGTAATAAATAATTGATTAATCTGTAAAATTGTTTAATTGTTGTTGTTCAACAGATGCTAATTCCACTGAGTTTAATGATAAGACAAGTCACCCTGTTGTCATAGAGATGCCGGAACATAATCCTGGAAATATGGGGGGCACAATGAGACTGGGAAAGAGAAAGACCATCTTTAGACATAAAGATACTGTGTTAGGTAAATAGGGAGAGATGATAAATAGATGGATAATGAACTAACGGTTGTTATTTTGATAGGCAAATTGTATGGTAATCCAGAGTTTGTTGAGGAAAGACACAGACATCGTTATGAAGTAAATGATTGTACATCCTCGTGTACATGTACTCGACATGTCCTTTACATGTGTTGTTTAGATAAATCCTCAATTAATATCAAATTTTGAAAATGAAGGTATGAGCTTTATTGGTCAAGATGTGAACGGACAAAGAATGGAAATAATGGAGATATCAGGTGAGTAACTATAGCAAATTAGCAATAATATTTAAACTGACCACACCCCTTTTAATTAGGTCACCCATACTTTGTTGGTGTACAATATCACCCCGAGTACCTCACACGCCCAATGTCTCCTTCTCCACCTTATCAAGGTCTTATCTTAGCAGCATGTGGAAAATTAGCTGTAAGTGAATACAATACATGTACCTATATAAATACATGTGGTGGTTTTATTGGGACTTGGCATAAATAGTGCAACAATGCACTTTTATAACGAAAATTTTTATACACTGTGGAAATGAAAATGTAGTTTTTATTTACTACTATCATCTATAGTTCTTGATCGCTGTAGGATATAATTTTACTAACCAATGACATCAAAGGTCATAGTTAGAGAGGAAACTATATATATAGTGTTAGACAAGTAACTATCCTTTATATTCAATTTACACTGTTTATACAGAACTTGGCAAAATAGCAAACTCTATACACACTAATTGTGTAGTAATTTATGTTATTATAAAAATAAACAAACAACTCAAACATCAACTGACACTTCTATACATAATACATTACATTATATATCCAGCCACTTCAAAGAGTATGTGTACATGAAGCATTACTCTCAATCTTACCATATTTAGACACACTGTACATTCCAATAACCAAGTAAAAAAGTATCCTCTTCATCTTTTTCTATAGAACTACATCTCTAGGGGATGTACCTATTCCCCACGTTGTAGCTATGAGTACTTCAGTGACTCCGAGGGGGAACTCGATGACGAAGTCACTCAAGCTCTCGGTCGTACTACTAGTAATCTTTCAATTACTCCCAATGCACAAACCACACCCACATCTTCTCCTGAATTAACTAGTAATAAGAAGGTGGATTATGATTGACAATGTTGGGGGTGTGGTTTAAGATATCCTTTTTAAATTGCAATGATTTTGTGACAAGATATATTGTATAATAACTGGTTCATTTTTATTAAAACTCTTATTAAATGTAAAATGACAGCGTATGTATTTGTTAAAACTTTGAAATGGCCACCAGGATCTCTTGCTATTCCTTAAAGATCAGTACTTTATTTCGATGACGCCATGTATCATAATATCAATAAACAGGACTTGTGATGTGCTAGATAGCAATACACTGCATGTGTTACTATTTTTAGAAAGCATGTTACTATATTTAGAGCATTCATGGTCTAAGGAGTAAAGGTCTATTGGACCATGTAATCCTGGGATACCAACCTATAAATGGCTTGTAGATCCAGTTCTTCCTAACCACCTAAAAAAGGAGGGGTTGGATACAAAGACTACGTTTTGATAAATTACCAATGGGTGATTAATGTCATTTCATAGACAATGCATTAAATAGACTAGCTGCTCCTATATAACCCACCTCAAGTTTACAAGTAATATTGTCATAACATCTGGTCTCAACTTAATAATTTCACAACATACAAACTATGATATTGTAAGTGTCTTGCATAGAAATTAGACAACCAATAACATCTTTCTACACAAGTTTACGTTCGTCAGTTTATTTTGTTTGTTATCAATTTATTAATATCAGGTTAATTAACATACAGTACTTGAGATAGTTGCCATAGATACTATTGTTCCTATAACATTGGTGTCGGTGGTTTGCCTTTAGCAATGTCTTTTCTACGTCTCTCCCATTTTATGATATTAAGTAATCCAAGCGGCACCAGTAATGCCCAAATAAGGCAATAGGCTGTGGTTCTAGGAGTAAACTTGAAATGTTCAACAGTCCGTTCACGCATTCTGCCCCATTTTTCTACAGCATTGGATCTCTGTGGTATTTTAGAGAGATAGAAAAAAATAGTAGTCATGTTTTGTCTACTTCACGTACCTCAATTAGTCCACATTCTTCCGGAGGTTTTTCAGGTCTTCTAACTATAAACCTGTACTTGTAATCCGCCATCTTGTAATAGGTGGAGTCAAAACAGTCTATTGAATGGGCGTGACTTCACGTATATTTTATGGCTCTTGCAGAGAGCTCCAAAGAAACTGATATTTTAAAATTATTTGACTCAAAACAAGTTGTACGAGTATGTGCTCCTATGGTCCGATATTCCAAGCTACCCTTCAGAAAACTTGTACGAAAATATGGCTGCCACGTGGCCTGTACGCCTATGATCGTCTCAGAATCCTTTATCAATTCTGAAAAAGCAAGGGATGTCGAGTTCACCACAGACTCCACAGATAGACCTCTAATAGTACAGTTTGCAGCTAACAATGCTGATGATTTTAGTAAAGCTGTATCACTGGTAGCTCCTTATGCAGACGGTGTTGATCTCAATTGTGGATGTCCTCAACGCTGGGCAATACAGGACCAATATGGAGCATACCTCATCACTCAACCACAGTTGGTCTGTGAGATGGTGCAATGTGCAAAGAGACGCACCCACATACCTATATCTATAAAGATACGAGTACATGATGATCTCAGGTCAATAAAAATTAATTGATTAATTAATTAATATAATTAATTGAGTAATAAATTTAAATTGTCCTTAAACACTTGATATCTGTACTATGATCTGTAATCTTTGGTTTTTATATATTAATTCAATATATAATTGTTAATTAATTGTTAGACAGTCCAATGCTTGGTGAGTAGTTATTTATATCAATTTTGTAGTTCTATTATTGAAATTATTATGTGTCTGGTTCCCAGACTCTTGACTGTTATCTTGTGTATTCAGAGAAAATGTATATTTACACATCATTGGCTAAGGATTAAGTGTAATCCTTGCCTCCTTTGTTAAAGTACTGTACATCTTATTATGTACACTTAGTGCTAGCTATTTAACTATGCTTCCTTCTTAGACAGACAGACTGTTGAATTGGGAAGGAGAGCTGAGAAGGCTGGTGTTGCTTGGATAACAGTCCATGGACGGACAATATTACAAAGAGCAGAACCAGTTAGTTTAGAAGCCATTAAACTTGTAAAAGAAAATGTCAGTATACCAGTGCTGGCTAATGGTGATATTAAAAATGAGTCTGATATAAATAGAACGGTAGCTTATACTGGTGTAGATGGAGTTATGGCTGCACGCGGGATTCTACAAAACCCAGCTATGTATGCTGGATTTGATGAGACACCATTGGAATGTGTCCAAGATTGGGTTGACATATCTTTGAGGTGTGGTTTGACCTTCACTTCATTTCATCATCATTTGATCTATATGTTAGAAAAAGTGCAAGCAAAAACTGAACAGCGAATTTTCAATACTTTGTCCAGTACACCAGCTGTGTTAGATTTTTTGAATAATTATTATTCTATAAAATATACTAATAAAAAGACTTTTTAAATTATATGAAATAAAAGAGGAAAAAATTAAGTTTGAAACAAAGCTGATTATCGTCTTGTCAAGTTATTGTAATGCTGTTGTTGTTGAGTTGTGATGTCATCATCTAGAATATGTTTAAATGTTGCTGAGATGTTATGTCATGAGTATATTTAACAATTCCTAGTGGAGTGAAAGGATGCTCAACAGCACATTGTATGGTTGCTTTTACACCAACTTTGCTATAGTAAATGAATTACAACAGACAATCAATGAATTCACAATAGTAAAAAAAACATCAATATGCTATACATTGTTTGTGACACAAAAATGTTGGGAAATTACCTATGGGAAAATCATTGTAAATAGGCTATATCACATCACATTTCCGACCGTTGGAGAGCACACACCATACCCTAGGTTATGGTGGTTTGTACAAATAGTTATCAGGTGAAGGCAGCTGTTGCAAATGGACTTGCTCCCATGTAGTATTAGGACTGCTGTTTTGTATTAATTGGTCCTACTTTATAAGGTATATTTCTTCATAACACACAGCAAAAATGAATTGAATACATTCATTGTTTTCGTGATGTAAATGAAATGGTTCATATTATAAATATAATAATAAATATTCCACTCATTTTGTACCGTGCATATGTAGGTGGATTTATTACAATTGTAGTGTTATGTGTTTTTATTGAATAAATTTATTTAAAAAAATTAGATGCATCGTAGTCGCTGGCCGACAACACAACCTATCCAAGGTTGTCTTGTTTTCCTTTATATGTACTTACGATTTTGTCTTCAGGCTCTTGTGGGGTGCGGCAGTGAAGCACTATGAATCTCATTAATGACTACTATGAATATAATTATTGACATCGGTGAACAAAAGCTTGTTTAAATAACTGAAAGTAAAGTTATTATTTTAAAGGACCAAATCCCAACTAGTCCCATTTAAACAAACTAGAACAACACTATTAATTAGATTACTTATGTAATGCATTTTAATTGTCAGCTACATTATATATATAATTATATAAAATACTATATTGTAGAACACAAAATCTTGACTTAAAGCTTACATATATATAAAACAAAAACATATATTGAGTGCTGTCTTGTTGTTATTGTTGTTGAGGTTTGACAAAGAGGAGAGGATGTTCAATAGCACCTTGTATCTCATCAATTGAGGTTAATAGGAAATGCGATGGTACTCAAATCCTCACCCAAATGGTCATCAGGAGGAGGTTCTTGTACTTGTACATGTTTCTCTGATTCAATAGGTTGTCTATACCCTATGTTAGTGTAGCTCGTGTACATCGTAAGAATTTCAATTATCTCAGAATTATTTAACACTAATGCTAAACATAGTCCAGAGCTGTGTAACCCTCATTATCAACGTGAAGAATATCAGCACCAGCAGACAGCAACGAATGTACAATGTTAATGTTGTTTGAAGTCAGGACAGAAATTATTAATGCTGTGTAATTGGGTAGTCTCAGGATTTTTGGATGTGAACACATAATCTAGAGCTGTGTTACCTTTGCTATCAGCTTAATGGACATCATGCAGCACCAGGAGATAACAGCAACTGTACAATGTTGGGATTTTTTGAGAAATCAACACCAATTATTAAGGGTGTATTACCAAATTGACTTTGGGCATTAACTAAGACATTCAAGCTCAGTAAGATCTCAACTATCATATCAAATCCATGCATACAGCTAGCATAAGAGGCTTGACACAAAATTATTGGCGATGTCAGGACTAGCACCATCTTAATGAGAGCTAAAAGAATTATAGGATCAGGTAACATTTTAACATTTGGTCAGATGTCCATCAAAGTAGTCCCTACATCCTTAATAATGAAAGTCCAAGTGAGACTCAAACCAGTTTAAATACTAACTGTCTTAACAAATTATTATTTTATAGCACTATCCAAACATCTTTACAAAAACAACTAAAAACAAAAGTGCACCACAAAAGCAAGATCATGCAATAAAGTACAGACACTAACTTAATAGCAAGTTTCAAAACATTATTTTAATGCTGTTGTTGTTGAGGTGTGATGTCTTCTTCATCTTGAGGATGTTTAACTGTTCCTTGTGAAGATAGAGGATGTTCTATAGCATGTCGTATCTCATCAATGGAGGTTATTAAAGAATGTGATGGTTGTTCGAAGTCCTCATAAAAATGGTCATCAGGTGGCAGCTGTTGAACTTGTTGCTCTGGTTCAGTAGGTTGTGTATACCCTGTGTTATCATCACCCACATGAAGTAAGAGTAATTGGGTAATCTCAGGATTTTTGGATGTCAGTGCATAATCTAGAGCTGTGTTACCTTTGGTATCAGTTTGATGGACATCAGCACCAGCAGATAACAGCAACTGTACAATGTTGGTGTTTTTTGAGAAACCAACAGCAATTATTAAAGGTGTATTACCGTATTGACTTTGGGCATCAACTAAAACATTCAAGCTCAGTAAGATCTCAACTATCGTATCAAATCCATGCTTACAGGCTAGCATAAGAGGCGTGACACCAATATTATTGGCGATGTCAGGACTAGCACCACATTCAATGAGAGCTAAAAGATTCATAGGATCAGGTGATCTACAACAGGCAAAATGAATTGCAGCCCAGCCATGTTTGTGACTTTGTAAATTAGGATTTGCACCCGCCTTCAATAGACATCGAACAGTGTTTACATTTCCTGGATAATCACATGCAATCATTAATGCTGTCAAGCCGTCTGGTGTGACAATGCCCACATTTGCTCCAGCATCAATGAGGATCTCTACAATTTTTAAGTCTTCCACAATACAACTAACCATCAGAGCAGTCCATCCATTGTTATCTTGTATATTAGGGTCAGCTTTATGTTGAAGTAGGTTCAATACTACTGATGTGTGTTGATTACGAGAAGCTACCATCAAAGGAGTCTGTCCTTTATGATCCAATGCATCTGGATTAGCACCAGCATCTAACAAGTAAGAAACAATTTCATTATCCCCATCTTTAGCTGATATTCTTAGAGGTGAATAATCATGGTCTGGGTGAATATTTGGGTCAGCTTTATGATCCAATAGAAGCTTAACAATTCTTGGACATTGATAGATCATAGCATAAAGTAATGGTGTACGTCCTTTCTTGTCAGTGACATTAGGATCAGCTCCAGCATTTAACAGAGCATCAATGATGGTATAGTACTTATCTCTGTTTGATAGATCACAAGCTAACATTGATGAACACAATAAAATAGAATACCCTTTATCATCTTTAATGTTTGGGTCAACACCAATAGATAGAAGAAACCGCACAACATCCACACTACAACACTCAATCGCCTTTACAAGAAGAGAAGACAGTGAGGTGATATCATTACTTTCCTGTTTAAATACTACTACATCATCTATTGTCAGTCTAATAACACCAACATACTTCATAAACTCTGTCCTCTGATTTGTAAGAGAGACAAGAGAAGAGACTACACACTCACTAACTGTCCACTGAATAGATACACAACCTTGTTCAACTCGGACAAGATGTAAACATTGACTTTTCTCTGAAAATATTTCCTCCACTAACTGTTGGAAGTGTTTTAATGTGACATTCAACCAACACCCTTCTAGTTTCAACACGATTGTTACTGTACCTGTCTCCCTCTGGACAGAGGTTACTACAGTATCAACAAGTTCTTCCATCTTGGTAGAACTCTTAAACAAATCTAACTCTCTCTCGTATTCTTGTAGACTAACTTGTACGGGACTACCATCAAGAAATTCATCAATGATGTTCTCTATAAGACATATATTCAGGAAACTGTAGTAGGATTGAACAGCTGTACCAAATAATTCATCAGAAGTGTTAGGAACAGGGAGATCCTCTATATCCAATCGTGTCTTGATATAGCTATGTAACTGTTCAAGAGGAACTTGTTTATCTTTGAGGGTAAACTTGACATCAGTAACAAGTTTGGCAAACTTGGACTCTAAACGAGAGAAAGCTTTGACAACTTTCTTCTCCACTAATATGGGATTAACATCACTTTGACGATCTTCCTTATCATGAACATTTGATGTTGATAACTGAGACTCATCCTTGTCAAGATGGAGATCCCTTAATTCCTGGGCTAGTTCATAGCTCATTTTCTCTAAAGCATCTACTATTACTCTCCAGTGAGGTTCTTCCTCCTTCTTCAACCACATATCTAACATCTCTGCTTTACATCGCTCTACTCCCTCATTTAATAAGAACTGCTTCTGAATCTTATCCAGTTCATATTTAGGAATGTTAAGATGAAGACCCAATACATACCAATCAACTACTTTAGTTAACTTGGACAAAAGGAGAGACACACTGAGAGAGAAGGGCTCAGACATTATGACTCAATTGGTTATCAAAAACTCCCTAACACTTCAATGGTGTCATGGTTGTAGTAAAATAAGGTTTCAATAATTTAATTACTCATTACTTATATCACTGCTAGATTAAAAAATATTGTCATAAACACAGTTTAACACAGTATTATTATAATGACAAACACAATATAATATACCATTATACTATAATTACTACACACAATTATCTTATGGACAGTAAACTGTTTATTTAAACATACTCCCACTGTTATTTTGTTGATCAGACGTGTCACACATATGCAATAAGAGTAACTGAGTAATCTCAGGATTATCAGATGCCAGGGCATAGTCTAGCATTGTGTTGCCTTTTTTATCAACATGATTGAAGTCAGCACCAGCAGATAATAGCAATCGTACAATTTTAATATTATTAGAGTATCATACTGCCAACATTAGTGCTGTAATGCCATGATGAGTTTCAGTATTAACTGAAGCATTTATATTCAGTAATATCTCTACTTTCATCTCAAACCCTCGTTCACAAGCTAACATCAGAGGTGTTATACCATTTTTAGTAGTAATTTCAGGATCAGCACCTGCTTCAATCAGAGATAAGAGAATTCCTGGATCAGGTGATTTTCGGCAAGCAAAATGACATGGAGCCAGGCCATTTTTATGACTTTGAAAATTAGGATCTGCTCCAGCTTTAAGTAGACATTGAACAATATCAACATTTTTTGAATGATCACAAGCAATCATAAGTGCCGTCCAGCCATTCTGCATGACTGCATCCATATTAGCTCCAGCATCAATGAGTGTCCTTACAATTTCTAAGTGTTCGTAATCAGTTGCCAACATCAAAGCAGTCCACCCATTCTCAACTTGAATATTAGGATTGGCATTGTACTGAAGAAGTTTTGACACTACTGATGTGTGACCATTACAACATGCTACCATTAATGGAGTGTGTTTGTCAGAATCCAATACGTCAGGATTGGCACCAGCATCTAACAGGTACAAGACAATACAACAGTCTCCTTCTTGGACTGCTAATCTTAGAGGTGAATAATCTTCAGGGTGGATATTTGGATCAGCTTTATGACCCAATAAAAGTGTGACGATGTCTGGCCATCGATACATCACAGCATAAAGTAATGGTGTATGTCCTTCATTGTCGGTAACATTAGGATCAGCTCCAGCATTTAACAAAACATCAATGATGAAATAGTACTTATCTCTGTTTGATTCTGATTGAAGATCTGCTAAAATACATGAATAAAAAACAATAGAATACCCTTTGTCGTCTTTAGTGTTGGGGTCAACACCAATAGATAGAAGAAAGAACACAACATCCACACTACAAAACCCAATCGCCTTTACAAGAAGAGAAGACAGTGAGGTGATATCTTTACTCTCCTGTTTAAATACTACTACATCATCTATTGTCAGTCTAATAACACCAACATACTTCATAAACTCTGTCCTCTGATTTGTAAGAGAGACAAGAGAAGAGACTACACACTCACTAACTGTCCACTGAATAGATACACAACCTTGTTCAACTCGGACAACATGCAAACATTGACTTTTCTTTAAAAATATTTCCTCCACTAACTTTTGAAATCGTTCCAAAGTCACATCCAACCAACACCCTTCTAACTTCAACACCACCATTGCTGTACCTTTTTCTTTCTGCAAAGAGTTAGTGACACTGTCAATAAGCTCTTTCATCTTGGTTGACCGTTTAAATAAATTCAGCTCTTTCTTGTATGCTTGCAAACTAGTTTGTGCCGGACTACCATCAAGAAACTCATCGATGATATTCTCTATAAGAGATATATTAAGGAAACTGTAGTATGATCGAACTACAGTACCAAATAATTCATCAGAAGTGCTAGGAACTGGGAGATTCTCTATATCTAATCGTGTCTTGATATAGCTGTGTAACTGTTCAAGAGGAACTTGTTTATCTTTGAGGGTAAACTTGACATCAGTAACTAATTTTGCGAATTTTGACTCCAAACGAGAGAAATCATTGACAACATGTTCCTCTACCAGGATAGAAGGGGGATTGACTGCAGTAGAATTATCTTTACAAACTGAAGTTGTAGACTGAGACTCATTCTCATCAAGATGGAGATCCCTTAATTCCCAGGCTAGTTCATAGCTCTTCATTTTCTCTAAAGCATCTACTATTACTCTCCAGTGAGGTTCTTCCTCCTTCTTCAACCACATATCTAACATCTCTGCTTTACATCGTTCTACTCCCTCATTTAATAAGAACTGCTTCTGAATCTTATCCAGTTCATATTTAGGAATGTTAAGATGAAGACCCAATATATACCAATCAACTACTTTAGTTAACTTGGACAAAAGGAGAGAGATGCTGAGAGAGAAAGGCTGAGACATTTTAGTGCAGATTTATGTCAACAGGAAATACCATTATTGTTTACTCTAGAATTGAACAGGAATTTCTTTCTCCTCAAAAACCAGTTTTGTATACATACAGTTACTATGAATAGTTGTACATATATAATAACTGTCAAAAATGTTTTTGGGATGTTTTAACAGTGGTCCTTTTTCACAAATCTGATCACAAATGTTTTGCCAAAAGTGGTCCCTAATTACAATGTATGTATGTATGCATATGTGTGTGCGCGTGTGCATGTGTGTGTGTGTGTGTTATAGCTATTTATATGTGACAAGTTTGTGTCAAAACTGATTAATTGATTAAACCAATGTATATTATAGTTATATAGGTTGTGTTTAAAAATCATTTACAGTAAAGATAATACTGTTTTGATAACTATTATCATTATTGGTTCTAAAATTTTATAAACAGTCAATTCCATAATTCATAAGCAATTTTAAAATTACTGAGCAATTTTCAGTAAAAGAAAATCTCATTAAAAACATGATAACACAATTGCTGCAAATAGCAACTAATGGAGTCTATTACCATTAATACACAAAGCAGTAACAAACTTATTTTTTTAATACATAACACATTTTTTCTCTACCAAATTTAGTAATAGTAGGACATGAGTCATAATAAATTACTCTCAAAGTATTATAAAGTGATATCACATGAGAGAAGTAAAATATGTCTCTGTGGATGTTGTCACTACACAAGTATTACTATATAAAGAAGTAGTTACCGTATGATAACTACTAGGGAAGAGAGGAGAGGAGGAAGGCTGTATGTACTCTATTGTTTTGTTATTAGTCAGTATATCGGCTAATTCAATGAATTGAACATACTGTGTGTTCTTACGTCTTTTTAACACTGTATCATTTCTTTATTATCCATGATAGTAGACAAGGTAAGTATAACACTATTACTAGTCCACTATGCACTTCCAGTGTCTCTTATTATAAAACATAATATAATATACTTCATACATAACAATAGCTATACATTATAATCACATTTTAACAAACTACAATAGAAGTCATTAATGTGTTCATGGCACAAACATATACAGTCACAATAAATTTAAGTAAGTACAGTGATTGTGGTAGGCTCAATGTGGATGTACTTCAGCTTATTTATAAGTAATTATTAATTATTAATAATTAGTTGCCACATTTTTAATATCAGAGTCCAAGCCAGACCCTAAACCAGTTTAAGTAATAATTTTTTTAACAATTAATATTTTAAAATACTATCCAAACTTATCTACAAAACAACTGAAAAAGAACAATGCACAACAACATACATTGTAAACCACTAACACCAACTTAATAGCAAATTACAAGACACGTTTAATGTTGTTGTTTTTGTTGAGGTGTGATTCCTTCTTCATCTTGAGGATCTTTAACTGTTCCTTGTGAAGATAGAGGATGTTCAATAGCATATTGTATCTCATCAATGGAGGTTATTAATGTGAAGATGCTTCAAAGTCCTCATATAAGTGCTCATCAAGTGACAATTGTTGGATTTGTTTCTCTGATTCAATAGGCTGTCTATACTCTGTGTTATTGTCACTGATGTTGGCATGGAGTAAGAATACTTGTTGTAAGAGTAATTGAGCAATCTCGGGATTGTTGGACATCAAAGCATAGTCTAATGCTGTGTAGTTTATACTATCAGTGAGATGAACATCTGCACCAGCAGATAATAGTGACTGTACGATATTGATGCTGTTGGAATATAGGGCAGCAACCATTAATGCAGTAACACCAGCTTGTGTCTGAATGTTAACTGAAATATTTAAATTCAATAGTATCTCTACTATTACCTCAAACCCTTTTTTACAGGCTATCACAAGAGGTGTAAGACCATTAGCAGTATTAATTTCAGGATTACCCCCTGCGTCAATGAGAGATAAGAGAATGGCTGGATCAGGTAATCCATTACAAGCAAAATGAATTGCAGTCCATCCATTTGAAGGAATTTGATGATTAGGATCTGCTCCAGCTTTAAGCAGACATTGAACAATATCGACATTTTTTGGATGATTACAAGCAACCATGAGTGCCGTCCAGCCATCCTCATCAGCTATATCTACATTAGCTCCAGCATCTATGAGGATCTCTACAATATCAGAACGGTTGAATTGACATGCCATCATTAAACCAGTCCATCCATCCTTTTTTTGTGTGTTAGGATTAACTTTATGTTGAAGTAGTATCGATACAACTGCTTTGTGGCCAAAATAACATGCTATCATCAGAGGAGTGTATCCTTCAGAATCCAATACATCAGGATTAGCCCCAGTGTTTAAAAGGTAAGAGACAATTTCACAATGATTTTGTTCAGTAGATATTAGAAGTGGTGAATAATTATCAGGGTGAATATTTGGGTCAGCTTTATGATCCAATAGAAGCTTAACAATTCTTGGACATTGATACATCACAGCATAAAGTAATGGTGTACATCCTTTGTTGTCAGTGACATTAGGATCAGCTCCAGCATTTAACAGAGCATCAATGATTGTAAAGTACTTGTCTCTGTTTGAAAGATCATGAGCTAAAATAGATGAATACAATAGAATAGAGTACCCTTTGTCGTCTTTAATGTTGGGGTCAATACCAATAGATAGAAGAAAGCACACAACATCCACACTACAACATTCAATTGCCTTAATATGAAGAGAAGACAGTGAGGTAATATCTTTACTCTCCTGTTTAAATACTACTACATCATCTATTGTCAGTCTAATAATACCAACATATTTCATAAACTCTGTCTTCTGATTTGTAAGAGAGACAAGAGAAGAGACTACACGCTCACTAACTGTCCACTGAATAGATACACAACCTTGTTCAACTCGAACAAGATGTAAACATTGACTTTTCTTCAAAAGTATTTCCTCCACCAACTGTTGGAAGTGTTTTAATGTCACATTCAACCAACACCCTTCTAGTTTCAACACGACTGTTGCTGTACTTTTCTCCTTTTGGACAGAGGTTACCACAGTATCAACAAGTTCTTCCATCTTGGTAGAACTCTTAAACAAATCTAACTCTTTCTCGTATTCTTGTAGACTAACTTGTACTGGACTATCATCAAGAAACTCATCAATGATGTTCTCTATAAGAGATATATTCAGGAAACTGTAGTAAGATTGAACAGCTGTACCAAATAATTCATTAGGAGTGTTAGGAACAGGGAGATCCTCTATATCCAATCGTGTCTTGATATAGCTATGTAACTGTTCAAGAGGAACTTGTTTATCTTTGAGGGTAAACTTGACATCAGTAACAAGTTTGGCAAACTTGGACTCTAAACGAGAGAAGGCTTTGACAACTTGCTTCTCCACTAATATGGGATTAACATCACTTTGACGATCTTCCTTATCATGAACATTTGATGTTGCAGTCTGAGACTCATCCTTGTCAAGATGGAGATCCCTTAATTCCTGGGCTAGTTCATAGCTCTTCATTTTCTCTAAAGCATCTACTATTACTCTCCAGTGAGGTTCTTCCTCCTTTTTCAACCACATATCTAACATCTCTGCTTTACATCGTTCTACTCCCTCATTTAATAAGAACTGCTTCTGAATCTTATCCAGTTCATATTTAGGAATGTTAAGATGAAGACCTAATACATACCAATCAACTACTTTAGTTAACTTGGACAAAAGGAGAGATACACTGAGAGAGAAGGGCTCAGACATTATTGTCCCTTTGGTCAAAATAAACAGTATATAAGCAGAATCCTTAGTTATATTACAATATTATCAATAATAATATGATGTTACACACCCAAGTAAAAATAGTATGAGTAAATATATATTATATATTGTAAAGTGCAAAGTTTATTTAAAACACATTCAATTTCAACATATATTTAATCTTGTTGTTGTTAAGGCAACTTGTTTATGTTCTTTTCATCTTGAGGGTGTTTGAGTGTTCCATGTGGAAGTAGAGGATGTTCAATAACATGTCATATGTCAATGGAGGTTATTAAAGAATGTAAAGGTGCTTCAAAGTCCTCATATAAATGCTCATCAAGTGACAATTGTTGGATTTGTTTCTTCAATAAGCTGTCTATACTCTGTATTATTGTCACCCATATGCTGTAAGAGTAATTGAGCCAAATCCCAACAAATCCCATTTAAACAAACTAGAACAACACTATTAATTAGATTACTTATGTTATTACTTGTAATGCATTTAAGTTAACAGCTACATTATATAATTATATAAAATACTATATTGTAGAGCACAAAATCTTGACTTAAAGCTTACATATATACATAAAACAAAAACATATATTGAGTGCTGTCTTGTTGTTATTGTTGTTGACGTTTGACAAAGAGAAGAGGATGTTCAATAGCACCTTGTATCTCATCAATTGAGGTTAATAGGAAATGTTATGGTAGTTAAATCCTCACCCAAATGGTCATCAGGAGGAGGAAGTCCTTGTACTTGTACATATTTCTCTGATTCAATAGGTTGTCTATACTCTATGTTAGTGTGACTAGTGTCGTTTGTGTGCATCGAAAGAATTTCAATTATCTCAGAATTATTTAACACTAATGCTAAACATAGTCCAGAGCTGTGTAACCCTCATTATCAACATGAAGAATATCAGCACCAGCAGACAGCAATGACTGTACAATGTTAATGTTGTTTGAAGTCAGGACAGAAATTATTAATGCTGTACCACCGAGATGAGATTGAGAATTAACGGAAACATTTAAGTTTAGTAATATGTCTACTATCATCTCAAAACCCTGTTCACATGCTATCATAAGTGGTGTGTTACCAAGATTAGTTGTAATTTCAGGATCAGCACCTGCTTCAATAAGAGATAAGAGAGTTCCCGGATCAGGTGACTGGCTACAGGTAAAATGAATTGGACCCCAGCCGCTCTCATATCTTAGAATGTTAGGATTAGCTCCAGAATTAAGTAAACATTGAACAATACTTATATTTTCTGAGCAATTGCATGCAACCATAAGAGCTGTAAAGCCATTTTTATTGACAATATCCACATTAGCTCCAGCATCAATAAGATTTTCTGTGATAGTCAAGTGCTTAAATTTGCTTGCAAACATCAAAGCAGTCCACCCATCCTTTCTTTGCACATTAATATTAACGTTATGTTTGAGCATTTTTAAGACTACTGATGTGTGACCATAATAACATGCTAGCATTAGCGGTGTTTGTCCTTCAGAGTCCAAAACATCAGGGTTAGCTCCAGCATCTAACAAGTACAAGACTATTTCACAATTCCCCTCTATTGCTGCTATTATTAAAGGTATGTACTCACTTGAGTGAATATTTGGATCAGCTTTATGATCTAATAAAAGTTTGACAATGCTTGAACATTGATACATCACAGCATAAAGTAATGGTGTATGCCCTTCATTGTTTGTGACGTTAGGATCAGCTCCAGCATTTAACAGAGCATCAATGATGGTATAGTACTTGTCTTTGTTAACGCTTGAAAGATCACAAGCTAACATTGATGAACACAATAAAATAGAATACCCTTTATCATCTTTAGTGTTAGGGTCAACACCAATAGATAGAAGAAACCGCACAACATCCACACTACAACACTCAATTGCCTTAATAAGAAGAGAAGACAGTGAGGTGATATCATTACTCTCCTGTTTAAATACTACTACATCATCTATTGTCAGTCTAATAACACCAACATACTTCATAAACTCTGTCCTCAGATTTGTAAGAGAGACAAGAGAAGAGACTACACACTCACTAACTGTCCACTGAATAGATACACAACCTCGTTCAACTCGGACAAGATGTAAACATTGACTTTTCTCTGAAAATATTTCCTCCACTAACTGTTGGAAACGCTCTAATGTCACATTCAACCAACACCCTTCTAACTTCAACACGACTCTTGCAGTACCTGTCTCCTTTTGGACAGAGGTTACCACAGTATCAACAAGTTCTTCCATCTTGGTAGAACTCTTAAACAAATCTAACTCTCTCTCGTATTCTTGTAGACTAACTTGTACTGGACTATCATCAAGAAACTCATCAATGATGTTCTCTATAAGAGATATATTCAGGAAACTATAATAAGATCGAACTATATTATCAAGTAAATCAACAAAATTATTTGCTCTAGCAAGATCTTGTAAATTGAGTCGTCTCTTGACATATTGACAAAGATTCTCAAGAGGGACATTGTTAGCTTGAAGGCTAAACTGAATATCAGTAACAAGTTTGGCAAACTTGGACTCTAAACGAGAGAAGGCTTTGACAACTTGCTTCTCCACTAATATGGGATTAACTTCTCTTGGATGATCCTCTTTATCACAAAGGTTTGGATCTGTAGACTGAGACTCATTCTCATCAAGATGGAGATCCCTTAATTCCCAGGCTAGTTCATAGCTCTTCATTTTCTCTAAAGCATCTACTATTACTCTCCAGTTAGGTTCTTCTTCCTTCTTCAACCACATATCTAACATCTCTGCTTTACATCGCTCTACTCCCTCATTTAATAAGAACTGCTTCTGAATCTTATCCAGTTCATATTTAGGAATGTTAAGATGAAGACCCAATACATACCAATCAACTACTTTAGTTAACTTGGACAAAAGGAGAGAGATGCTGAGAGAGAAGGGCTCAGACATTATGGCTCAATTGGTTATCAAAAACTCCCCAACACTTCAATGGTGTCATGGTTGTAGTAAAATAAGGTTTCAATAATTTAATTAGTCATTACTTGTATCATTGCTAGATAAAAACCACTATTGTCATAAACACAGTATTATTATAATGACAAACAGAATATACCATTATATACTATAACGACTACACACAATTATCCTATGACAGCAAACTTTTTATTTAAACATACTCCCAATGTTATTTTGTTGATGAGATGTGTCACACATATGCAATAAGAGTAACTGAGTAATCTCAGGATTATTGGATACCAGGGCATAGTCTAGCACTGTGTTGCCTTTTTTAATGTTTACCAGCAGATAATAGCGATCTTACAACTTTAATATTTTTAGAGTATTGTACTGCCAACATCAGTGTCATAATGTCATGATGAGTTTCGATATTAACTGAAGCATTTATATTCAGTAGTATCTCTACTGTCATCTCAAACCCTCGTTCACAAGCTAGCATCAGAGGTGTTATAGCATTTTTAGTAATAATTCAAGTTCAGCACCTGCTTCAATCAGAGATAAAAGAATTTCTGGATCCCATCATCAGGTGATTTTCAGGAAGCAAAATGACATGGAGCCAGGCCGTTTTTGTGACTTTATAGACTATGATCTGCTCAAGCTTTAAGTAAACATTGAACAACATCGACATTTTTGAATGATCACATGCATTCATACATAAGTGCTGTCTCACTATCCTGCATGACTGCATCTCATTTAGTTCCAACATCAATGAGTGACTTACAATTTCTAAGTTTTTATAATCTGTTGCCAACATCAAAGCCAGACCCTAAACCAGTTTAAGTAATAATATCTTAACAAATATAATTTTTTTAAATCTATCCAAACTCCTCTACAAAAACAACTAAAAAATAACAATGCATGACAACATACATTGTAAAGCACTAACACCAACTTAATAGCAAATTACAAGACACATTTAATGTTGTTGTTGTTGTTGAGGTGTGATTCCTTCTTCATCTTGAGGATGTTTAACTGTTTCTTGTGAAGATAGAGGATGTTCTATAGCGTGTCGTATCTCATCAATGGAGGTTATTAAAGAATGTGAAGGTGGTTCATAAAAGTGGTCATCAGGTGGCAGCTGTTGAGTTTGTTGCTCTGGTTCAGTAGGTTGTCTATACCCTGTGTTATCATCACCAACATGAAGTAAGAGTAATTGGGTAATTTCAGGATTTTTGGATGTCAGTGCATAATCTAGAGCTGTGTTACCTTTTCTATCAGCTTGATAGACATCAGCACCAGCAGATAACAGCAACTGTATGATGTTGATGTTTTTTGAGACGTCAACGGTAATTATTAAGGGTGTATTACCAAATTGACTTCGGGCATTAACTAAGACATTTAAGCTCAGTAAGATCTCCACTATCATATCAAATCCATGCGTACAGGCTAGCATAAGAGGTGTGACACCAGCATTACTAGCAATGTCAGGACTAGCACCACATTCAATGAGAGCTAAAAGATTCATAGGATCAGGTGATTTACAACAGGCAAAATGAATTGCAGCCCACCCATATTTGTGACTTTGTAAATTAGGATTTGCACCTGCCTTTAATAGAGATCGAACAGTGTTTACATTTCCTGGTTGTTCACATGCAATCATTAATGCTGTCAAGCCATCTTGTTTGACTATATCCACATTTGCTCCAGCATCAATGAGGACCTCCGTGATTTTTAAATCTTCACCAACACAACTAACCATCAGAGCAGTCCACCCTTTGTTATCTTGTATATTAGGGTCAGCATTATGTTGAAGTAGGTTCAATACTATTGAAGTGTGTTGATTACGAGAAGCTAACATCAAAGGAGTTTGTCTTTTATGATCCAATGAATCTGGATTAGCACCAGCATCTAACAAGTAAGAGACAATTTCATTATACCCATCTTGAGCTGATATTCTTAGAGGTGAATAATCATGGTCTGAATGAATATTTGGGTCAGCTTTATGATCCAATAGAAGCTTAACAATTCTTGGACAGTGATAGATCATAGCATAAAGTAATGGTGTACGTCCTACATTGTTAGTGACATTAGGATCAGCTCCAGCATTTAACAGAGCATCAATGATGGTATAGTACTTATCTCTGTTTGAAAGATCACAAGCTAATATTGATGAACACAATAAAATAGAATACCCTTTATCATCTTTAGTGTTTGGGTCAACACCAATAGATAGAAGAAACCGCACAACGTCCACACTACAACACTCAATTGCCTTAATAAAAAGAGAAGACAGTGAGGTGATATCATTACTCTCCTGTTTAAATACTACTACATCATCTATTGTCAGTCTAATAACACCAACATACTTCATAAACTCTGTCCTCTGATTTGTAAGAGAGACAAGAGAAGAGACTACACACTCACTAACTGTCCACTGAATAGATACACAACCTCGTTCAACTCGGACAAGATGTAAACATTGACTTTTCTCTGAAAATATTTCCTCCACTAACTGTTGGAAACGCTCTAATGTCACATTCAGCCAACACCCTTCTAACTTCAACACGACCATTGCAGTACCTTTCTCCTTCTGTACAGAGGTTACCACAGTATCAACAAGTTCTTCCATCTTGGTAGAACTCTTAAACAAATCTAACTCTCTCTCGTATTCTTGTAGACTAACTTGTACTGGACTATCATCAAGAAACTCATCAATGATGTTCTCTATAAGAGATATATTCAGGAAACTATAATAAGATCGAACTATATTATCAAGTAAATCAACAAAATTATTTGCTCTAGCAAGATCTTGTAAATTGAGTCGTTTCTTGACATATTGACAAAGATTCTCAAGAGGGACATTGTTAGCTTGAAGGCTAAACTGAATATCAGTAACAAGTTTGGCAAACTTGGACTCTAAACGAGAGAAGGCTTTGACAACTTGCTTCTCCACTAATATGGGATTAACTTCTCTTGGATGATCCTCTTTATCACAAAGGTTTGGATCTGTAGACTGAGACTCATCCTCATCAAGATGGAGATCCCTTAATTCCCAGGCTAGTTCATAGCTCTTCATTTTCTCTAAAGCATCTACTATTACTCTCCAGTGAGGTTCTTCTTCCTTCTTCAACCACATATCTAACATCTCTGCTTTACATCGCTCTACTCCCTCATTTAATAAGAACTGCTTCTGAATCTTATCCAGTTCATATTTAGGAATGTTAAGATGAAGACCCAATACATACCAATCAACTACTTTAGTTAACTTGGACAAAAGGAGAGAGACACTGAGATAGAAGGGCTCAGACATATCAGTGTAGATTTTTGTAAACAGGAAATAACCATTATCACACTATAAACATTGATTTGTTGTTTAACCAATATATATATTGTTTTACAGGTAGTATGTAGCAAACTTAGTATAATGTAAAAGTAAACATAACACTTTTTATTACTAAAGTACTACTGTTTATGTAGTTAGTAGTACATTAGTAATAAAAACAGTGTTATGTTTACTTTTATTACACCATACTAATTTTGTTACATGCAACCTGTATAACAATATATTGGTTAAATCTACAAATCGATGTTTATAGTGCATTTACTCTAGAATTGAACGGGAATTTCTTCCTCCTCAAAAAAAAACAGTTTTCTATACATACAGTTACTATGAAAAGTTGTACATATATAGTAACTATATGTATACAAAACTGGTTCTGAGATGTTTTAACGGTGGTCCTTTTTCACAAATCAGATCACAAATGTTTTGCAAAAGTGGTCCCTTATTACAAATCATATATGTATGTGTATATGTGTGTGTGTGTGTTATAGCTATTTATATGTTACAAGTTTCTGTCAAAACCGATTAATTGTTTAAACCAATGTATATTATAGTTATAAAGGTTGTGTTTAAAAATCATTTGCAGTAAAGATAATACTGTTTTGATAACTATTATCATTATTGGTTCTAAAATTTTATAAACAGTCAATTCCATAGTTCATAAACAATTTAAATTGGCAAACAATTTTCAGTAAACACATTTTTCATAACACAGTTTTCTCTACCAAATTTATTAATGCTAGGACATGATTTAACTGTGAGGGAAGAGAGAAGAGGAGGAAGGCTGTATGTACTCCATTGTTTTGTTATTAGTCAGTATATTGGCTAATTCAATAACACAATTACTATCAAGAGCAATGTCTTTATATATAGTTCCCTCACTGGAGACACTCATTGACATTACTTAAAACTATTAGTAAACTGTTAGGAGATAATAATTTTGAGATCGAGTGACTGTCCTCTGTGTTCTTGGATCTTTAAACAGTTTTTTCATCACTTATTTATTTTCCATTACAGTAGATAAAGTACGTTTAGCACTATTACTAGTCCACTATGCACTTCCAGTGTCTCCTATTATAAAACATAATATAATATATACTTCATACATAACAATAGCTATACATTATAATTACATTTTAACAAACTACAATAGAAGTCATCAATGTGTTCATAGTATAAAAATTTACAGTGAGAGTAAATTTAACTAAGTACAGTGATTGTGGTAGGCTCATCACGGATGTACTCATTTATAAGTAATTATTAATTATTAATAATTAGTTGCCACATTTTTAATGATGAGAGTCCAAAGAAGACCCTAAACCTGTTTAAGTAATAATTTGAGACCCTAAACCTGTTTAAGTAATAATTTGAGACCCTAAACCAGTATAAGCAATGATCTCCTTAACAAATTAATATTTTAAAACATTTTCCAAACTTCTCTACAAAATCAACTAAAAAATAACAATATATGACAACATACATTGTAAAGCACTAACACCAACTTAATAGCAAATTACTAAACACATTTAATGTTGTTGTTGTTGTTGAGGTGTGATGTTTTCTTCATCTTGAGGTTGTTTAACTGTTTCTTGTGAAGATAGAGGATGTTCTATAGCGTGTCGTATCTCATCAATGGAGGTTATTAAAGAATGCGAAGGTGGTTCATAAAAATGGTCGTCAGGTGGCAGCTGTTGAGTATGTTGCTCTGGTTCAGTAGGTTGTCTATACCCTGTGTTATCATCACCCACATGAAGTAAGAGTAATTGGGTAATCTCAGGATTTTTGGATGTCAGTGCATAATCTAGAGCTGTGTTACCTTTGGTATCAGTTTGATGGACATCAGCACCAGCAGATAACAGCAACTGTATGATGTTGATGTTTTTTGAGACGTCAACAGCAATTATTAAGGGTGTATTACCAAATTGACATTGGGCATTGACTAAAACATTCAAGTTCAGAAGGATCTCCACTATCATATCAAATCCATGCTTACAGGCTAGCATAAGAGGTGTGACACCAGCATTACTGGCAATGTCAGGACTAGCACTTCCTTCAATTAGAGCTAAAAGATTCATAGGATCAGGTGACCTATCACAGGCAAAATGAATTGCAGCCCACCCATGTTTGTGACTTTGTAAATTAGGATTTGCACCCGCCTTCAATAGACATTGAATCGTGTTTACATTTCCTGGATGATAACATGCAATCATTAATGCTGTTAAGCCATCTCGTTTGACTATATCCACATTTGCTCCAGCATCAATGAGGACCTCTATGATTTTTAAATCTTCACCAATACAACTAACCATCAGAGCAGTCCATCCATTGTTATCTTGTATATTAGGGTCAGCTTTATGTTGAAGTAGGTTCAATACTATTGAAGTGTGTTGATTACGAGAAGCTACCATCAAAGTAGTTTGCCCTTTATGATCCAATGCATCTGGATTAGCCCCAGCATCTAACAAGTAAGAGACAATTTCATTATCCCCATCTTGAGCTGATATTCTTAGAGGTGAGTAATCATGGTCTGAATGAATATTTGGGTCAGCTTTATGATCCAATAGAAGCTTAACATTTCTTGGACAGTGATACATCACAGCATAAAGTAATGGTGTATGTCCTACATTGTCAGTGACATTAGGATCAGCTCCAGCATTTAACAGAGCATCAATGATGGCATAGTTCTTATCTCTGTTTGAAAGATCACAAGCTAATATTGATGAACACAATAAAATAGAATACCCTTTATCATTTTTAGTGTTTGGGTCAACACCAATAGATAGAAGAAACCGCACAACGTCCACACTACAATACTCAATTGCCTTAATAAGAAGAGAAGACAGTGAGGTGATATCATTACTCTCCTGTTTAAATACTACTACATCATCTATTGTCAGTCTAATAACACCAACATACTTCATAAACTCTGTCCTCTGATTTGTAAGAGAGACAAGAGAAGAGACTACACACTCACTAACTGTCCACTGAATAGATACACAACCTCGTTCAACTCGGACAAGATGTAAACATTGACTTTTCTCTGAAAATATTTCCTCCACTAACTGTTGGAAACGCTCTAATGTCACATTCAACCAACACCCTTCTAACTTCAACACGACCATTGCAGTACCTTTCTCCTTCTGTACAGAGGTTATCACAGTATCAACAAGTTCTTCCATCTTGGTAGAACTCTTAAACAAATCTAACTCTCTCTCGTATTCTTGTAGACTAACTTGTACTGGACTATCATCAAGAAACTCATCAATGATGTTCTCTATAAGAGATATATTCAGGAAACTATAATAAGATCGAACTATATTATCAAGTAAATCAACAAAATCATTCGCTCTAGCAAGATCTTGTAAATTAAGTCGTCTCTTGACATATTGACAAAGATTCTCAAGAGGGACATTGTTAGCTTGAAGGCTAAACTGAATATCAGTAACAACTTTGGCAAACTTGGACTCTAAACGAGAGAAGGCTTTGACAACTTGCTTCTCCACTAATATGGGATTAACTTCTCTTGGATGATCCTCTTTATCACAAAGGTTTGGATCTGTAGACTGAGATTCATCCTCATCAAGATGGAGATCCCTTAATTCCCGGGCTAGTTCATAGCTCTTCATTTTCTCTAAAGCATCTACTATTACTCTCCAGTGAGGTTCTTCTTCCTTCTTCAACCACATATCTAACATCTCTGCTTTACATCGCTCTACTCCCTCATTTAATAAGAACTGCTTCTGAATCTTATCCAGTTCATATTTAGGAATGTTAAGATGAAGACCTAATACATACCAATCAACTACTTTAGTTAACTTGGACAAAAGGAGAGATACATTGAGAGAGAAGGGCTCAGACATATTAGTGTAGAGTTTTGTAAGCAGGAAATAACCATTATCACATTATAAACATTGATTTGTTGATTTAACCAATATATATATTGTTTTGCAGGTAGTATGTAGCAAACTTAGTATAATGTAAAAGTAAACATAACACTTTTGATTACTAAAGTACTACTGTTTATGTAGTTAGTAGTACATTAGTAATAAAAACAGTGTTATGTTTACTTTTATTACATCATACTAATTTTGTTACATGCAACCTGTATAACAATATATTGGTTAAATCTACAAATCGATGTTTATAGTGCATTTACTCTAGAATTGAACGGAAATTTCTTCCTCCTCAAAAAAAACAGTTTTGTATACATACAGTTACTATGAATAGTTGTACATATATAGTAACTATATGTATGCAAAACTGGTTCTGAGATGTTTTAACAGTGGTCCTTTTTCACAAATCAGATCACAAATGTTTTGCAAAAGTGGTCCCTTATTACAAATCATATATGTATGTGTGTGTGTTATAGCTATTTATATGTTACAAGTTTCTGTCAAAACTGATTAATTGATTAAACCAATGTATATTATAGTTATATAGGTTGTGTTTAAAAATCATTTGCCGTGAAGATAATAAATACTGTTTTGATAAGTATTATCATTATTGGTTCTAAAATTTTATAAACAGTCAATTCCAGAGTTCATAAACAATTTAAATTGGCAAACAATTTTCAGTAAACACATTTTTTCATAACACAGTTTTCTCTACCAAATGTATTAATGCTAGGACATAATTCAACAGTGAGGGAAGAGAGAAGAGGAGGAAGGCTGTATGTACTCCATTGTTTTGTTATTAGTCAGTATATTGGCTAATTCAATAACACAATTGCTATCAAGAGCAATGTCTTTATACACAGTTCTCTCACTAAGACACTCATTGACATTATATTAAAAACTATTAGTAAACTGTTAGGAGATAATAATTTTGAGATCGAGTGACTGTCCTCTGTGTTCTTGCATCTTTAAAAATATTTTTTCATCACTTAGTTATTTTCCATAACAGTAGACAAGGTAAGTATAACACTATTACTAGTCCACTATGCACATCCAGTATATCCTATATTATAAAACATAATATAATATATACTTCATACATAACAATAGCTATACATTATAATTACATTTTAACAAACTACAATAGAAGTCATCAATGTGTTCAAAGTATAAAGATTTACAGTGAGAGTAAATTTAAACTAAGTACAGTGATTGTGGTAGGCTCATCATGGATGTACCCATTTATAAGTAATTCTTAATTATTAATAATTAGTTGCCATTTTTTTAATGATGAGAGTCCAAAGTAGACCCTAAACCTGTTTAAGTAATAATTTGAGACTCTAAACCAGTATAAGCAATGACCTTAACAAATTAATATTTTAAAACATTTTCCAAACTTCTCTACAAAAACAACTAAAAAATAACAATGCACAACAACATACATTGTAAAGCACTAACACCAACTTAATAGCAAATTACAAGACACATTTGATGTTGTTGTTGTTGTTGGGTTCTTCATCTTAAGTTTGTTTAACTGTTTCTTGCGAAGATAGAGGATGTTCTATAGCGTGTCGTATCTCATCAATGGATGGAGGTTAATAAAGAATGTGAGGGTGGTTCATAAAAATGGTCGTCAGGTGGTAGCTGTTGAGTTTGTTGTTCTGGTTCAGTAGGTTGTCTATACCCTGTGTTATCATCACCCACATAAAGTAAGAGTAATTGGGCAATCTCAGGATTTTTGGATGTCGGTACATAATCTAGAGCTGTGTTACCTTTGCTATCAGTTTGATAGACATCAGCACCAGCAGATAACAGCAACTGTACGATATTGGGATTTTTTGAGACGTCAACAGCAATTATTAAGGGTGTATTACCAAATTGACATTGGGCATTAACTAAAACATTCATGCTCAGTAAGATCTCAACTATCATATCAAATCCATGCTTACAGGCTAGCATAAGAGGTGTGACACCAGCATTACTAGCGATGTCAGGATTAGCACCACATTCAATGAGAGCTAAAAGATTCATAGGATCAGGTGACCTATCACAGGCAAAATGAATTGCAGTCCACCCATGTTTGTGACTTTGTAAATTAGGATTTGCACCCGCCTTCAATAGACATTGAATGGTGTTTACATTTACTGGATGTTCACATGCAATCATTAACGCTGTCAAGCCATCTCGTTTGACTATATCCACATTTGCTCCAGCATCAATGAGGATCTCCGTGATTTTTAAATCTTTACCAATACAACTAACCATCAGAGCAGTCCATCCATTGTTATCTTGTATATTAGGGTCAGCTTTATGTTGAAGTAGGTTCAATACTATTGAAGTGTGTTGATTACGAGAAGCTAACATCAAAGGAGTTTGTCTTTTATGATCCAATGAATCTGGATTAGCACCAGCATCTAACAAGTAAGAAACAATTTCATTATCCCCATCTTGAGCTGATATTCTTAGAGGTGAATAATCATGGTCTTGGTGAATATTTGGGTCAGCTTTATGATCTAATAGAAGCTTAACAATTCTTGGACAGTGATAGATCACAGCATAAAGTAATGGTGTACGTCCTACATTGTTAGTGACATTAGGATCAGCTCCAGCATTTAACAGAGCATCAATGATGGTATAGTACTTATCTCTGTTTGAAAGATCACAAGCTAATATTGATGAACACAATAAAATAGAATACCCTTTATCATCTTTAGTGTTTGGGTCAACACCAATAGATAGAAGAAAGCACACAACATACACACTACAAAACCCAATTGCCTTTACAAGAAGAGAAGACAGTGAGGTGATATCATTACTCTTCTGTTTAAATACTACTACATCATCTATTGTCAGTCTAATAACACCAACATACTTCATAAACTCTGTCCTCTGATTTGTAAGAGAGACAAGAGAAGAGACTACACACTCACTAACTGTCCACTGAATAGATACACAACCTTGTTCAACTCGGACAAGATGTAAACATTGACTTTTCTTTAAAAATATTTCCTCCACTAACTTTTGAAATCGTTCCAAAGTCACATTCAACCAACACCCTTCTAACTTCAACACCACCACTGCTGTACCTTTTTCTTTCTGCAAAGAGTTAGTGACACTGTCAATAAGCTCTTTCATCTTGGTTGACCATTTGAATAAATTTAGCTCTTTCTTGTATGCTTGCAAACTAATTTGTGCCGGACTACGATCAAGAAACTCATCAATGATATTCTCTATAAGAGATATATTAAGGAAACTGTAGTATGATCGAACTACAGTACCAAATAATTCATCAGAAGTGCTAGGAACTGGGAGATTCTCAATATCCAATCGTGTCTTGATATAGCTGTGTAACTGTTCAAGAGGAACTTGTTTATCTTTGAGCGTAAACTTGACATCAGTAACTAATTTTGCGAATTTTGACTCCAAACGAGAGAAATCATTGACAATATGTTCCTCTACCAGGATAGAAGGGGGATTGACTGCAGTAGAATTATCTTTACAAACTGAAGTTGTAGACTGAGACTCATTCTCATCAAGATGGAGATCCCTTAATTCCTGGGCTAGTTCATAGCTATTCATTCTCTCTAAAGCATCTACTATTACTCTCCAGTGAGGTTCTTCTTCCTTCTTCAACCACATATCTAACATCTCTGCTTTACATCTCTCTACTCCCTCATTTAATAAGAACTGCTTCTGAATCTTATCCAGTTCATATTTAGGAATGTTAAGATGAAGACCTAATACATACCAATCAACTACTTTAGTTAACTTGGACAAAAGGAGAGAGACACTGAGAGAGAAGGGCTGAGACATTTTAGTGCAGATTTATGTCAACAGGAAATACCATTATTGTTTACTCTAGAATTGAACAGGAATTTCTTTCTCCTCAAAAACCAGTTTTGTATACATACAGTTACTATGAATAGTTGTACATATATAACAACTGTATGTATGCAAAACTGTTTTTGGGATGTTTTAACAGTGGTACCTTTTCATAAATCAGATCACATGTGTTTTGCCAAAAGTGGTCTCTTATTACAAATCATATCTATGTATGTCTGTATGTATGTATGTATGTATGTATGTCTGCATGTATGTATGTATGTATGTATGTATGTATGTATGTATGTATGTATGTATGTATGTATGTATGTATGTATGTATGTATGTATGTATGTATGTATGTATGTATGTATGTATGTATGTATGTGTGTATGTGTGTATGTGTGTATGTATGTATGTATGTATGTATGTATGTGTGTATGTATGTATGTATGTATGTGTGTGTGTATGTATGTATGTATGTATGTATGTATGTATGTATGTATGTATGTATGTATGTATGTGTGTGTATATATGTGTGTGTGTTATAGCTATTTATATGTGACAAGTTTCTGTCAAAACTGATTAATTGATTAAACCAATGTATATTATAGTTATATAGGTTGTGTTTAAAAATCATTTACAGTAAAGATAATACTGTTTTGATAACTATTATCATTATTGGTTCTAACATATTATAAACAGTCATTTCATAGTTCATAAACAATTTTCGGTAAAAAGAAATTGTCATTAAAAACATGATAACACAATTGGTGCAAATAGCAACTAATGGAGTCTATTACCATTAACATACAAAGCAGTAACAATCTTATTATTAGTAAATACATAACACATTTTCTCTGTCAAATTAAACAAAGCTAGGATATGAGTCATAATAAATTACTTTCAATGTATTATTAATTGATATCATACGAGAGAAGTGAACTGTGTCTCTTGTGGGTCTTGTCACTACACAAGTATTACTATATAAAGAAGTAGATATCTTATGATAACTGTGAGGGAAGAGAGAAGAGGAGGAAGGCTGTATGTACTCCATTGTTTTGTTATTAGTCAGTATATTGGCTAATTCAATAACACAATTACTATCAAGAGCAATGTCTTTATATACAGTTCTCTCACTAAGACACTCATTGACATTATATTAAAAACTATTAGTAAACTGTTAGGAGATAATAATTTTGAGATCGAGTGACTGTCCTCTGTGTTCTTGCATCTTTAAAGATATTTTTTCATCACTTATTTATTTTCCATAACAGTAGACAAGGTAAGTATAACACTATTACTAGTCCACTATGCACATCCAGTATATCCTATATTATAAAACATAATATAATATATACTTCATACATAACAATAGCTATACATTATAATTACATTTTAACAAACTACAATAGAAGTCATCAATGTGTTCATAGTATAAAGATTTACAATGAGAGTAAATTTAAACTAAGTACAGTGATTGTGGTAGGCTCATCATGGATGTACTCATTTATAAGTAATTATTAATTATTAATAATTAGTTGCCACATTTTTAATGATGAGAGTCCAAAGTAGACCCTAAACCTGTTTAAGTAATAATTTGAGACCCTAAACCAGTATAAGCAATGATCTCCTTAACAAATTAATATTTTAAAACATTTTCCAAACTTCTCTACAAAATCAACTAAAAAATAACAATATATGACGACATACATTGTAAAGCACTAACACCAACTTAATAGCAAATTACAAGACACATTTAATGTTGTTGTTGTTGTTGAGGTGTGATTTTTTCTTCATCTTGAGGTTGTTTAACTGTTTCTTGTGAAGATAGAGGATGTTCTATAGCATGTCGTATCTCATCAATGGAGGTTATTAAAGAATGCGAAGGTGGTTCATAAAAATGGTCGTCAGGTGGCAGCTGTTGAGTATGTTGCTCTGGTTCAGTAGGTTGTGTATACCCTGTGTTATCATCACCCACATGAAGTAAGAGTAATTGGGTAATCTCAGGATTTTTGGATGTCAGTGCATAATCTAGAGCTGTGTTACCTTTGGTATCAGTTTGATGGACATCAGCACCAGCAGATAACAGCAACTGTACGATGTTGGGATTTTTTGAGAAATCAACAGCAATTATTAAGGGTGTATTACCAAATTGACTTTGGGTATTAACTAAAACATTCAAGCTCAGTAAGATCTCTACTATCATATCAAATCCATGCGTACAGGCTAGCATAAGAGGTGTGACACCAGCATTACTGGCGATGTCAGGACTAGCACTTCCTTCAATGAGAGCTAAAAGATTCATAGGATCAGGTGACCTATCACAGGCAAAATGAATTGCAGTCCACCCATGTTTGTGACTTTGTAAATTAGGATTTGCACCCGCCTTCAATAGACATTGAATGGTGTTTACATTTACTGGATGTTCACATGCAATCATTAATGCTGTCAAGCCATCTCGTTTGACTATATCCACATTTGCTCCAGCATCAAGGAGGATCTCCGTGATTTTTAAATCTTCACCAATACAACTAACCATCAGAGCAGTCCATCCATTGTTATCTTGTATATTAGGGTCAGCTTTATGTTGAAGTAGGTTCAATACTATTGAAGTGTGTTGATTACGAGAAGCTAACATCAAAGGAGTTTGTCTTTTATGATCCAATGCATCTGGATTACCACCAGCATCTAACAAGTAAGAGACAATTTCATTATCCCCATCTTGAGCTGATATTCTTAGAGGTGAGTAATCATGGTCTGGGTGAATATTTGGGTCAGCTTTATGATCCAATAGAAGCTTAACAATTCTTGGACAGTGATAGATCACAGCATAAAGTAATGGTGTACGTCCTATATTGTTAGTGACATTAGGATCAGCTCCAGCATTTAACAGAGCATCAATGATGGTATAGTACTTATCTCTGTTTGAAAGATCACAAGCTAATATCGATGAACACAATAAAATAGAATACCCTTTATCATCTTTAGTGTTTGGGTCAACACCAATTGATAGAAGAAAGCACACAACATCCACACTACAAAACCCAATTGCCTTAATAAGAAGAGAAGACAGTGAGGTGATATCGTTACTCTCCTGTTTAAATACTACTACATCATCTATTGTCAGTCTAATAATACCAACATATTTCATAAACTCTGTCCTCAGATTTGTAACAGAGACAAGAGAAGAGACTGCACGCTCACTAACTGTCCACTGAATAGATACACAACCTCGTTCAACTCGGACAAGATGTAAACATTGACTTTTCTCTGAAAATATTTCCTCCACTAACTGTTGGAAGTGTTTTAATGTCACATTCAACCAACACCCTTCTAGTTTCAACACGACCATTGCTGTACCTGTCTCCTTTTTTACAGAGGTTACTACAGTATCAACAAGTTCTTCCATCTTGGTAGAACTCTTAAACAAATCTAACTCTCTCTCGTATTCTTGTAGACTAACTTGTACTGGACTACCATCAAGAAACTCATCGATGATATTCTCTATAAGAGATATATTCAGGAAACTGTAGTAAGATTGAACAGCAGTACCAAATAATTCATTAGGAGTGTTAGGAACAGGGAGATCCTCTATATCCAATCGTGTCTTGATATAGCTATGTAACTGTTCAAGAGGAACTTGTTTATCTTTGAGGGTAAACTTGACATCAGTAACAAGTTTGGCAAACTTGGACTCTAAACGAGAGAAGGCTTTGACAACCTGTTTCTCCACTAATATGGGATTGATATCACTTTGACGATCTTCCTTATTTTGAACATTTGACGTTGATAACTGAGACTCATCCTTGTCAAGATGGAGATCCCTTAATTCCTGGGCTAGTTCATAGCTCTTCATTTTCTCTAAAGCATCTACTATTACTCTCCAGTGAGGTTCTTCCTCCTTCTTCAACCACATATCTAACATCTCTGCTTTACATCGCTCTACTCCCTCATTTAATAAGAACTGCTTCTGAATCTTATCCAGTTCATATTTAGGAATGTTAAGATGAAGACCTAATACATACCAATCAACTACTTTAGTTAATTTGGACAAAAGGAGAGAGACACTGAGAGAGAAGGGCTGAGACATTATTGTCCCTTTGGTCAAAATAAACAGTATATAGGCAGAGCTCTTAGTTATATTACAATATTATCAATAATATGATGTTACACAACCAAGTAAAAATAGTATGAGTAAATATATATTATATATTGTAAAGTGCAAAGTTTATTTAAAACACATTCAATTTCAATATATATTTAATGTTGTTGTTGTTGTTAAGGTAACTTGTTTATGTTCTTTTCATTTTGAGGATGTTTGAGTGTTCCATGTGGAAGTAGAGGATGTTCAATAGCATGTCATATTTCATTAATGGAGGTTATTAAAGAATGTGAAGGTGTTTCAAAGTCCTCATATAATGTTCATCAAGTGACAATTGTTGGATTTGTTTCTTCAATATAGGCTGTCTATACTCTGTATTATTGTCACCCATATGCTGTAAGAGTAATTGAGCAATCTCGGGATTCTTGGACATCAAAGCAGAGTCTAATTAAAAATTATTATTTATGCTAATAATATTATATAATTATATGTACTGCAGATTTTGTCTTCATGCTCTTGTGGGGCGCAACTGTGTCACTTATGAACTCATTAACGATACTCATGATTACCAGCGTCGACGCACTAAAAGCTGAAATTATATTGAGCCACCGCCTACTTTTATAGGAAACACCCACGTGCAAAAAAATAAGCCACACCCTAGTACTCATGTGTCATAAGGAAATGAAGCCACTTGTCTGATTCAAATTACCAAGAGAGGAAAACACAAATCCAACAGGAAATATTATTAGTTAGTGACAAGACAAATACATTTGCTGTTGTTTTAAAAAGTAAGCATCACATAAATGGTATCTATAATAACATCATATAAGCAGACATTTAATTTGGTTGTAGATCTAGTGTTCATTATTGACTTGAAATGGCAAACAAAGATGTTTTAATTGTTGGTGGTGTTCGGACTCCCATTGGGTCCCTTAATGGTGCTCTCTCCACTCTACCAGCTCATGAACTTGGAAGTATAGCTATCACAGCTGCTTTAGAGAGAGCTAAAATACCAAAAGAAAAGGTTCATTGAAAAATAATTTTATTTAAATCACAATTAATTTAACATTAGGTATCAGAAGTATTTGTTGGTCAGATACTCACAGCTGCTCAAGGTCAAAATCCTGCTCGTCAGTCAGCCATGTTGGCTGGTATCCCAAAGGAAGTCCCATCAACTAGTGTTAATATGTTATGTGGCTCAGGTAGAGAGAGAGGGGGGGGGGAGAGAGAGAGAGAGGGGGGAGAGAGTGAGAGAGAGAGAGAGAGAGAGAGAGAGAGAGAGAGAGAGAGAGAAATTTGTTAGCTTACATGTATTGGTGATCATAAAATATTTGACAGAAGATTAGAAAGTTTTCTTTTATAGGTTTGCGTACAGTTGCTATGGGATTTCAAAGTATTCTGTGTGGAGATGCTGATGTGGTTATAGCAGCTGGTCAAGAGAATATGAGTCAGGTCTGATAGTAGCATACATTTATTATGTGAAGATTATCAGTGAATATAATCTATTTTTAGCAACAGTAGTCTATTTTTAGCAACAGTAGTGTATTCTTAGTAACATTGGGAATACGGCTATACAGAGAAATCACGAGGCAGGTTTAAACATATTTGTTTACCACCACAGGCTCCACATGCTGTTCACATGCGGAGTGGTGTCAAATTTGGTGACACTACCTTAGTTGATACGATGATGAAAGATGGTTTAATGGACGCCTTTAATAATTACCACATGGGTATCACAGCAGAGAACGTCGCTAAACAATACAGTATTAGCCGAGAGGAACAAGATCGATTTGCAACTGCTTCTCAAAATAAAACAGAGACCTCTCAAAAGATGGGGATTTTCAAGGACGAGATTGTACCAGTAACAATACAGACAAGAAAAGGTTTGTCTCTTTGTATCACATGTTTATCCTTCACTTCTTATTCTAAGGGCCCAATACAGTTGATTCAGATGAGTTCCCACGTCATGGGACAACAGCTGAATCACTCTCTCGACTCAAGCCTTCCTTTATTAAGGATGGAAGTGGGACAGTGACAGCTGGAAATGCATCTGGTAAAGACATTATGTAATATTAGGAACCTCTTCTAGTACTTTGTCCATTAAGGTATCAATGATGGTGCAGCAGCTGTTGTCTTGGTATCTAAAGAGGCACTTGAGGAACTCAAATGTTCACCTCCGTTAGCTCGTATTGTGTCCTGGGCTCATGCTGGTGTTGATCCTAGCATTATGGGTATAGGACCAGTACCAGCTGTTAAAAAAGCTGTGAGTTTACTTAACGCCAAATGGATAAACAGATAATTTGTCTAAATTTGTAGCTGTCAAAGGCAGGATGGAGCAAAGACGATGTTGACCTCTTTGAGTTGAATGAAGCCTTTGCAGCACAATCATTAGCTGTCATAAAGGAGTTGGATCTTGATGAAAATAAGGTAAGTTAAAATTTTAACTTTGACATTTTTTGGCACAACTTTTTAAATCTAAAGTTGCATTGCTTGTACTTTCTCTTTAGGTTAATATTGGGGGTGGAGCTACAGCTTTGGGACATCCTATCGGAGCATCAGGTTGTCGTATTCTTGTCACACTTCTGTATGCTTTGAAGAGAACTGGTGGGAAAAAAGGCGTGGCTGCTCTTTGTATTGGCGGAGGAATGGGAATAGCAATGTGTGTGGAGACATGTTAATTCATTTGATGAAAATTGTTTTTTTCTGTGATAATGTTTGCAATGTTTAAAATAATCAAACTCCTTAATTTTTTTGTTTTTTATTTTTTTTTGTTTTCTTATAATTTTTTTCTAGACAGTAATACAAATTTTAATAGTAAAGGAAGTAAAATTATTTTCAATCAATTTTATAACAACTATTGTCTTGTGATTGTAATTGTGCTAGATAATAAATTCAATCAGATTATTGAGGATATTAATTAAATTCAACATGCATTTCCATGGAAACAGACAACAACCTACATTAATTCTGTAAAATCTAAATTCTAGTATCAGGTGCTACCATAGTCTGAAATTATCACATTATTATAATATTATTACATATAATATTATATTTTATTACAAAATGTAATATCACTACATATTATAATATTATATATTATTACATAATGTAATATCACTATATATTATAATATTATATACAAATATAGTTTACTAAAATATTGTACTTTGCGTTATATAGACTAGAGTGAAAATGTTTTGATGTTCCAGTCTGAGGAAAGGGTCTTGATCTCAGGACCAATAATCACAGACCCTTTAACATCAGCATTCTGCAAATACCTAAACAATTAATATATTTAAAGATTTATATGAAATGTTAAATAAAAAGTACTTGTTTGCTGTAATCACTAGGTCATCTCGTGAAATATCAAATAATCTGTCACGATTTCTCTGTCGTAATTCGTCTGTTAGTCCTCTAAGAAAAATATTAGCACCTTTTGATCCAGGAGCAACAGGAGAGTCAACCTATAACATGTGTGGAGAAAGTAAATGATAACTTGTCTTCTTCAAAAGAACTACTGTACTTGTGAGAACACAGACAATTTAGCTTCATCGACGTCCTCTTGTGAGAATGTTCCTTTAGTTACCCAATCAATAGAGGATTGAAAGCGGTCAAGTGTTTCCAATGAGTTAGGATCCCTTGACAAAAATAAAACTTTAATACTAACACAACATTAATATGAAAGTTGAATAAATTTTGAATAAATATTTATGAAGGAGTCAATACTTTTGTTAATATTGCTAACCAAGTTATATAACATTAGCTACTTCAGTTCCATATAACATGTTAAATTAATGTTTTGTAAATGTGCAGGTTCTGGTACTTAACAAAGAGCACATGTACATGTATTACCGATAAGAAAAAAAGGAGAATATTCCATCACCATGCCTGGCCCCACCTCCATAAGCTCCACCCTTTTCTCTGTAGATACACATGTAATTGTACATGTCTAATTTTTTTTATTTTTTATACCTTATTTCTTTATGGAGGTACTTCCAACTGAGGAGTCGGGCTAGCACTGTGAGACGTGGGAAGTCCTCATGAGTATAAGGAACAGTCTTATAAGATTGGGCAACATAATTGACTGGGAATGGAAGCTGATAGTGGGTGTGGCTTGTTACAGGAGAGTGCTCTGATTCCTGAAATAAATTATTTAGAAATGTTTTTACCAGTAAAAATTACCTCCATGAAGATGGGTGTGTCTGTAGAACTTCCCGGCAAACTGTCCAGGAAAAATTCCATTGCTGTTGATACAGAATCTGTTTGTTCTTCAGTCATGTTCAGTGCACATCTAAAAAAGAAAATTTTCTAATTTATTTAGCGTATCCATCTTGTGCTATTAGCAACCTTTTTAAATAGTTTATCATTTCATTCAATCATTCTACAACCTCCTGAATCAATCTACCATTTATTCTATTATTTCTTCCTACTCACTCTATTAACTACATGTACATATACCCCTCTTCTAACTACATGTACATATACCCCTCTTCTAACTACATGTACATATATCCCTCTTCTAACTACATGTACATATATCCCTCTTCTAACTACATGTACATATACCCCTCTTCTAACTACATGTACATATACCCCTCTTCTAACTACATGTACATATACCCCTCTTCTAACTACATGTACATATACCCCTCTTCTAACTACATGTACATATACCCCTCTTCTAACTACATGTACATATACCCCTCTTCTAACTACATGTACATATACCCCTCTTCTAACTATACGTACCTCATACATCCAGTATCCAATAATTGAACAGCAATAGAAGATAATTTCTGTAGTACATGACTCAAATCAGCACGTTCTGCTAACTCCTTCATAAACCTGACCTTTGAACCCAATATTATAACAATACTATTAGACATTACATACATATACATGTAATACTGACTTGTGTTAGCCCGCCAAAAATTTCTGCCAGTTCAGCAGCTGGATTCATTGTAGCAGCTGCCGCAGACATTGCATAAGTGTGACCACTATCAGCAACTGACATAGCTAGAGCAGATGCTGACATAGCAATAAGTGTACGAAGATGTTCCTCATCCTGGAGGCGTGGCCTGTAAGGAGAGTTGTTATGTAAGTGGTTGTTAAAAGAAGGAACTTACTCTATAAAAATATCTTCCCAGAGAGAGAACATGTAAGGTAAATGACGATCCAAACAATGAGAAGAGAAGTACACAGCCTGTTAAGTAATATCATGTAACAATATGTTGGTATTTATATTGTATATTAGTGTGACCTCTCTATATAGTGGACACTTTAGTATAAAGTGTCCTCAATATAGAGGTTGTATAATACACTAAAGTATTAGTATGGGACTAGAACAAGTGTCCTCAATATAGAGGTTGTATAATACACTAAAGTATTAGTATGGGGCTAGAACAAGTGTCCTCAATATAGAGGTTGTATAATACACTAAAGTATTAGTATGGGACTAGAGCTAAGTAGATTACTAACAGACAATATATACTAAATGTTTTAATACTTACTTGCTCAAACTGGTTAGCTGTGGTATGATGAGGTACAACATGAGTACCTACTGACATACTACCTCCTGTATATAAGTCTGACTGTTCAGCAATTTGATGATAATCCATGTCTTCTGTGCCCATTCTAAGTACAATGATCATGTGACTGTCACATGATTACTGGTATATTTACTAACTTGGTTATGACATAGCAAAATAGTGGTATGTAGGGTCTAAGATCGTTTGGAAGGGTTCTGGTACTGCTCAGGGCCCTGAAGTAAGTGATACCATTTGTTGGTTGTGAACAATACTGAATAGGAGTACTTTCTATAAGAAAAAAGTTTATATTATTACGAGTTAGTCATAAGAGGGTTAAGAGATAAGGAATAACTTACGATGATCTTCATGGAATAATATTGTAGGGGGTGTGGTTTTATCAACATCAGATAAATGCAATGTTGGTAAATTACTGGCATCTTGTACTTTGGTTTGATCTTCCAGTAACTGAAGTCCTTAAATTAATAGAGTACAAAGGTCAAAAATAATTATTTTAATTTACCATCATTATAAATTTTATTTTTTTCCTCTTCTGATAAATTGGTAATCAAATTGTCTAGTTTCTTCTTTTCAGCTGCTTTCTGTTCAGACTCGTACTTACTCTAATAATACAGACAAATGAAATATCAAATAGGTCACACGATTGTACTTACATCAGGTGACATGACTAATGTCATATGATGTTTGTTGTCTAAGAAATATTCCTTAATTTTTTGTTGGAGGTAAGTTGGGTCAGCTTGCAGCTGCTCCTTAAATTAGTTAGGTATAATTGAATGTCCATGTATCGTCATGGTTACCTTGAACTTCTCTACAGTTTGATTGACTTGTAGTATAGAAGTGGGATTGGCATCATGTATCCATGGCGACATAAGATACTAGATAATTGAGTTATAATCAAAGGAGCTGAGGGGCATAAATTTCAAAGAAGTCTCAGGACCCCAATGACAGTTCATAGGGTCCTGATACTGTTTTTAGATTACCATCATCATTGCAAGACCAAAATTTGATGATTGGTGTTTCAAACTAATTTCAATTTGATGAAGCATTGCTTTGACTCTCTGCTCTGGAAAGCCTTCCCTAAGAAAGAGAGAAAGAGAGAGAGAGTTCAAGACAGACAATGATCTTGACTTACTCAGCTACCTTCTCCAGTGTCTTCCATATAATATCTGTTACTTTATCTACATCTTCTTTAGCAATGCCTTGTAGACCAACAGAAAATGAGGACTCTTTAGTTTCTCCATTGAATCTAGAGGAACAGAGGAACCACTGGATCAACTTGAGGACTGGATCAAGTTTAGGTACAAGTGGTAATCCAAATCCATCCATCCATCCATTGATTCTTCTATCCATCCATCCATTCAACCATCCATCCATCCATCCATTCAACCATCCATCCATTCATCCATTCAACCATCCATCCATCCATCCATTCAACCATCCATCCATTCATCCATTCAACCATCCATCCATCCATTCATTGATTCCTCTGTTCATCCATCCATCCATTCAACCATCCATCCATCCATCCATTCAACCATCCATCCATTCATCCATTCAACCATCCATCCATCCATCCATTGATTCCTCTATCCATCCATCCATTCAACCATCCATCCATCCATTCAACCCACCCTGTACCAGATGAGTAATCAGCTCCGATATTAGCATCCAACAGGGCTTGATAAAAGGGAGATGCTGGTCCATCAGTAAGTAACTTACATATAATATTTTGTACAAGAGTCTGATAAGGATCAGTAATTCTAATAACTATTAATAACAAGATAATGATTTAATTATATGCACTTACGGGCCTAACAAAAAAGCCACACCCACTGTAGTTTGTTTATTGGGATCAGGTGCCATAGGGTCTGGTGGACATGAAATTTCATGGACCCTCTACATAAATAATATGGGATGTTGTGTTAAAGTCAGTTATAACAAACATACTGGTTTTGTCCAGCGAGACTCCATAGGTACTTCGAGACTTGGAGTACTTAGTGAAAAGCCATTGAGAATATTGTCATTAATATATTGTAAGTGGTCTAGTACAGGCATATCACCATATGTAATGAAGCTGTGTGTGTATGAGAGAGAGAGAGAGAGAGAGAGAGAGAGAGAGAGAGAGAGAGAGAGAGAGAGAGAGAGAGAGAGAGAGAGAGAGAGAGAGAGAGAGAGAGAGAGAGAGAGAGAGAGAGAGAGAGAGAGAGAGAGAGAGAGAGAGAGAGAGAGAGAGAGAGAGAGAGAGAGAGAGAGAGAGAGAGAGAGAGAGAGAGAGAGAGAGAGAGAGAGAGAGAGAGAGAGTCAGTCAAGTACATTGTTATAATCTTCTACCGTGAGTTGCTGGGATGATAGTGGTTAGAATGGAATTCCTTCAGAGCTTCCCATGTCAAGTCTAAGATGTTCAAGGGCGCACCACCACTAACATGAGAGTAGGTGTGGCTTGGTAGAAGCTTTCGTTGAAGTTCCATCATAAAAAGATTCTCAGGGTTACCCTATATTGAGAATATGAAATGGTTGCCATGGTTACTGAATACTTACAAAAACTCCTTTCATTTCATTGAAGACCACACCTTTAAATACTAGGGGTGAGTTCCTATCATTAGGGTTCTCATGTTCTAATCGCCATCCTTCTTGATGGAAATCCATCTCACGCAAATTGGGATTAAAAATACAATCAAGATAGACTGACAGTAGGTTCCTATAATCTTTTGAATTTTGAGTTGAGAATGGATATAGGGTCCAGTCATTAGCTATATGGATGGATGGAAAGATGAACAACGAATGGATGTAACAATAGCTTGGAAAATGGATCAATGGATAAGTAAATGGACAGATAGATAATTTGTTACCAGTAAATGCATTCATAAAGGTGGATAAGGAACGACTCAACATTTTAAAGAAAGGGTCCCGAACAGGATAGTTCTTAGACCCACACAGAGTAGTGTGCTCCAGTATATGAGAGACACCAGTACTATCCATAGGTGTTGTCCTGAAACCCACGCTACCAGTATAGGAATGAGACTTTTTTAAATTGCAAAGATATACTATATTAAACTCACCCAAATGCATTATTGGAGTCAGCTCTGGCTAAATGTAAATGTTGTGCTTTAGTTAGATCATGTTGTAACTGGACTGCTATTAAATTAAAGTCTGATATATCAGTGACCTATATAATAATATATTATTGTACATTGTTAATGTCTGACCAATATTATAATATGTTGTACATTGGTAATGTATGACCTATATTATAATATGTTGTACATTGGTAATGTATGACCTATATAATAATAATGTACATTGGTAATGTATGACCTATATTATAATATGTTGTACATTGGTAATGTATGACCTATATTATAATATGTTGTACATTGGTAATGTATGACCTATATTATAATATGTTGTACATTGGTAATGTATGACCTATATTATAATATGTTGTACATTGGTAATGTATGACCTATATTATAATATGTTGTACATTGGTAATGTATGACCTATATTATAATATGTTGTACATTGGTAATGTATGACCTATATTATAATATGTTGTACATTGGTAATGTATGACCTATATTATAATATGTTGTACATTGGTAATGTATGACCTATATAATAATAATGTACATTGGTAATGTATGACCTATATTATAATATGTTGTACATTGGTAATGTATGACCTATATTATAATATGTTGTACATTGGTAATGTATGACCTATATTATAATATGTTGTACATTGGTAATGTATGACCTATATTATAATATGTTGTACATTGGTAATGTATGACCTATATTATAATATGTTGTACATTGGTAATGTATGACCTATATTATAATATGTTGTACATTGGTAATGTTTAAGAGTATGTCAGCAATGAAATTAAAAAGATTTAATAAAAGTAATAATATGTAATGACAATGGTAAATGTTTAATGTAATACTCTTTTATAAGAATCATTTATTTATTAACTATATTGTTAATTATTATTATTATATAATAACAACAGTTATTATAAATTATATTTCTATTGTCTTACTGCCTGGACTGTGTAGCCATGAATATTATCATGAACATTGATACGACCTGTAATAGTGGAAGAATTATTATACTGTTATGATATGCTAAGTGGTCTAGCTGAAGTCTGTATTTCATTGTACATTATAATAACTAACCACACCCACTAAATAATAGCATTAATTATAATATACAACAAAGTATGGAGTTAAACAAACCACTAGACGCTTTGTAATTTTTTTAGTTTAGTGATCACATTTTACTTACGAGCTGTTTCTAGAGGATCTGCTCTGCTGTTCCATACTCCACTAACATGTAAGAATCTAGAGATAACACGAATAATTCGATACATGTTCTAATATGATATGCAATGTTATTATGATGACAATAAAATTAGTTTAAGATAGTATCTAATAGAACTACAGCTAGGGGATTTTATCTCACCGGTTGTTTATCTGATGAACGCCTCTAGAAAGCGTTCTCAGTTGAGACAAGGCCATGACTGACTCAAAACTGGATAATTCCACGTGAAATTAAGGAGGGGTAACGTCATAACTATTAATAATTAGTTAATTAACTTTAAACTTACTGAGCATGCGCAGTAGAACAAACAAAGCGACCCTCCCTGTTTGAAAGAAACCAGAGAGTAAGTGATTCAACTGAGAAGAAATGGAGGAAGTAGGTCAACCATTAGACACAGCCTCTCTAATATCTGGCTACAGCTCTACATCAGTGTTAGATGCACCATCACGTTTAGCTAGAGAATATGAACCTCTCACAGAAGTGTTTGACAAACACAATGAACCACTGCCTCAGAAAACTCCTGGTATTAAAGAAAGCAACAGTGAAGGTAAGAAGTAAGCAGCAATAGCAGCAGCAATGGTCGTATAGTATATTAAATAGTAAATATCAGTAGTAATTGATGAAGATCAGTAGTAGTCAAGTTGTCCAACTACATTCACTTGACTGTCACTGAAAGTAAGCAACTCTGAGTAGGAGCATTTATAGATAGGACATAGGTAATGGACCCCAAAATTGGGTACTATATATATAGATCTCTGTGAGGACTTCAGTGGAAATCCCCATATAGTTACATGAGACTTCTAGTTCTTTTTGGAAAGATGGAAACATTTTATACTTTGTCAATTTCGTTCTTTGTTTGTAGCTGTTATTCGAGCCTTGAAATCATTACAAGATAAGATACGACATTTAGAGTTGGACCGAGCTGTCACTGCTGATAAATTTAAACGGTTAACCGAGGAGACAAGACGTGAGGCAACACACCAACGAAGAGATGGGGGAGAAGAGGATACCAGTACTAGTAGTACTGACAATGATAGTGATTTAGGAACCCCTCCATTAGTTCCCAGACCCCTTCAATCTGAAATGGATGGAGGTAGAACTATCAATTTGACTTTTATGAATCTATTCATTTTCAAATGTATATTATTTTATGTGTCCATTTAAACTTTATACATCCATTGAAAGCCCTTTATGCATCCATTTTCCATTTTATCTGTCCATTTAGACTTTACTCATCGTCTTAAATCACTAGACACAAGATTTGCCTTACAATCTCGTGAACTACAAGTTATGAAGGACAGATTAAAACAATCAGAGACAGCAAGAGAAAGTGTCATAGCCAAAAACCGAGAACTTGAATTGAAACAAAAGAAACTTTTGAAAAAAATGAAGTCACCGTCTCCTTTGAAGGATACGTCACCACTTAGCAAGGAGGCGGAGCTACGATTAATGAAATTAGAGAACGAACAAGCTAGACTGGAAGCTGAACAGATATCAGCATCAGTAAGTTAGAATATATTGTGTTTATAGCATTACTCTCTCTCTCTCTCTCTCTCTCTCTCTCTCTCTCTCTCTCTCTCTCTCTCTCTCTCTCTCTCTCTCTCACTCTCACACACACACACACACACATGCAGTCAAAGTTAGATGACTTGGAAGGAGAAATGTTGCAAGAACGTTGGGAGAGAAGACAAGCACAACGATACTCTCCTGAGGTAAGTTACTATATCATTAGTTGTTGTTATCTTCTTATATAAATTGTCTCTCCATCTTGTGCCTTTGAATATAACAGGTTCTAGTTCAAACTGAAAATCGTCTACCTTGTGAAAGAAGGAAGAAGACTGCTGTTAGAAAGAGGAAGGGACCACCTCCTGTGCTATGTCATCATAAACCAGTACCTGGAGTACATTATCATCTCAATATGAAGGATGTACCATTTGTTGTAGGCAAAGTAAGAATGAATGAATTAATGTGTAGATAGACAGAGAAATGATGGATAAATGGATGGTAGAATGGACACATGAACTGACGGAGATCTATTATAAATTCTTTCATAGTCTACAGGCCCTTCACATTCTGTAACTGCTAATTATCAGAAAGTTCTTTCTCTTATGAAGAACCACAACCCTGTTCTCTGTGGAGCTCAAGCAGCTAATATGGGTGTTAGTGATGGTACGAGAAAGAAAACCACTCCTGCAAACAAGGGAGGAGCAAAGAAGAGACCAGCAACCATTAGTGGCCCCTCAAGTGATGAATTGGAAAGACTACTGCTGGCACTTGAAGCAGAATTCGGTCGACTTACTTTGTAAGTTACTTTCTCTCTCTGTCCAATATTGATACATCCATTTTTGACTCACTTACTTCACCATTCATCCATTGACATATCCATTCATCCATTCATCTATCCATTTATATCTGTATATATTCATCCATCCATTTATTCATTCATTCATCCATCCATTCTTGTGTAGCGAGCATCAAGAACTAGCTCAGCTGTTACAGAAACAGCAATCAGCTGACAATGTCCATTCTTCATCGTCTGCTGAAGTATTTACTGATTTACAAACAGAAATTAGTCAAATTGTCAATAAATTAGAAGATAAAATGGAGCAGATACAAATCGTAAAGAAATTACTCAAGGAGAGAACGGTACAGGAAAGACAACTCACCACTCCTAAAAGTGGTCGTCCTCGTACTCAAACTTCTGTGTCTGTTCCTCAGAATGGAGAAGTGGAGATTATAACGACAGTCAAATCAAAAAAGGGTGGAGTTTCATATCATGGGGGTAGTTCTGGAGACGAGGGATATGAGAGAAATGGTCCTTTACAACCAGAGAGTCTTCAAGTATTGAGACGAATGAAGAGATTGCAAAGTACCTTACAACGTGATGATCTGAGCTGGAATTAGTTGGAAATAGTTTGAGATTAAAAAACGTTTGCAATTTGTGACAGATAGTACAGACATAATTCACGTTTTACTACACTCCTTTCTCTCTTACTTCAGTATAATATTCAATGCTATTTTTACATCATTATATAACACATATACTGGTGCACATACAGCCTATAGAACTCTGTCAATTATAGATGTTGCATTTGTTAATCACACACAATCCAATGATATGGATATCATGTAACGTGGACCATAGAAACAATAGGTTTCTTGTTTAGTTTCTCAGTTGAGCCCCACCCACTTTACAGCTTGACCTTCAAGATGGCTTCAGTTGGGAAGATGTTGTATAGACAATTAGGTAGGACTGGTCTTCAAATCTCTATTCTCAGTCTGGGTGGCTCGGGATATGGCGGTTTATATGGAGAATATGATGAAAAGGAGGCGGCTAGAACATTGAGGTGGGTTGGCTTGCAACTCTATATTTATATCAGGATAGAAAATCTAGCTAGCTATAGCTGGCTTGTTTATTGAGTATAGTTTCTCTTTAATCATTAAGTTAATGGAATTTTTTTACCAAAATTAGATCTGCTTTGGACAGTGGTATTAACTATATTGATACCTCACCTTTCTACGGTGAGGGACGTTCTGAGGCTTTTATCGGTCGAGCTTTGGAAGGTGTGTCACGTGACCAATATTACATAGGTACCAAAGTGGGACGCTATTTGTGGAATATAGAGAAGAGATTTGATTTCACTGCTGATAAAATTATTAGTAGTATTGAAGAGAGCCTGCAGCGTTTACAACTAAGTTATGTAGATATATTACAACTTCATGATATCGAGTTTGCACCATCAATTCATGTGATTCTGGACGAAGCACTTCCAGCTGTTCAGAAACTCCAAAAGAAAGGTCTTTGTCGGTTTATTGGTATAACTGGATATCCACTAGATCCTTTAAAGGAGATTATAACAAGGAGTGAGATCAAGATTGATACTGTTCTCTCTTATTGCAGACTGTCGCTCAATGATAGCTCACTCACTGACCACTTTGATTTCTTTAAAAAACACAACGTTGGTCTTATTAATGCTAGTCCTGTGAGTCTAGGCTTGCTCACAGAGACAGGGGTACAACCTTGGAATCCAGCTCTTCCTGAAATCAAGGACATTTGTTGGAAAGCAGTGGAGTACTGTAAAGAGAGAGGAGTTGATATAACACAATTAGCTGTGAATTATTCTACAAGTTTTGAAGAAGTAAGTAACGTCACTTAAGTATCAAGAAACTGCTATTGCAAAAAGAGATATTTCTTTTTTTTGCTTGCAGGCTGTTACTACATTGACTGCTATTAGTGACAGTTCCATGTTGAAGAAGAACTTGGATGCTGTTCTGCAGCCACTCTCAAAGATAGAAGAAGAGGTTAAGAAGGAGTTAGAGGAGAAATTCTTTAGTCAACTCACCCAACGTCATTGGGAAGGTATAGAGGTAGAAAAATACTGGAACAGTCTCAAACAATTACAAATAAAAAAATAACATTGATTGCTTGAAGCACACACATTGAGCATGATACTTATGAAAAATGTTATTATTCCAACTCTTTCTTGTATAAGGAGACCTCGGCTCTTAGACTATAAAATGAGGAGCATACAAGGTTTCTTACCAAAGTTATATGCTATGTAAAGAATTACCAACCAAACTACTGTAGTATCAGTTAATACAAAATACAATTGAAATAGAAAAAAATTCATACTATATATATATATATAGTAGTAGTAGTACTAGTACAACATTATGGCAACATTGACAAAAACTGAAAATCTATTCTGTCTTATGATTGTTTAACAGCATTCCAATACGATAATAGTTCTTTTCCTTCCCAATGACGATGTGTTAGATCACCAAATATCTTCTTTTCCAAATATTCTTTCACTTCTTGTTCATGATTAGTAAGTGGACGTAATGCAGCATCAATGTTACTGTCCACCATTGCTGTATTTGTCATACTAACTAATGTTGTAACAACCTAGATTATGAAAGAGAATTTAATAATTCATTTCTTTCTTTTAATCCTTTTAAATTACAAAATTGTCAATATTTAACTAGTCAAACACCTATCTTTAGTATTGTACCACAATCGTGTTTCTTTTCCATTCTGCATTTTAGATTTACATGTCTAATTAGTAATCTAAAGTAATAACAGTTCATGTATTGGTACATTCTATAAACCACTGTTTGGAGGACTCGGTAGTTGTACCCGTTGTTATAGTACTTGAGGTAATCATTGACAGTCAGAGTTTCCTTTAAATGGACTTTTGTAATAATATGATATTACAACACCTCCAAAAGAAAGCCCATTAAAACCTATAATTAATCTCTTACAAAAGTCTATATTTACAAACTAATATAATTACTATTAACATATTATATTATTTATCTTACTTCTTCAAATGATGATGAATAATTCATAGCTATCCTTGTCACATCCACTCCCTGGCTTTGACAATATGTCACAGCTTTCTTACAAGCTTCCTTAATCCAAGGGTTAGCAGGATGCCAGTCTGGTAGGGGAGTCTCTGTTAGTAAACCCATACTCACAGCGCATGCATTAATAATTGGAACATTATGCTCCTTGAAAAACTGGAAGTCATCTTTAAGGACGTTATCATTGAGTGATAAACGACAATATGATAAAATGCTATCTATTTTTACTGGACTCCTTGATATAATTTCTTTTAATGGGCCTAATGGATATCCTGTGATGCCTATGTAACGACAGAGACCTCGTTTCTGTAGTTTCTCTAAAGCAGGCAAAGTTTCATTGATAATCATATCTAGCGAAAAAGAGAACTCAACGTCATGAATTTGTAGGAGATCAACATGGCTGAGTTGAAGTCGTTTAAGACTCTCTTCAGCACTTTTTGTGACTTTTTCTGCTGAGAAATTAAACATATTGGGTAAGTCTGTCTCATAGCGACCAACTTTAGTTGCTATGAAGTACTTGTCGCGGGAGATTGTTGGTAGAAGTTCTTGTCCGAGGAACTTTTCTGAGTGTCCCTGTCCATACCAATAGGCTGTGTCAATGTAGTTGACTCCACGATCAAGAGCATGCCTAAGGGGTTAAAATTAATGAATGACTTCATGATCCATTTATCCATCAATTAATATGCTCATATCTTATACAACCATTAATTAATGCATCCATTCAAGTACATACTGAAATGATCGAATTGCTTCTTTTTCATCATATGGTCCATAATTTCTGCCATAACCAGAACCTCCCATACTGACAATGGACAGCATCATATTGGTGCTGCCCAGTGGTTTATATCGCATTAGCTGAGCCATGTCCCTAAGTAGAATCAAAGAGGGTGGAGCTAGTTATCGTAGTTATTCAAATTTCAAACGGGCGCAGATTTAAAATTGCGCATGCGCGTAACTTTGAAATGCTAATAAAAGCGATCAAGTGAGTCGGCTTTGGTTGAGTCTGTCCTCTTGTACTATTTTAAAATACTATGACAGCACAGCAAGATACTACGTCTAGTAAAGCTCCAACTGAATGGATAAGTCTACCGTTAGTAGATGAAGGATCAAGTACAATGACTTCTACTGTTACAGCTGCTCAACTAACGACAGAATTGTCTAGAAAGGACAACGAGAGATTGACTGAAGACTCGTCTTATAATAAACCAGTTATTACCAGTCATCGAAACCAGTCTGACCAGATTTCATTACAACTTCAATCACAATCTGTCCAAGATTCACCCAGACCTCCACCGACAGCAAAAGTAGCTCCTCTCGTTGGCACCCCTCATCGCTCTCTAGGTCATTTCACTCAACAAGAATTAACCACACCTACAAGCAGCTCAAAAAATCGACATCAACGAGAAAAAGAGAGTTTTTTAAGCGAGAGTAGTCCTTGTTTGTCATCAGCAATGTTTGAACGTAAATTAAGAGATGGGCTAAGTCCTGTTAAAGAAGCACACAGTGACAAGATAAGAAATTTGATGTCGCTGTTGACAGAGAAAAATCAAATTATTGATAGGTTAGGATTGATGGCTAGATAATGTACTAAGTAATGTTTAACTGACTGAACAGACAGAATGTTTGAGTAGATAGATGGATGGACTGATGTAATGGCTTGTCTAACAAAGGATTCTTTGTCCTCCATATTTATTAGACAAAAGCACACAATATCAAGACTACAATCAGAATGTAAAGAGAAAGATAATCAACTACGAACTTTAACGTTGACAAGTATCAAATCGTATCCAGAGGTAAGTGGGTGCAATGTAAGGATTAGATGATCAAAGTGTTTATGACAACTTATTGTTTGTTGTTCAGGATAATAGTTCACCCAACAATAGCTGCCGGTAACTATTGACATATAATATCATATGTTATGTATATACAACAACAACTGTAGTAGTCTGGTGACACGTAGTTAATGTAATTGTAATGATTCTCTGAATAGCTGTTTGTTTTTGGCATTGAATATACAATACACAGCTATCTTTTGGTTGCTCTCACCTCTTTAATCTCTCTCTTTCCTCTTACAGTTAGCATGTGACAATACCTGTAATTCTTCATCAATCTCTACTCCTGTACAATTAGATATTCTATCACGTAAACTAGAGTAAGTTCCTGTATTATTAATATATCATAATATGAGGACACTTTGTAATAAGGACACCCTTTTAAATTATATTGAGGACACTTGTTCTAGTCCCGTACTAATACTTTAGTGTATTATACAACCTCTATATTGAGGACACTTGTTCTAGTCCCGTACTAATACTTTAGTGTATTATACAACCTCTATATTGAGGACACTTGTTCTAGTCCCATACTAATACTTTAGTGCATTGTACAAGCTCTATATTGAGGACACTTGTTCTAGTCCCATACTAATACTTTAGTGCATTGTACAAGCTCTATATTGAGGACACTTGTTCTAGTCCCATACTAATACTTTAGTGTATTATACAACCTCTATATTGAGGACACTTGTTCTAGTCTCATACTAATACTTTAGTGTATTATACAACCTCTATATTGAGGACACTTGTTCTAGTCCCATACTAATACTTTAGTGCATTATACAACCTCTATATTGAGGACACTTGTTCTAGTCCCATACTAATACTTAGTGTATTATTTAACCTGTATTGAGGTCATCTTAAGTTTCTTGAAATACATATGTATAAAAGCATGTTCTTTTATTATGAGATCTCTTACTGATAATAATATTAAAAGGTATTAAATTTGTTTCCTTAAATTACACTACATTAAGTGTTAAATTAATTATTATAAATTATATTGGTAGAACTTTGAATGTGTAAATATAATAATTTTATTTTACTTTTAGTAATTTTCAGATAATGTGTTAATAATTCCATTTATTAGTTTATTTGGTAATCGTTTAAATGCAACAATGTACTACAGAAAATGTCTGGTATGTTTCATGTGACATATTCTATGACCCATTCCATGTATTATTATGAAATATCACATATTTGATACATGTTTGGTCATGTACATGTACATTTGTAAGTGGTCATTACCAAATATGCTAATTTCTTTGTAAAAAATGGTGTGTCTCAACTATATCTCAACTATATTTGGAGACAATCTCTTGTCTATATTCCATTGGCAATTCACGTGGTATATTACTGATACTAAACTATATTAAGTTGTTGTAAGATAAGAGGATCAACATTATACGTGTATTTAAGGTGTCATGACAAATATGGATATAGTACAATGTCCTGTGAGTGTTGGTATGTACAGTTCATTATGTCAGTTCAGTAGTGTTATATGTGTTCTTTTATGTAAGATATTGAAATTGACCTTTCACACTTTATTGTAACTCGTGTTGTTATTGTGACCTTTCATTTACAATAATACGCTAAATAATATGGTGATAATAATTGAGGACAAAATATTTATATGTTATGGGATGTCCAGGTGTTCAGGGCAGACATTAACAATGTGAAATTTTGCGTAGTAACATTAGTATACTATTAGTTAATGTATGAGTGTTGTATTGTGAAGCCTTTTAGTCTTTGTAGTGGACACCTTAGAAAATTATACTAATGTCCTTCAAAAGAAAGGTTGAATAATACACTAAAGTATTAGTATGGGGCTAAAACAAGTGTGCTTAATATAGAGAATGTGCTTAATATAGAGAGTGTCCTTAATATAAAGAGTGTCCTTAATATAAAGGATGTGCTTAATATATAAAGTGTGCTTAATATATAGAGAGTGTCCTTAATATAGAGAGTGTCCTTAAAGTGTGCTTAATATAGAGAATGTGCTTAATATAGAGAGTGTCCTTAATACAGAGAGTGTGCTTAATATAGAGGGTGTGCTTAATTGTTATTTATAAGAGTTTCTATAATATGTGTATGAAGTTATATTGTTCTTTGTTGTAGTGAGGCTTATTATGAACTAGACAGAGCTAAGTCAGAAGGAGGAGTGAGACAGAACAAAGTAAGAATTAAAGGATATCACAATTTATGTGATTGTGAATTAATTTATTATTTTTTTAAGTTGGTGGACAAAGAGAAATACGTCAGTGAATTAGAGAGAAAGATTGAAGAATATACTCTAAAGAATAAAGCACTTCAGTAAGTTTACAATAACCTAGGATAGCTAACATTAGTAAGATCTAGGCTAGTGAACATCAGTATTACCACAGTGTCATAGAATAGCTACCATTAGTAAGCTCTAGACTAGTGAACATCAGTACATACCACAGTGACCTAAGATAGCTACCATTAGTAAGATCTACTTTATATAGGGAACAGATCATTAAACTACAAAGCTATCTTGGTGATATGCCAACAATGGAGGAACATTACAGTTTAAAAGAACAAGTCACAGAATTACACTCCAAATGTATTTCACTAACAGAAGCACTAAAAGAGAAAAATCAGGAGAGGACAAAACTAATTACGCAGATAACAGAGAATGTTAGTAACACAACACTCCTTTAGTTAGTAATTATGAATGGAATTATATTATGATGTAGGAGGAAATGTTACGTGAATTGAATCAACAAATTACTGAACTAGAGCAGACGAGGAAAGACTTACAGTAAGTAATATAATATTTATGACATTAATTTCCTTTAACATTAATTAATTAATTATATAAAGCATATTATTAACTAACGTAGCATACTAGTGTGCTAATCATTTTAACAATTTTGACAGTTATTGTTAAAGCATCTATGTACCTCTACTAGTTTAATTAAGAGTGGTTTAGAAAATTTTATTGAGCTTGTAATAAATTGTATAATAAACTGTTTTAAATAGATATTCATTATGTGTTCATAACAAAGGCTCTATCATAATATATACCACTATATACTAACTAGTGTGGTCTTTGTAACTGATAAATAGAACATGTTGTTATCAGATATATCAATAGATTATTATCGTCAAAGACACCAATTGTTTTGTTTATTGTTCTCTATTGCAGACAAAGAATCCAAGGACAAGATCAAAGAATAGTAACATTACATTCAGATAATTCACAATTGAAAATTGATTTACAAAGACACAAACAAGTGAGTCCATCTCGTAGACTAGTCATACTCCTCCATTCGTTGGAGCAAATGAAATTAAATTAATTACATTATAGTATATCTAATGATCACTACTGTCTGTAGTTGGAATAACAACAGTGAGAATGAGGAGAGACAGACTGACAAAGGAGAGAGGGGGGGGTTGGTTTTAATGAATTCTGTCTACTAAGCTCATCTGAACAGATAAATAGTAATAAACAACAGAGAAGATAAAATATAAATACAAACAGATCCTGTACTATTGTTATATTAATAGTTAGTTATAATAAAGACTGTTGTTATATTAATAGTTAGTTATTATAATCACTGTATCACTGATATATCACTGTTAAACATGTACCAATTCATTTTGATAGATTTTATCTGATGTTGAATTAAAGCAACGACAAGATCTTCGTGATATGAGAGAGAGACATCGACAAAGATTTCTAGAAGCCACTGCTAAATTAAAAGAACAATACAGAGCAATGACAAAGAGAAATAGATTACTAGAACTTCAACTATTGAAGAGCTCGGTATGAAATGTCTAGAGTAATCTTGTAATAGATACGCTAATCTCTCTCTCTCTCTCTCTCTCTCTCTCTCTCTCTCTCTCTCTCTCTCTCTCTCACACACACACACACACACACACACACACACACACATTCTTTCAGGATATGATGACAGCTTTGAACAATGAATTACAAATCAGTCAAGGAACAGTAAATGATTTAAAATCATCAATTGGTGATGTAAGTCTAAAAATAGAACATACTACTATTTATAGTAACATTTCCTTTACAGCTAGTCTCTCAGAATCAAGCTCTAATGGAAAAGCACTATGGTTTACAAGACAAGCAACTAGAGGTACAAGTCTCATACTTTATGTATAGTATGGGTCTGAGACTATGAGCAGTATAAGTCTGAGACTGATAAGTATGAGTATGAGACTATGAATGGTATGGATCTGAGACTATGAGTGGTATAAGCCTGAGACTGATAAATATAAGTATGAGAATATGAGTGGTATGGATCTGAGACTGAGTAGTATAAGCCTAAGACTGATAAGTATAAGTATGAGTATGAGACTATGAATGGTATGGATCTGAGACTATGAGCAGTATAAGCCTGAGACTGATAAGTATGAGTATGAGAATATGAGTGGTATGGATCTGAGACTATGAGTGGTATAAGTTTGAGACTGATAAGTATGAATATCTGACTATGAATAGTATGGATCTGAGACTATGAATGGTATACATTTGTAAGGCAGACATCAATAAGTATGAGTCTGAAAGTATGAGTGATATAGGTTTGAGACTATTAATTTCAAATATTATAGGGTGGAAGCAAAGGAGCCAGTCCAGTCAGTGACTACAGTGATGATGGTCTACTTACTCAACAGTTAACACAAGAGGTAGAGCTTGTCCTTAATTTCAAAATAAATACTGCTCTTCTCTCTCTCTTTCTCACACACACACACACAGTTATCTTCTTGTCTTGAAGAGTTAGACTCACTCATTAGTTTAGCATCTTCCATACTTGAAGGAAGAGATCCTAATGTCTCTGTATTACTGGGTGTATCAGGTAAGACATATATTTGCAAAATATAATAAAATTTTGTGTGAAAGTCACTCTAAATTATGAAACCCCTTCTATTGAGGACACTTGTTCTAGTCCCATAGACTGCACGAGTTCCTAGTTCCTTCTCTTACTGTAGCATATTATTTAATATAGAGGTTGTATAATACACTAAAGTATTAGTATGGGACTAGAACAAGTGTCCTCAATATAGAGGTTGTATAATACACTAAAGTATTAGTACGGGACTAGAACAAGTGTCCTCAATATAGAGGTTGTATAATACACTAAAGTATTAGTATAGGACTAGAACAAGTGTCCTCAATATAGAGGTTGTGTAATACACTAAAGTATTAGTACGGGACTAGAACAAGTGTCCTCAATATAGAGGTTGTGTAATACACTAAAGTATTAGTACGGGACTAGAACAAGTGTCCTCAATATAGAGGTTGTGTAATACACTAAAGTATTAGTACGGGACTAGAACAAGTGTCCTCAATATAGAGGTTGTGTAATACACTAAAGTATTAGTACGGGACTAGAACAAGTGTCCTCAATATAGAGGTTGTGTAATACACTAAAGTATTAGTACGGGACTAGAACAAGTGTCCTCAATATAGAGGTTGTGTAATACACTAAAGTATTAGTACGGGACTAGAACAAGTGTCCTCAATATAGAGGTTGTGTAATACACTAAAGTATTAGTACGGGACTAGAACAAGTGTCCTCAATATAGAGGTTGTGTAATACACTAAAGTATTAGTACGGGACTAGAACAAGTGTCCTCAATATAGAGGTTGTGTAATACACTAAAGTATTAGTACGGGACTAGAACAAGTGTCCTCAATATAGAGGTTGTGTAATACACTAAAGTATTAGTATGGGACTAGAACAAGTGTCCTCGATATAGAAGTTGTATAATACACTAAAGTATTAGTATGGGACTAGAATTAACAAGTGTTCGTAATAATTCAACCTTTACAATTGGTAAGAACACCTCATGATAAAAAGTCCTTAAGTGTCCACCATAAATAGATTCTAGTATAATATGATCCTAATCAGATAATCCTCATATATCATGTCAACAGGTGGTACTGTACAGTCAAGAACTTCACTGACTTCACTGGCTAGTGGCCATGATATTGAAGAAGGAGTTTGTCGTCTTGAACACCAACTCTCACAAGTTCAAAGAAATCGTAAAGAGATCGAGAGATTAAGAGAAGTTATGGCGGATCATTTTGCTAATCAGGTGGCCAGTCAATGTCACATACAATAATTTAGTAGGTTGTGAAAAATATAGTCACTCTAAACTAATACATGAACAATATGTGTGCGTGAATTACTTTATTTATTATTTTTTTTAAATTCAGACAACATGTTATTCTAAAAATTAACAAAAAATGAAAATGCTAATTGAGTACTTTCTTGTAATTAGTGCCAAAATGCTGTTGCTCTAATTAAGAACAAAATTTGTAATATTGAAATGATGAAAATTTATATGTAACCTTAAATGAAAGTTATACGTAACATTCATTTTGTAAATTATAATAGATTATGTTTAATGTAGCAATATTATAAATAATAATTATTAATACACATTAATTTGCGCATGCGCATTTTTCAAGGAAATTGAAGAAGAAATGTGGTTTTTTCTCCCAAGATTACATGGCCACTAGCCATGTCAAAAGCCTTCATTCTTCTTTCTCGAATTCTTCGTGATATCTTCTGTCTTCCACGTAAGTGATATGATATCAATACACCAATTATTGGACGCAAATCTTACAGTTTGAGCCATAATTACACACATTGTATACATTTTAGACAGTTCCACGTGGTCTGTTAATAAGTTAGTAAGTTCATTGTTTACTAATTTCAATTAGTATTGTTTATAGTTTCTTTATTACGCCATTCTACGTAACACCGGAAATTGACAATTTGTATAAGAGCAACGATGTATGTTTATTTAAGATAACATTCGCTTACATCACTAAGTATGTAAGGTATATCTATGCCATGTATTGTCACATAGTTCGCGTAATTTGTCGTTCTTTCTCTCCCACATGTTAGTTTAGTAGTATAGCGCATTAAAGCTAGATAATAACATACACCATTAAACATACATATACAGGTATTGTTAGTATTACAATGTATTGATGTAAAGCTTCTCTGTGTGTAAATGACATCCAAATGAAAGTTCCTCTAAAAACTAAACCACTATAGTCTTGTGACGATATGAATAGTGTGTGTATGAATATATTGACTTGAACAGTTATCCTTTGTGCTGGAACAGTGATGCTGTTAAATATTTTGTATTATTACAGTTAGCCATAATATAATACTCTGTTTATACACAATATTCACATACCAATTTCGTAATAATTATTAATATGGAAATAATTCTAATTCCATAATAATAATTGTATTAAACAACTTTTATATGGATGGTGTTGATGTCAAAACATTCTTAACAAGACCTCTTGTACGTTTCAGAATTTAAATTTTCTATATTTTATTATAGCTGTTTCTTTTCTTTATTAGTTCCTTCGCGTGCTGATTTAGGTGATAGACCTATATTACGTATTTTCAAAGTCATCCTTCTCATTGCAACATATCGCGACACACACACCAGTATATCAATACTCTTTGTAGCTAATGTTGGTCTTGTCTCTTCTCTCGTTCGTTACGAACTCATTCAAACACTCAGCACAGACAACTACACACACGTCCTCTATTTTATTATTTGGATTTGTGTTCTTATTTCGTCTATCAGCTGTTGTTGGCTCTACATACACATATTTGTCCTCATGATAAAAATCTATCGACCCATTTGGCAGCAGAGTGTAACAGAACAAGGACATTCTAAAACATTAATAAAATTACTTTTCTGTATTGGATTATCACTTATTGCTATCATTAAACTCTATAGCGATATGTCAATATGGGGAGAGAAAATACTGGAATTAAAACTCCCTGCATTGTGGTTTTACTACGTGCTGTGGTTTTTCCGATTACTCCAGCGATCATTGGCTTGTAAGTATTCATTGTACATTGTTGTAAGTTTCTAATAACCCCTAGAAATTTACTTATACTAGTATTAGTAAATAACAATAATAATATTATTAACAATTCTAGTATTAGTAATTAACAACATTATGGTACTACTAATTGATAATACTAGTATCATTATAACTACTATTGTTTATCTATTAGAAAGCTAGAAAAATTTGAACATAACTTAGTATATTAAATACTGTAGTATATTATAGTAATATCAGTTCTTTATTTCATTATATTTGATTAATGCAATATAAATTATGTATCATTTATACACCCAATACTGTATCAATACTGTTGTATGTAATGAAGTATGTACACTGAATGTAGTGGCAATTGTTTACAAATTGTTCGTTGATGTCTTCTCCTTCTTTAGGTTGTTTCATCACTCTAGTGTTACCTGTTACACAAGCCTGGTTAATGCATGTACCCCATGAAGTGAAGGGGCTACTAGTTCAGTTGGTCCCCTGGCAAATATTCCATACCTTCCAGCGTATATTACTTCGTCTCACTCTGGCCTCATCAGCTGCTGAGTACTGGTCTATGTATGGTGGTGCATGGTTTGTTTTGAGTTGGTGTTTCAAATTATGGCCTCTCTTTCTTGCATTTACAGTTGCAAATGCATATATATTTCCTATTCTTTATACGCCAAAAGATGATGAAAAAAAAACACAGAAAGAGACTGAAACCAAAACCAATGAAAATGAGAATGAGGATGACAATGAGAACGAGAATGAGCCTACTGATAGTGACAATGAGAATAACACACCTAAAATAATGGTCACTGGATTGACTAAGCCCATAGCTGAATATCCTGAAAAAGCAGAGTTGGTCAATGCAAATGTTTTTGAAAGATATAACTATTTCTTACATCCACTACAGGGGAATCCTACTCGACACACATCACAAAGAGCTCAACTAGATACATTGTATAACACTCAACCATATGAGGTACAAGATGTAACACCAGAAGACATTTTGATTGAAGAACCTGCTGTAACTCTTGGGGAGGAGTTACTTGGTCAACTTGAGTCGGACACTGATAAAGCTGAAGATGTAATTGATGAGATCCAATTTGCAGAGTCAGTATTAAGACCTGAACACAGTAGTGTTAAAGATCCAACTCGAGACAGTCCACATGCTAGTGATGAATACACTGAAATGGCTGTAGAATCTACAGAACCTATCACTAGTGGTTTAAGATTGAGACATACAGAGGACGTTGATATTGTACAGTGAAGTATTAGGGAGCCAAAGAAGTATATTGTTTGATAGTGGTGTTACAAGTGTTAATCAATGATTTCTCTGATATCCATTTGACTTAGAGGCTTGTTTAGTTTAGGAGCAAATTTAGTGTTTTTTTAAAACTTAAAACAATCAATGATTTCACTTAGTTAGCTTCCAATTGAGATTGTATTATAACCTGATCTTATTTTTTGTTTAAAACTTTAACTGTTGTAAGAAAAATAATTTTACAGATACGAAAATAAGTGAACAGCAGAAAATGTAATTATAGTTTTTTTCCATTTTTTGCTATCAAATCAATCACCCCATTAATTCTCAATTCATTATAACACTTAATCAATCTATTTTATAGTATACCTAACACATTTTTGTTTATTTAAAAGTTTAATTGTTGTAAAAACAATAATTATTTTAAAGATAAGAAAATAAGTGAACAGCTGTTAGCATAATACTAAAAACATGAAATGATTTCAATAGAGCAATAATATTAAAATTTAATTCTTGTTTTAAATTTGACTACTAGTTTTCATAGTTTTATTTACAGAAACAGTTGCTGTATTTATAGTTGGTCGTTTGAGTTTTCGTACAGGAGTGTTACTGGTTGCCATAGAAACTGCCAGAGGAGTAGTGGTTGGAGCAGGTAATGGTGTCTTTTTTAGCGGAGGTGAAGTAACTGTAACTGAAGTATCTTGACTTGATTTTCTAAAACAAAAGTAACTTAAAAGATTGCAAAGAATGATAATGTTTGTTTTTCAATGTCCATTAATGTGGAAATATGTAGTCACATGATAAAGTGATGATGTTCATGTGACTACAGAAATGTCAATGTGTTATGATTGTTGTGACAAAAATGAGTGTGACTGGAGGGTTAAAAATTGTAGCTGTGTAAGACATTAAATCATTGTTATAAATGCACACATGACTGACATGTGGTTTGTTTGTATTTTATTATACAACTTTATTTCCATTTCAAACACTCCATGTTTGTTATTTTATCTATCATGATCTACAGATATGGCAGTTTATTTATTTTTTTATAACACTATCCTATTGTTATTATCAATAATAAATAATATCTCTTTATTATTCCATCTCAATCTACTGTTTATTATTTTGTTGAAAGATTCTCTATAAAAGCCTCAACTCTTAGTCAAGTCCTTAGTAATGTCACCAGTCAAACTTGTTTTGGCTACATTATTTTAACTTTAATACAAAGATGGGACATATGTTATGGGAGAAAGACAAGAAACTCACCTTTTTCGTGACTGTGATAGAATAGAACTGGATATATCAGAGTTCTTTTCTTGTTTTTCTATGTCCATCATCTTGTCAGGTTCCCACTCCATTACTTCCCAATCACAACCTCGTTGTTTAGTAACTGACAAGCTCTGACAGGAAGTGATTCTCCTGTGACATCTATTGTACTGATTGTGTAAACGTCTCTGAGGTCGTGGCAAGACATGCTTCCAAAACAAGTTTATTAATGTTTCACGACTTTGTGATCCATCTTCACTTACTGGTAAGGGTACCTTTCTTGCAGTTAACATATTAACTAGTTCTAGTGTGCTAAGCATTTCTGGGTGTTGCAAAGCGTCCACTTTTTGATGAGTTCCTCTACCTTCACATGCACTGTCTAGCTCTACATTTGATCTTTTATTAGATTTCGATACATCCTGCAACTCAAGATCCATGTTTTCTACAATAACAATCTTATCTTTCTTCCGAGGTTTGCCCCACTCCCTTCTCTTATGTTTTATCTGAGACGCCATTTTTATTTAGGAATTGATGGATTGCGCATGCGTGAAACCTTGAGAAGCACATGTTCTCTTTCTCTAGGGTAGTGGTCAAAGAAAATGGGTTTTCAAGAGGTGAGTTTATGCAGAATCAAATTCTAACTGACATATGGAACAAAATAATGAACTTCACAAATTGATTAAAATGTATTTACGTAATTTTTATTTATTATTAGTTAGTTATTATTGATGGTAAGGGTCATTTACTCGGTCGACTAGCATCTATAGTAGCAAAACAGTTATTAAATGGTAAGTGTCATTATTAATGCTGTAGTCTAGTGTAGTGAAAGTGGCAGCCATGTTTAGATAACATTTCACACTACAGGTCAGAAAATTGTCATAGTTCGCTGTGAACACATTAATATTAGCGGTAGTTTCTATAGAAACAAATGTGAGTATTTTTATTTGATTTTTATACTTATATTAGCCATTTTTAGTTAAATACCTCAAGTTTCTTCGTTTGAGATGCAATGTAAAGCCATCTCGAGGACCCATCCATTTCAGAGCTCCTGGTAAAATATTTTGGCGGACAGTGAGAGGTATGTTGCCGCATAAAACAAAGAGAGGAGCAGCTGCTTTAGGAAGGCTTGAGGTATGTAATTAGGCAGTGAAGTGGTCTGGTGATAAGCCTGATCTTATTAGGTGTACGAAGGTATTCCCCCAAAATATTTTAAGAAGAAGAGAGTAGTTGTACCTCAAGCTTTGAGGGTTCTTCGACTTAAACCTGGCAGAAAAGTAAACAGCTCCTTTTCTTTAATTAATCTATTTGTTTATTCTTTCTTTAAGTTTTGTGATTTAGGACGATTATCACATGAGGTTGGCTGGAAATACAAGGTAATGTTATCATGTGATAGTCACATGTTGGTCACATGATACGAGGTAGAGTCACATACCTAGTTGGTTGTGTGCTTTGTGTGTGCTAATTCCTCGTGATAGCGACTGTGTTCAAATCTATTCACTCCTCCGGTTTATTATTGGTTACCGAGGAAACACCTTTGACACAACATCAATGTATATTTTAGGAATTGTTATTAACATTATTGATGTTGTAAACATTACTAAAATTACTGTACACAGACAACAATAATTACATTTTGTTGTTAAGGTCATTATTGTAACACATGTAGCTCATGTCAGGTGGCCCTATTATCATTTTGTCCTATGTTTATTGTTGTTGTTGTAACTTTCAAGAGTGAAAAGTAAACTTCATTTGTATCCTTTAACTCTTGACGCATATAGCAACCAATGAATTATTGTGCACTATGGAGATAGGTAGCGCTAACAATGCTCGAAGCTTTTTAATATCTTGTTTCTCTACTTACATTTCTAGCATTTATAGCTGTAGTCTTCCATAGACAATACTACTAATAATATAATCTTTGTAGTTCTAGTCAGTGTTTTGAAGTCAGTATTTTCAAAATCAATTATAGGATAATTATTCAATTATATTCATGTTTTTGTTATTTATCTAATAATATTGTGAATCGTTTACCACAACATTTGGCAGATTTGTTGTCATAGCAACTAACTGTTTTTTGTTTTTAGGATGTAATGGAAAGGTTGGAACAGAAACGAGTAGCTAAATCTAAAGTGTATTATCAAAGGAAAAAACAATTGTTGGTAAGACCTGTGCTATATATAGTAACATGGCTAAAAATAGAAATGAGCATTGTCCACTAAATTTCCTATAAGTAGTAACTGTTACTATAAATAGTAACTGTTACTACAAACATGGCTAAAAATAGAAATGAGCATTGTCCACTAAATTCCTTATAAGTAGCAACTTGCTATAAATAACTGTGCTATGATATTGTTAATGTGTCACTCTTTTATAGCGTTTAATGAAGCAAGCACGTGAAGGTGCTAATCCAAAACTAACAAAGATTAACGAACAACTATCATCAATGGGTTTTGTTCAATGAACTGGAAGACAGCTGCCTCAACTGATTCAATGATTTATATTGGCAATGTGTAATATTGATACATTTTGACAATATATGGGATTTTATGAAAACAAATATCTATTGAGAATGAGTCATAAAGAGGTGTGATGATCAAAGTTTGCACGTTGAAGTGTGATATGCAATCGTGGATGACGGAGTGGATTATCTATGCTGTAATGAAAAGTAGTGAACCGTGCATAGTCTCATGTAGCCAATCCTTCATGTCTTTAAGAGGACAAGTAATACAAATGGTCTGGTTAAACAAGACACAGTTTCTAGACTATATTTCACATCCTGTAAGGTTATTATATGAGGGGATGTCCCCATAATTATGAGTAGTTAGAGCACACATTGGTTCAATAGAGTTACAATATAAGTATAACATATTAAATAAATGATCTTGGTCAATAAAGACATAATAGAAGATAAAGGGATATTGTGTCAGTGTGTGTGTGTGTGTGTTTCGATGAGCAGTTACTATTATGTCCTCGTTTCTTGTTTATGCTTTGGAGGTTTGTATCCAAATACTTTTTTTGTTTTCTTTGGTCCTTTTGTCTGAAAATCTCTCCAACTATTGACTCTTTCAATACGAGTAGCCTATTAGTGCAAAAGACACTGAATAAAAAAGTAAGTTGGTCTTCTTCTTACCTTCCATTCTTCTTCATATTCTTTAGCTCTCTTTATTTTTTCAAGTTCCTCTTCTTCCAACTCTTTTTGTCTCTTCCTTTTAAAGAAACACACACACACATATTTATATTTTACTTTGTACTTTATTTTAGAATAATGTTATAACGTCTCTTCAATATACGAGCAATATTCAAAACATTATACCAGTTTATAAATGACATAAGTAGTCTCATTGGAAATATATTCTATTTTACTATTGAATATAGATATTCTAATGGTATCCTTAATGAGTGAACAGATTGTACCAGGTGTTACTATTTTGTCCTTTATACTGTGGTAAAATTCATTTAAGATACTGTCACTTCAATAAACAGCTGTCTTTGTTGATATTAATACCACAATTCTCACCTTTCTTGAGTCTCCCTTTCCTCTAGTTGTTCTTTTCTGATTTGATAGTCAGCAAATAATTTAGTCATTGCTTTTTTTATCATGTCTTTTTTCTGAAATACAAACGTTGTGTTTGTTATTTCATTCCATGCACTTACTAGTTCTGGATATTTGTCTTCCTCTATTGATTCTTCTCCTTTCTTTTTTGCTGCTGCTCTCTTTTCTTTAAGCTGAAAATAAAAGATAGTTGTAGCTATCCTAGGTGACTGTGGTATGTACTGATGTTCACTAGTCTAGAGCTTACTAATGGTAGTTATCCTAGGTCACTGTGGTAAGTACTGATGTTCACTAGTCTAGAGCTTACTAATAGTAGTTATCGTAGGTCACTGTGGTAAGTACTGATGTTCACTAGTCTAGAACTTACTAATGGTAGCTATCCTAGGTCACTGTGGTAAGTACTGATGTTCACTAGTCTAGAGTTTACTAATAGTAGTTATCGTAGGTCACTGTGGTAAGTACTGATGTTCAGTAGTCTAGAACTTACTAATGGTAGCTATCCTAGGTCACTGTGGTAAGTACTGATGTTCACTAGTCTAGAGTTTACTAATGGTAGCTATCCTAGGTCACTGTGGTAAATACTGATGTCCATTAGTCTAGAGCTTACTAATGATAGCTATCCAAGGTCACTGTAGTAAGTACTGATGTTCACTAGTCTAGAGTTTACTAATGGTAGCTATCCTAGGTCACTGTGGTAAGTACTGATGTTCACTAGTCTAGAGCTTACTAATGGTAGCTATCCTAGTTCACTGTGGTAGGTACTGATGTTCACTAGTCTATAGGTTACTAATGGTAGCTATCCCATTTCACTGCAGTTGTTTACTAGTCTAGTCGATAGGTGCTACAAGTTACTAATGGTGTCCCAAACAAGGCGATAATGTACTACCTTCTTTTCTGTTGTAGCGACAGCTTCCTCATGGATACCTTTACAATACTCTACTTGTTCTGAGTCTTCCAACATCTTGTATGCATTGTTTACAGCTAAAAAAGAATATCAACTATAATTAATTAATTAATTAATTTATAGGCAGTAAAAATGTTTAATAAGAGACGTATGTCTACATATCAATGTAATGGTTATCTATTGACATAAATTTCATTTAAATTAAAATGATTGTTACTTTAATGAGGTCATATATTGCTATAAATGAATTCCTTAACAGATATTCGATTACATAGCAGTTAATGATTCTCATAACTTCATGGATAGATGGATAGATGGATGGATGGATGGATGGATGGACTGACGGATGGATGAACAGATGGACGGATGGATGAACAGATGGATGGATGGATGGACGGATGGATGGACAGATGGATGGATGGATGAACAGATGGATGGATGGATGAACAGATGGATGGATGGATAGACGGATGGATGGACAGATGGATGGAAGGAAAGATGGATCAATAGATCAATCGTTAGGTGAATGATGGATAGACAAGAGATTAGAAAATTGATCAAAGGTTTAATATGTGAACAAGTGAGTGGAGGAAGCTATATATATATATATATATATATATATATATATACCTTCAAAAGCAGACTGAGCTCTATCCCTGTCTTCATCATTCTTGTCTGGATGAACAAGAAATGACAACTATAACAAATTATAACAAAGTTAACAAAAGGTGATAAGTATTCAGATCATTAACTTTACGGTATGCCTTCCTTATCTGTTCAGGAGGTGTGTCCGGATCAATCATTAAAACCTAATGGTAATATTTTAGACAGTTACCTTTCTGGTTACTAAAAATATACATTACATGTTACTATAATTAGAACACAGGTTCTGTTTATAATTAAAATAATTGATTACAGGGTCTACCTCGTAGGGATTAAGGTTGGCATATTTTGATCCTTTTCTTAGCAATCGATCAATTTGTTGAGCACCGGTCAATACTGAGTCCCTTTTTTCGATGTTTTTCACCTACAAAATAATGGACATTAATATAGTGACATTTTCAAGAGAGCTAAAAAAAAGATATTTGTAGAAAAACTTTAAAACTATGACTTGTGTGATGTTTCTGAACAAATACCTCACTCAAAAATTTACTAAACGCCTCAGACTCGCTTTCTCCAGCAGTAGCCATTTTAATTCGCATGAAGCTATGAATATTATTACAGCTGATTCATAAATTAGGACAAAAGCGTCAGAATGGCTACTTTGAGGAATTTCTGCTGATTAGAGTAGTGTTACACAGTTATAGGGTCTATTGATTGTGGAAAACAACCTAACTATAGATGTTCGAGATAAATTGGAGCTAAGTGAAAATCGTAGTTTATCGTGTAGTTTGCTATCCTATCAACTACTTTGTGTGATATAGCTGTAAAGAAATGGGAGGTTTTGGAGGCAGTGTACTGAAACTACAGCTGTTGTTGTTATTGTTTGCACTTTATAACGTGAGATGTATGCCAGTCGTGAACAATAGAGTAGATGTCTATATAGCACAAGAAGATTTGGAAGTGTACTTCAAAGATACTTCCATTTTGGACAATATTGCAGGTCAGTTCGTAACCCTTTAACCAAATCAATTTTTCCCCATAATAATTGTTTTACTATGTTTCTTTGTTATTTTTTTTCTCTGTGTTTATTGTTTTTTGTCTTTTCCTTGTGTATATCAACATAGTTGATACATGAGTGGTTCTACAGAATGCTTTTTTAATGTTACCGATTATCTTGGGTTATGTATGTGAAATTTTGTGGAGTGAGTGCCTATTTATATGAAAATTCTAGTATGAAATAAGTCCAGTTTAAAGTTTAAATGCTGTTAAGGTCAATCATCAACTGTTATTATAGGGACAACGGGAAGACAGTGTCAAAATATTTGTCATTTTTCAACTGTGCGTGAGAATTTTCCTATTATCGTATTGTTTGTCTAAATGAGCAGAATAAATTATTGCATTAGCAATGAAAAATAAGTCATTGAATATTGTAGTTTAATTATACTTTTATCTTGTGATAGATATTAGAATTTTAACACTAGTTAATGTGTTATTTGAGTCGTAGGTGAGTTGTATATTTTGTGGTTTTGATAGTCACTTATTTTACTCCGATATAGTAGTCATGAATTTTATTGCCAGCTAACTTTAATATAAACACTACATCAGTAACTTATCTTTTAGTCGTGCATAGGCTTGCCTATTTTTATTTATGCTTGTCTTCTTACTTGTCTATCTGTCTAACTATGACAATGGTTAGTTAATTATAGCAGTCAAAATTGAACCAGTAATTATAGTAGAGACTAAAGCAATTAGAGTACGACTGACCTAATGTTTTGTTAAAGTGTATGCTTCAATGTCCATCCTTTGTCGTTCATTCAACCATCAAGTTCAAAGTCACAACATGTTGCTTCAGGCTATACTCCTCCAGTGATATATATAAACCTGCTTTCTTTACTGAGCTATCTAATTTAATAGTTAAGATAACTTCTATAAAAACAAGTTGTAGATTAACTGATATCTCGACATCAAAGTGACTCTGTCTGTATGATAAATTTGAAACACCTTCATTTAACAGCTGTATAGAAAGACCTATTGATCTTTAGACTCCATGGCTTCCTCTGTTTAGTTCAATCTCCAAGTATGCCTTGAGACTATTGAAGATTTATTTATCTCCTTAAATTTGCTAACGATTTCTCTTGAATATTATTGACACATCTGCTTGCCATTGTCTGACAAAGATATTCCTTTATTATTGAATTATTCTATATACTCTTAAACATTTAGCCATCCAATCAATCATAGATAAACTCAAATAAACCATCTATCACTTAAAATACATTTTCTCAGTGACTAACTAACTGACAATGTAGAAACTACAGTCGCTCATTAGCTATGTACACTCACTCACCATGTAGAAATTACTTTCACCCACTAACTGTGTACTTTCACCCACTGACTGTGTATAAAATATGGATAAAGGCCAGTTACTACTTTGAACTCACTCAATAATGATTCTACGACCCTTAATGTAATTTATTACTTCTCCTGATAACAATGTGTGTCCATGATATTACTACTTTGTTTATGTTGAAGGTCAAATTAAATTACATTGTAGTTAATAATGAACAATAATCCCATCTGATTTCAGTGTTTTGTTATGGATGCTTTTCATGATTATTAAATTATAAATTAAAGGCTACAATTCGTAAATAATAATGTTTATGATCTATGAATTGTAGTGAGTATTGTGTTCTGGTGAATTGTTAACAAGCGTTGCTTGTCGTACAAGAAACTATTGTTCGAATACAAGTCTTGTTTTTGTGGTCTATGAATATATAACAATATTGTTATCTAATACATGTCTTGTTAACAAGTATTGTTTGTACAAGAAACTATTGTTTTTAATATATACAAGTCTTGTTTTGTGGTCTATGAATATATAATAAGTATTAAGCAATTGTATTCTCGTTAGTGTGATCTATGAATAAATAATTAGCATGTTATGAAACGATTATGATATCACCATCACTCAAATTTCAATTTGTTATCTGAGTAGATATTGTTATTAGATAGTGCTGACATCACTCTATATTATTGTACCTCTTAACAATCTTAACAATCCCTATCACTACAGCCTTAACAGAAAACATCCTATTATCTAATAATACACAGATTTGTTCAAGCCTAATTCCTACTATAGTAAAATGACATAGTTTATACAGGCAATAATGGTCGTGTAGGTGAGTCAGAGATCGAAGAATACTTATAAAATCAATCATACTACTAATCGCCATGTGTCACCAAATAAGAAGCTCCAGTGTGTCTACTAGATGTCTTAGGACTTCTACACACTTTAAATGTACCTGTTTGTACATGTATAGATCTTACACATGTACATGTATGTGTGTGCAAGTATTTTATTAGTCTAATTACTGCAAACTGTCATTTAGGCTTGTAGCTGTAGTTGTTACTACACGTTCTTACCAAATAAAATCTGTTGTTGTGTATACATTGTATAGTGCGTGGTAATATTCTTACTTGAGTGTCTCTGCATTTGTGTCAATGAATATGTAATTAGTTTGTCCTATTAAATATTCATTGACCACAACTACAACAGTTGTACTTAGCTATCTTTTATCTTTTATTATATCTTACAAGAAAACAAGTTAACATAAACCACGAAACATGCTAATACAATAGAGGTCTTGTAATAAAGTTATTAATAATCATTCATAATTGTATTGGACTTGAATTTGTTCTTCAAAGCTGTACAAATTGAGTCATTTTAGTTCAATCAATAATCATATAGAAATCCACTAGATTGAATGACAATACTAAGACATAAAGTAGTGTGTGTAATGTTGTAGATAAATTTCTCATAAATGTTATTGTCTTGTCTCTACAGAGCAGTCTGTGTATACCCACGCATATATCAATAGTTATATTCATCCATTCATCCATCTGTCCACCCATTCATTCATCCATCCATTCATTTATCTGTCTATCCATTCATTTGTTTGTCCATCCATTCATCTATCTGTCCATCCATTCATTTGTTTGTCCATCCATTACTTCATTTATTCATCCATTATATATACCACTGATCTTTCTCTGTTTTTTTCTTGTAGGTTCTAAAATATATGTCATTCATAATACCACCAGTTTAGTGTTACCTGATCGTCGTCTTCCAGTTGGTACAACAGGCAAATCTCTGCAAGCTTTACCATACACTGCAGACAGTGTGACAATAACATGGACAACAGTTGATATAGAGGTAAGAGAAAGATTGGAATAGAACACTTGTGACTTCCTTTAAGTGAACATCAATATTTACCATAGTGACCAAGGATAGCTACCATTAGTAAACTCTAGACTAGTGGACATCAGTACTTACCACAGTGACCTAGGATAGCTACCATTAGTAAACTCTAGACTAGTGGACATCAGTATTTACCACAGTGACCAAGGATAGCTACCATTAGTAAACTCTAGGCTAGTGGAGATCAGTACTTACCACAGTGACCTAGGATAGCTACCATTAGTAAACTCTAGACTAGTGGACATCAGTATTTACCACAGTGACCAAGGATAGCTACCATTAGTAAACTCTAGACTAGTGGACATCAGAACTTACCACAGTGACCTAGGATAACTACCATTAGTAAACTCTAGACTAGTGGACATCAGTATTTACCACAGTGACCAAGGATAGCTACCATTAGTAAACTCTAGACTAGTGGACATCAGTATTTACCACAGTGACCTAGGATAGCTACCATTAGTAAACTCTAGACTAGTGGACATCAGTACTTACCACAGTGACCTAGGATAGCTACCATTAGTAAACTCTAGACTAGTGGACATCAGTACTTACCACAGTGACCTAGGATATACACTAGTAAACATTACTATGGAAGTTATTGATAGCTAACTATAAATGGAAAGACAAGATACTTAAACATTACACGTAATTAGAGACTTTTGTCAAAGTATTGGCATCATGTTAATGGTATGCTACATATTAATAATGATTAGAGAGAATTAACAATATTTCCCCTTTGAAATGTACAAATGCACGTATGTGAAGGATAACTATCTCAACACTTGCCACTTATTTGACCCTTTGTGACTTTTATTTTTTACCATCAATCCTCCTCATATTGCTCCAGTACCGAGACATTTGGACAGATAGCACATGTATGGTTTCAACAGACAGACAGACAAACAGATGAACACTAGATAATCAATAACCTCTAAATAGCTAACGTAATTATAAAGTACAACCTTCCTCACAAACTACATTTCCTTGCAATACCAAATAGAAAGAGATAAGCCTACCTGCCAATGTAATCATATTGTCTTAATAGTATAGTTATAACAACATTACTACATCATACTGCTTTAGATGGTAGCAATACCAACTCTCATATGTACAATGATCTCACTTGCTCAGTCTCTAGTCACCAGTTGTTAATCAGTAGTAGTAGAACCACAACCTGTTTACTGCCAGCTTTGTAAGATCATAATTATTACATTAGCTTTTAGATATCAGTATATCCATTCCCCTGTGGTTATGTAGTAGTTGTAAGGATGAGTATGACAGAGAGAGTGAGAGATGTAAACAACCAAGACTGATAGTAGAATTAATATGTGTAATGTATTTATATTAGATAGAGGGATGGTTTAATAAATGTGAAGTAATAAACAAGTAATGTACGTATTAACAAATCAATTGAGGAGTTAGCGTTGATTGTTAGAGTATATTGGTGTATTGGACGATTGAACAACCTTTAAGAAAATTCATGTACATTTTTTGTACACAATGTATATGTTCTACATACTTTACTACATATATGTAGTAATGGGATATATGTGTGTGTGTGTATGCTTGAAATTCTTCTACACAAATGACTGGTTTTCTTAAATGTGATTACAAAGAGGCCATTTTGCATTGGAGGTTAATCAAATTTGGTATCCGGATTGGTAGCCTGATAAAATGATATCAAATTTTGTGAACATCCTGTACTAAATGGCTGTGTAGCAACCATGTGTGCTTGAGCATTCATTTGAAATTGTTCACAAATGACCAGTTTTCTCAAATTTGATCACTTGTACATACTAAATGTACATGTTCTTATTTTTCTATGTATATCATTACATGTTTTCATGTACTAAATGTACATGTATTGTACATGTTCTTATTGTTCTATGTATATTATTACATGTTTCCATGTACTTAATGTACATGTAATCATGTACTGTCACACATGACTAATTTATAATTGGATGTTTGTTATTTATTTACCTGCTCCTTCGCTTGGTTTCTAGGCAACCTATAAAATAGAAATATCTGAATTATCTCCAGGAGTCTTCAGTTATCCGTCAATATCTGTCCCTAACGAGGGTAGAATTACAGAATATTTACCAGGTAAGAAGAACTATGACAGTAACATCATTTGTCACCATGACAATATGGTTAATTCCCACTAGTAATTAAGGTTCTGAGAAAGAATTTACAATAACATTTAAGTTAGTCAAATTGGCTAATTATGTTGTTATTAGAATGAGCCAAATTGTCTCTTACTCACTGCTCCTCCCAGAAAAAATTGCATTTTATTGGACTATCGTTAATTATTGTTAAATGAAGCTATTTGGAATAGTAAATTTAATCCACATAAAGAGTAATTAACCATGACCCCTATTCCCTCTCCTCTCTCTCTCTCTTTTTAGGATTTAGTGTGTCTCTTAATTGTGACTCCTTGAACAAAGGTACATTATTAATTCAGCTAACAGTAACCTCCATTACTGGTGTCACACAAGCTGACTTCATCCTTGAGAAAAACTGTAAAGGTACATCAAGTTTTTAACAACACATTGATGGAGATGTATTAATAATTTTGTGTCATTAACTGTGATGCCTGTGAGAAGAGATTAGATGTGTTAATGTGACCACACACACACAATGTAGTTTATTATTATCAAATTAAGATGATTTTGTAAGGTTTTCATTACTGTGGTGTGATAGATGTGGTTATCATAATAATAACTCTAGTCTTTTAAGTGTCAGGCAAACAGTATTATATCTATGTATTCCAGGAAAGTTTTTACTAGACTAGAGGTTACTAATGGTAGCTATCCTAGGTCACTGTGGTAAGTATTGATGTTCATTAGCTTAGAACTTACTAATGATAGCTATCCTAGGTCATTGTGGTAAGTACTGATGTTCACTAGTCTAGAGCTTACTAAGGGTAGTTATCCTAGGTCATTGTGGTAAGTACTGATGTTCAACTAATCTAGAGCTTACTAATGGTAGTTATCCTAGATCACTGTGGTAAGTACTGATGTTCAGTAGTCTAGAGCATACTAACAATCCTTACTATAGCAAATTAGTTAGTAATACTAATGAATGTATTAAATATTCATTATAATTTGCAGACAATATACTATTAAAGTTAATGTATCGTGACAATTGTTTTGAGTATGAGCCTACTCAAAAGTAATATGTTCATGGCAGACATTACTACATGTTAACATTATAATAATTGTGTATCTACATCGCAAACAATAGTTCTTTTAACAACCGGCAATTACATGTTGTTGTTATAAGAAAATGATGTGTCGTAACTAATTGAACTTAACAACTTATCTCTGTGTACTTCATTAAGTCATAAATAGTGTGTTATTGTACTCTGCACAACAAAACATGACCCAACCTAGTGTAATGTACATTAATTGAATAATAGTCATTTATAATTAGACAAGGCTACATTAAATGTACATATTTGTAATTTATCTTAAGTAGAACTAGTTGCTACAATGACGACTTGCAATACAGAACTTTACAATCCATCATACTGTGATTATTTTAAAAATACAAGCTTAGGTTTGTAGAAATAACATTTACTGTGCATGTTACTAGAGCTGTGAGGGTAGTTCTCATGTCGTTTGATATATAGTGTCAAGAATTGTGGGAGTATGATAATGCTTGTAAAAACACACGATTTAAATAAAATTTGTTATCAAAACCACAAACACATGTTCACATGTACTGTTATACATGTTCACATGTACTGTTATACATGTGAACATGTGTTAAAGTACATGTGTACAAGTGAACACACTGTACTCTGCAATGTCACCTTTATAGGTTAACATTCTCTCTCTCTCTCTCTCTCTCTCTCTCTCTCTCTCTTACCCCTCTCTTTCTGCAGATCCCACATTTATTGAAGATATCTTTTGGGCTCCAGAGAGAGATGAACGATCGCTAGGAGAGGAAGGATCAGCACCCGATGACATCCAGTCGTCAATGCTAGACGTTCCTCTCTCTCCTTCTCCTTCTAGTACACAGTTGAATATACCTGAGTCAACTACATCAAATTATGACTACTCCACTCTCTGTGACTCCTCCCAATGCTCATCTACCTCACTTCCTCTCCTTACCAGTTCCATAGTTACCTCTTCAATCGATACTACATCTGTGATGTTATCTTCATCACTTTTAGAGGATGTTCTACCCTCGTCTTCTGTGATATTACTGCCATCATCAATAGAGGAACCAATCACATCATCCATAGAGGTTGTATCCTCATCTTCTCCAATAGATATTTTAACTTTATCATCATCAGTATTTTCATCTTCAATAGTAAAGATGATCACAACTTCAACAGAGGTCATACCCTTGTCTTCTACAATAGAAGTTACACCATCATCTTCTAGTATAGAGGTCATACCCTCGTCTTTTACAGTAGAAACTACATCATCTTCTAGTATAGAGGTCATACCCTCGTCTTTTACAATAGAAGCTACACCATCATTTTCTAGTACAGAGGTCATACCCTCGTCTTTTATAATAGAAGCTACACCATCATTTTCTAGTATAGAGGTCATACCCTCGTCTTCTACAGTAGAAACTACACCATCTTCTAGTATAGAGGTCATACCCTCGTCTTTTACAGTAGAAACTACACCATCTTCTAGTATAGAGGTCATACCCTCGTCTTCTACAGTAGAAACTACACCATCTTCTAGTATAGAGGTCATACCCTCGTCTTCTACAGTAGAAGCTACATCATCTTCTAGTATAGAAGTCATACCCTCGTCTTCTACAGTAGAAACTACACCATCTTCTAGTATAGAGGTCACACCCTCGTCTTCTACAGTAGATGTGGTACTCTCGTCAACAAGAAAGGAGTTACTATCATCAACTCCATATAATACAATGTTTTCATCTTCTACAATTGAAACATCCTCATCATCTCCAACAGAGGTTCTACCCTCGTCTTCTACTATAGTACCTATACTGTCATCTTTACCTTTGCCCTCATCTTCAACAACTGGGGTTGTACCCTCATCTGAGTTCTTTACCCCATCAATATCATCTTTCACTCATGTTTTTACTCCTTCAATTACAAGTACAACTAATTCCACTGAAACATCTGGTAAGTACAATGGATGAATGGATGGATGAGCAGCTGGGCAGGTGAAAAAGACAATAGATGAATGGATGGATGGATCAGTGAACAGACAGACAGATGGATGGACAGAAGAGTAGACAAATGAGTAGATGGATGCATGAATAGATGAGCAGCTGGGCAGGTGAAAAAGACAATAGATGAATGGATGGATGGATTGATGGATGGACAGATAGAAGGGTAGACAAATAAATAGATGGATGCATGAATAGATGAGCAGCTGGACAGGTGTTTCAGACAATGGATGGATACTGTGATAAATGGATGACACTAGAAGGTTACATGTAGTGGATGGATGTATATACAACTGATATCTGCTGATACCATGACAACTATCAAAAATTATAATGGCGTAGAAACTATTTATGTTTATAACAAATTGAATTAGTACACTCTAAAAGATTTGTAGTGTATTATATGTGTATCTATGTGAACACACAAGAAATGGGGCACACCTGGTGACTATTGGATTAGTAGAACAATGCCTATTTTATAAACAGCTGGATTATTAAGTAGTAGTTTATCATATCAGCTTTTGAAACTGTTTAAGTACCAACAAATAATTGACTGTTGAGTTATGAGGTTAACACACATCTCTCTCTCTCTCTCTCTCTCTCTCTCTCTCTCTCTCTCTCTCTCTCTCTCTCTCTCTCTCTCTCTCTCTCTCTCTCTCTCTCTCTCTCTCTCTCTCTCTCTCTCTCTCTCTCTCTTTCTAGCTGTACCTTTGATGTTATTCACGATAGTATTCACTCCAATCATATTGTTCTTATTTCTGGTCATTTTTACTATTATTTGTTTCCTCTGCTGTATCAAGTGTGCTAAAAAGAAAGTGTAAGTGAACTTACCTGTAAGGGTCAGTTGTATGTTTATTAGTCACCACCTTCTTGTAAGAGATATTCTAATATTAACATAATCAAATCATAGATAAATAATAACAGAGTTGAACCACTAGGAGAGTTGATAAGAAGACAGCTGGTAGCACAAGAATTTTTATAACAAGACTGAGTGTCAGCGCTTAGTACCATTCTGTGACAACACAATACAAGAAATTACATTACTGCTATAATAATGATTGAAATAGAGTATATATATGTGTGGGTAATGTTATGGGAAACATGGCCATCAACTGTCATAAAGGTTATAGTGTATTGTGTATGTACTATAATGTTTGCTTTAGGAATGTAGAAATGTTCTTGATATTGTTTGTCGCTTACTTTAGAGTGACCCCTTTATGGAATTTATTTACTTGTAATGTACTATGTAGCAATGTAATAAACAGTTAGTGTTCCTAGAAAGCATGTTATTATAATTAAGATGTAGTATCTAGGAAATAAATATGTTGGATGAGTTGCACATAATGCCAACCTCTTTATGAGTTATTTTGCTGTACATGGTAAAGAGATACGTGTGGTTATAATAACTATCATTGTTATAGACGACCATTTGCTGATTATCCCAATGAACTGAGCTACGATGAGTATGCTCTTGAGGAGATTGAATTGTCTGATAAATATAAGAAACTAGAGGCTCCTATATCAATATGGATGTGTATGTCATTTTGTCTGTCTGTCTACTGTTCTTCCATCCATTAATCCATTCATCCATCAATTCATCCATCCATCCATTTATCTACTTATACATCTATCCATCCATCCATCCATTAATCCATTCATCCATCAATTCATTCATTCATCCATTAATCTAATAGGTCTACCATGGGGTGATATAGCTTCATTACCTCAACACATACAGACAATGGTTAGAACACTTAATATTGACAGACGAAAAATTGCTATCACAGCTAACGTCTTAAAAGGTTTGTTCCTAGTACAAGAGTGACTTGTTAAGTTAGTTGCTATACTCCAGGTAACCATGGTTGTTTGAGTCGAGGTATGTTGATAATGGATAAACTTAATCCATCAAATGAGACAAATATTGGTGTAGTGATGAAGATATTAACTGGTGAGTACATTGGTGTATTAATAGTGGGTGTGGGTATATTGGCGTATTTATAGTGGGTGCGTTGGTGTATTTATAGTGGATGCATTGGTGTATTTATAGTGGGTGCGTTGGTGTATTTATAGTGGGTATATTGGTGTATTAATAGTGGGTATATTGGTGTATTAATAGTGAGTATATTGGTGTATTAATAGTGAGTATATTGGTGTATTAATAGTGGGTATATTGGTGTATTAATAGTGAGTATATTGGTGTATTAATAGTGGGTATATTGGTGTATTAATAGTGGGTATATTGGTGTATTAATAGTGAGTGCATTGGTAGGATAGTTGGTATAATCAGTTGTTTTCCTTTCCAGGTTTAGGAGATAGAGGACGTCGAGAGGATATTACTCGATTTATTGAACAGGCTGGTCTTATGCAAGGACTGGAACATCCTAATATATTACCATTATGTGGATTAAGTATAGAAGACAACTGTGTACCTGTAGCTCTCTATCCATTCTCAGAATATGGTAATATGCATTTCTTCCTTGAGCTATGCTTGACAATGCCCGAAGAGAGTCCGTTAAATGTGAGGATAATTACCTTCTCAATTGATCAATCCATCCATCCATATTCTTAAGCCTTTATCCATTTACTTAAGCCTCCATCCATTTATACATCTATTTAGCTATATATAGTCATTCGTCTGTTCACTAAATGATCATTCATCAACTTATCTATTTATCAATCCATTTTATACGTGATGTGAATTCATCTATTTTTTTACTAGCCTTTTTTCCAAAGAATTAAAAGTCAACTTTTCATATCAGTTAGCATCGGCTATGAAATTCTTATCAGACCAAAATATCATTCACAATGATCTAGCTCTAAGAAACTGCTGGTTAGATACTGGTTTTAAAATCAAGATATCCGATGGTGCCTTGTCGCAAGAGTTTTATCCCAATTGCTACACGATAATCAAAGGAGCCATTAGACCAGTAAAATGGTCAGCCATTGAAACATTACAAGAAGGTTTGATCACAACTCAAAGCAATGTGGTAAGTTTAAGTACAAATTAGAATATACAAACTATAATATACATTTTATCTCTTTATTCTATAGTGGTCTTATGCTGTCATGGTGTGGGAAATTTTCTCAGTTGCTAAAATGCCTTACGATGATATAGCCAATAAAGGTGTCTTGTCGTATCTCATGATGGATCAAAGATTGTCTTGTCCTTCTGAGGACTGTCCTGAAAGTTTGTAAGTTGAACCATATGATTAATTACATGTGCAATTGTATGTGGATATATTGCTCTCTCTCTCTCTCTCTCTCTCTCTCTCTCTCTCTCTCTCTCTCTCTCTCTCTCTCTCTCTCTCTCTCTCTCTCTCTCTCTCTCTCTCTCTCTCTCTCTCTCTCTCTCTCTCTCTCTCTCTCTCTCTCTCTCTCTCTCTCTCTCTCTCTCTCTCTCTCTCTCTCTCTCTCTCTCTCTCTCTCTCTCTCTCTCTCTCTCTCTCTCTCTCTCCTTAGATTCTCACTAATGCAAACATGTTGGCATCAAAGAGCAGAAGAAAGACCAAAATTTAACAAAATCTATTCAATTCTAAGAGACCTTAACAACCAGTTCTCACCCTCACATCGTACACACCCACTACCCAATCACATTGGTCCCTTATCACCTGACATATCATGTACAACATTTGGTAAGGACTTAAATTCCATGCAACAGCCCATCCAATTCACAGTTGACCAGTACTCTTTCAATGGTATGGGTGATCCAATGCCTCATGTTTCAACAAGACACAGTAACACATCATATGAAAATGCTATGAAAAGATTCAGTGCGCAAAGAGGAAGTAAGCGATCTAGTGGTCGTTTAAGTACTTCAAGTCTTGGCAGACAAGCTGACAAAGTTAGTCTATCGTTTAGTGTTCTTGACAATGTTGAAAACAGCTCTGGAAGTGATTCTGATGAAGACGGAGGTTCATTTCCGTCAACGCTCAAATCAAAATGCTCTATAAATACCGCTCCCAACTTGATTGGAGCACAGTCGGACAGTGACATAATGACAGCTGAAAGTCTGGCTACGCTTCAACCACTCAGTCCATCTTTACCGCCAACTTCTAATATACTCTCTGTTAGTCCTGATTTAGCTAGCAAGACATCAATATTGGAAGAGTCTGTGAGTGATCGCAGTAGTATCCTCATTCAGGCAACTGCTTCTGGTACTGATAGATCCAGCTTCTATTCAACTGGTATTGATAGTATAAGCACCACCTTTTCTACACCTTTACCTCTATCTTTACCGCCAAATAATGCTCCTAATGCTGGCATGGAAACAAGAACTTACGGCTATTCCAGTGAGGATCATTCCACAAATAGTACACACCCACTTGGTAATATAATACCTGAAAACACTTTAGATTCAGTCTCACCTCAAATAGTGACCACACCTTTCAAATCAACAGATTCCGGTATCCGTAGTGACGAAGAAAGCAACTCAAGTGAGAGCCAAGGAACTGGCAACCATGATTCAAACGAAAGTCATGTGACTACTAATGGAGATCATGTTATCAAACGCAATCAAATACCGACTACAAACGACAAGTTGCGAAAGTCATTGACTTCCTCACATACTAGTCAAACAAGTTTTACTTTATTTGGTGATTTAGGACTAACAGACATGTCGTCAGAACTAATGGCAACATTTGACAGTTTCTCTACCTTTAAATCATGATCACATGACATATGTATATCACCATGGCAACCACAATTGAATTACATGTATATTACTTGCATGACTACAATTTTAACCTATGCACATCATTTTCCATTTTAATGTAACATATCTATAATCACAATGAATGTTAGTTTTGTTAATTAATTATTGCACTCGTTACAATCTGATTATGTTCTCATATCAACCAATTTTTTTTTATTTCTTCTTTTGACAACAACAATATTACACAGTATCAGTTTCCTATTAAAATTTTGTCGACTATCTTGTAAAATTTTGTTCCTTACAAATTGAAGGAATTAAAAGTGATAAGTGTAAAATATATATTAATATATTATAGTAATACAGCTGCAGTTAAGTGCACATGTCTATCTTCTCCTATTTTTGAAAATCATATAAGTTAGCATTAGCTAGACATGATGTATTAGTATAATTCAAACTAGTTATAAAATTTTAATAACTATTATTATTGAATTTAAAGTTATTTGATAAAATCAAACCACGTGTTTATCTTAAAAGAAAAAGAGATAAAAGATGACATATTGTGCTCAGCCAAACAACTTAACCTACTGCATAGTATGTTGTGCGAAGTACTTGTGGGTCGAAATTTGGTGACCCTATTATCATTAATATTAATATTTGTAATAATTTCATTAAATTTGTATTAAGATGTTGTGAATTCTATTGAGACAAACTATACCATGAATTCTATAACAGCGTATTTCACAATTCTCATAAACGTTTCTTCACAGCAATTTGATACACAATAGATAAATAGTGAATGTATATAGCTATATATATATATATAGTTATAGTGTATGTATATAGCTATATGTATATATATAGTTATAATGTATATATATAGCTATATATATATGTATATAGTTATAGTGAATAGATCACCAAATTAAAATATTAATTATATATAAGTATTGTAATAGGACTCCATTAAGCAAGTACACACATAGGACAGTGAGTAAGACATCTGTACATCTGTTTTTTCACTGTTGACTACTATTACTATATTGACGCAAAGGGTCATTCATTATCTATATTATATCAGTTGTATTTTCATCGTCTATCAAAACAATTAACTTAAATTTAAACGAAACTTTTCCTCAAAAATTAACGTCAGTACACATAAGTACTATTTCAGAATTCCAAAAGGAAAAACACGTACAATGTATGACACAATAATGACATCATCTGTATTACAATGTATGAAACATAATGACATCATCTTTACAATGAACAACAAAAAGAGACTAAAGTATATTATTACATACAGCTGTAATAAAGAGGTAAATCCTCCAATTAAATGTAATTTTGCATCCTTTGTCCATCACTGGAACGTAGATTATAAGGTAATACATTATGTTGGTTGGTATGTTCATCATAAGGATTTGGTTCTTCACGAATTGGCTGACGTCGAGTCCTTGGAAGTGGACGTGGAGGCTCAACATCCATTGGTCTCCTTGATGGAGGTGATGGTGAAGAATATCCTTGTGGTTGCTCATTTTGTGGTGGGTGTGCTCTTCTAACACCTGGACTATAATACGTTAGATAACAATCTTGACAGAGACCATGAAACTCGGGTTTTCCCTGGTAACTACATCCCACAGTAACACAAAGCACTTTTACTTTCTGTCTAACTTCATAATGATCCCTAGACTGAGGAATTTCATCACCATAGGGATCAAGTTCTGACCTCAAGGATGGACCACAGTTCAGCGAGGTAGATCGTCGCACAGGTGGCACATCCTGCTTCAATGGTGCATGCCCTCCATATGGTGTACCCATCTGAGTTCCCTCCTCCGAGTACTGTCCTAACTTCCTTGACATGAGCATGGCCCGAGCTTCTTCAGCATGTTTTCGACATATCCAATTTGATGATGTAATGGTCATGTGACCATTACATATAATGCAGTCAGTTGCAACAGACCTTATACCAGCTAGTCCACGTGATGGATCTCGATCACTTGAGGAAACAGCTGGAGTAGAATATCGTCTTGGAGACTCAGATCCAGCTGCAATTCTATCAACATAGGGTAGGTTAGAGTATACAGGTTGTATTTCATCACGATGATCGTGATTAGGGTCACGTGATAGATGTGTGATTGGTGATGGTTGTCGTTCAATAGGAGAGTAACGTTCCACAGGAGAATGACACCTGTCCTGGGGAGGAGGATTATCAAGAGGGTTAGCCATGTTTCCATGACTAGCTTCATATTTTGTTTTATTCATAAAACAGGTACTACACAGCCCCATCAAAGCTGGGTCAGAATAAAAATCATGACAATTATAGCATTTTGGAGGCTCTTGCCTAGATCTCGAGTCTCTGTATCCTGCTGACATGTCCTGATGACCAGGTCCTTGATCAGCAGGAGTGTGAGATGGACTAAGGCGTCCATCTGGAGATTCAAAAATATTGGGAAGTCTTTCCTCAAAACATTTCGAGCAGTAATACTTAGTCTCAGCATTGCCATAAAAATCACAACCTGCCGTACGACAAGGTCGGGTTTCCAATTTGGAAGGATGCGGAGTTGTATGTGATCGCTGTGAACTAGGTGGTCTCTCATGGAGCTGTCCAGACAAACGAGAGCTCTGCTTTTGTTGATAACATTCTCGACACATTCCAAGATACTCGGGGAACCCAAGTCGGTTACATTGGTTACTGCACAAAACTGGAGAGGAAGAAGACACGCCTCCTTTATACTGGTTCTGATAATTTTCCTGGACTTGTTCAGGTGATGTATGAGGTTTACGAGCTTTGTGGCATTGGTAACAGTATCCATCATACTGAGGGTGACCAGAGAGACCACAAGCATTACGACACGAGCGAGAATCTCCACTTGCCGAGCTAGAACCACCACTCGGTGAATGAGATTGGTGGTATTGATAAGCATCAAGACATTTATCAATAAATCGTGATAACAAAGGTTTGAAATATTTGGGTTGCTCAGTGAGGGACAATTTGGCACAACGTACATTCCGACGATGATAGTAAGAATTTTGAGGAGGTGGTATTTCAGAAATATCAAGATAATTGCTTTTGACATGGGTGTGGCTTTCTCCATACACAGAAAACCTTACAGGTAGGTCTTTCCCATAAAAATCAACAATGGGTAACAACAGAGAACCATCTTTATATTGACGGCCTGTCTCTATGATAGACAGAGCAGAAAAGTGACCATTCGAGAAAACAATAGGCAAGGGATTCTTGACACAATGTTCTGGTTGCCATAACAATGGCAGATATAGTCCATCAAATTCAACTTTTTGAAGGGTACCGCCTCCAGCTGTTGATAACAACTTTGGTTCTGAGTACAGAATAATTGGCCGACGAAGGACGTTAGCCAAAACAAAAACATGAAACTGATCAAGGTACCCAAAAGATCCATTTCCCGATCTCTCGAGGGAAACAGAATCAGTAACCACTCGCCACTCATCTTCCCACTGACGAGGTTCTAACTCTACCCCCAGCTGACTCATTTCCACTTGACGCCATTCTCTCCAACGTTTATGCAATGAATTTTCCTTAGCATGCACCACAGCATTATAAACAGCTCTACGTAATGTATAATCTCGATCTTGGAAGCCCCACATACCCAATGAAGCAGCATGAAGGAGACAGTTCCCATCACCTGTTGTATAAAGAGGAACAAATTCAGACGCTCCCGGACACCAGTTAAGTGACTTGGATGCTTCTAAGTCTTCTTTGATCGAATAGTTTATGATACGTTTGAAGACAAACTCTTGAAATTCTTTAGGGTACTCTGTTAACGCTGGGATTGTGAGTGTAAAAGCGGGTGTGGCATTAAAGTAGTTGGTACTACCATTAGGAGCATTTTTTACCCATGCTTTTTTGATAAATTCTCGGCATCGATTGGTTTGATCTAGGTCAGCATTGGATATACTACGTGGTAAGGAGACATGAGCCATTGTCCAATGAAGTAATATTTATAAAATAACTGTAAAAAAATTAATAATAAAAATTAAATTATGTTACTAAAATACAATATAAATGAAGTACATGTATTTATTAATACATGTACATGTATTTATTATTACATGTGCATGTATTTAGATGTACTATTGTGGTATGTCCAGTTACCAATAATTATCACATGATAACACTCAACTCTTTTGTTCTCTTAATACACAAATTTATATAAATTATTATGACATTACTTTATATAATGATAATAAGGGTAGGTTTACTGTAGCTATGATAAATGTATTAGCTCATGTGGTTAGCTGTTTATCACATGACAACTGACATCACTATTAGGGAAACATGTACATGTACAGGTACATGTGGTTAAGGTTCTAAAGTTTTGTTGAGCAACCCCAAAAATTTCTAAATGATTTGGGAATAAATTGATATTGAAAATGACATTCTGTGAAACAAAGTACATGTAGTCACATACTCCATTTTAACACGTCTAATATAACTAATGTAATATATATAGCCATTGCTAAGTTAGTCTTGTACTAATAGTTAGTGGATAGAGACTATATAAGACCACTCCCCTTAGTTAGTACATGTAAACACAAGTATAGTGTAGTTAGTAAGGGAGGACATATTATCAACTGTTAATATCACAATATTATACTTTAAAGTATTAAAGATGGTTACATTACTATAAAAAACATAATGTAACAAATACAACATTATCTGTAGCTAGAGGAATTAAGTTCAATAAATATAGTAAATTAATAATAAATGTACATATTGTAACATTATACATGTACATGTATTCTCATGGACACAGCTGTATGTTACATATAACATTTACATAATAGCACTAAATAATATCAGTAATTTGAAAAGTACAAAGAATGATAATTACTTAAAGCAACAGAATCTTACCTCTCATGAAAGATGGTCTCCGTTTACAATTCTCAGGACAGTCAGTATTGTCTCTGAAGTCTATGAAATCTGGCGCAATGGCAAGTTGTTGATGTTTGCAAGTTAGGGAAAGGTAAGGGGATTTTCCAGGCCGTACCACGCCCACCAATTAAGAGCTTTGGGTGTGGCATTGCTTATTAACGCTGTGTGGGCGTGTCGGCAAAGAAGTGATGGCTACAAGAAACCTATCTTTCGAGGAGATTCTAGAGGAGAAACCAACACTTGATGAATTATGCGAACATATTCGTATTGGTAGTAAATGGTATCAGTTGGGAATTCAGCTGAAACTGAACGCTAAGAAGTTGGAAGATATTCACAAACTACCAGATGACTCCACATACAAAACAACAAAAATGTTTGAGTTGTGGTTAGATACCAAACCTAATGCTACCAGAAGACAAGTGGTAGATGCTTTGAGAAAGGAAGAAATCACTGTTGCCCATGAGTATGAACAGACATTGTGGAAATCTAATAGTCTTCCTACTAGTGAGTACAAGAACCTTTTACATGTACATCTAGTTATAAATGTTATATTACTAGTTTGTTTATGGATTGTGTACTGTTCTTATTATAGGAATGGATACCCCAGGTATAGGAACAAGTCCTATTCTTCAATCTCATACACATATACTACCTCAAACTCAACAACTAGGTAAGTTACATAACTTGATATAATTGTTGTTCCTTTTAATATCTTACTTCATTTAGATATTTCAGATCTTTTGAAGAAGGCTCCTACTGAACATGAACTACATTACCAATTAGCTGATATTAGTGACATGTGGTATGAGATTGGGTTAAGTCTCAAAGTTCCTCGCAATATTTTGGATGGTTTAAAACGTAGCCGAGAGAGTGATGCTATCAAACTCTCTGAAGTCATTCATAGCTGGTTAACTACTACTGAGTCACATCTTGTTACCTGGGAAACAGTAATTGATGCTATCAAGAGTCCTATTGTTAATAATATCAAGAAGGCTAATGAAATACGTCAACATTTAACTAAAGGTAAGTTGTTATAACACTTATTGATGTAGTCAGTGAATATGTGTTTGTTCCTTAGTGAAGGAAGATACTCTCCAAAGATTTATTGGAGAGATGTCACAGTTTCAAGTCAATCCTGTAAAAGTGTCCCAGCTGTTATTTAGTGAGAGATGTATCAGTGAAGAAACACTTGATGAAATTGAGACATTGAAGGGCACTCTGGATGAGAAGAAGACAACTCTGTTATCTGCTATACATGCAGTTGTATCTTCAGATCACAAGAAGTTGGAAGTGGTAGCTACAGTACTGTCTAAGTTTGAAGAGACAAAAACACTATCTAAGAGAATTATCAATGAATATGGTAACTACAAGAGATCATTTTCTTAAAATATCTTTGTTGATACATAGGTCAAACATTTCCAGATGACCAGATGACTAATGTTCAAGAGGTAGTAATGACAAGTCATAGTAGTTGTGAAGATCATGCCAGTGACATTTTACGTTGTCATTATGGTACTCTCTCTCAGTCTCTCCGATATCCTGTTAGAGTAGCACAGTACCTCTATGAAGTGGGAGTTATTTCCAAAGCTAGATTTGCTATTGTGAAACATACTGCAAAGTCTCTGTCAACAAGAAAAGCATTGTTTATCCTGTTAAGAGCTGTACGTCATGCTGTACATACCAACTATCATCACCTGATGATCTTTGCTAGTGTACTGTTAAAATTTACTAGCAATGTACCATGTGCTAATGCTATTTTAAAGGACTATGGTAAGTGTACAGGTTATTGTTTAACTGTTATTAACATTGATGTAGAGAAAGCATTTCTTGAAGGAAAAACTTCTGCAGTACGACATGTTATTACAGGAGGTAGTGAAGGTATATTTACTGTAGTATATTAACATGATATCATTGTGTTAATTAGCTAATCCATTGAATACTACACCTGGAGGTGCTTCAGTTGATAGCAATTTATCTTCAAGTCAAGGTTAGTAGTGAGATTATGAGAGTCTACAATGTTCTTAATTGCAGATGAGGCTACAAAGGAAGTTGTAATTCCAATTTCAAGGAAGTTTAAGTCAGTACTTGCAGAAATGAGACAGGAATATGCAATAGCCTTCAGTAATATCCGAGAAGCTATCAACACAACACCTCCACCTCTGGATAAGTTGAAACAGTTCCTTAAAGATGGTTACTCTTACCTCAAATCTCAAATAGCTCCTTCTGCCTCCATTGATGATGTTCTAGATGTTGTTAATGATCACTGTACATTGATCAATATCAGTTGTTTGGAGGGTATTGTGAAGCGATTCAAAATCAAAGAAGCTGAGGTGTATATACAAATGTATAAAGATGTTGTTCAATCATTTTGTGAAAAAACCAAAGCTTCTCTTTGTCTGAACGAAAATTTGAAAGTGACAAACACTCCTTCTCTTCTAAAATGTGAGACAGCTGTCTTTGTGTTAGACTGGGATCCTAAAGATTGTACAATGGAAGAAATCAACGACATTATTTCAGAATCAGTTGAAGGAAATGTACAGATTCGTGTCATTAGAGAGGGCAAGTCCATCAGTGTCACCTGCTTTTTTCCACTCAGTCTAACATCTCTACTTATTGCCAGAGCTCAGAAGACTCTTGAATCAGCGAAGAGGAGAGGATTAATCCAACTTACAATTGGATATTGTACCATTTATGACAAATGTCAAAGAGACAAGGTAAGAGATGAGTAGTATTAGACAACAGTTACTACATGTGTTGTTTATTGATATATAGGAGGTTAGAGCTATTGTAGAAGAGAACACAAAGGAGTTGAGAAGTCGACTGGAACTAGAACAAACCATGCGGAAAAAGATGACTATGCAAATGTCATCTATTGTCAGACAAAATGAAGGTATATTGTGTACAACTACTGTTTTATTTAATAGCTGTCTATTATATTATATATCTGATTAATAACTTAATGTTCCTTTATATAGAAACAAGAGAAATGAAAGAAAAGACAATTGAACATTTGACATCACTTGTGAAAACAAAGGAAGGTACATTAATACAACAACAATCACAAGTCTAATGTTGTCGGTATTTTACATACCGTAGTTCCCTGAGTAAATACCCATGGGTGCTTACAGTTCATTTGGAATTTGAAAGGGGTGGGCACTTACACATGATTTTTCAAAAACGGTTTCTAGTAAGCATCCACTTATGAATAGTTAATTAACCATGAATATCCCATATGTATGGTGTAGAAGTTGAAGCTGTTGAGGCTCTGAGAACTCACCCGGAGCGCAATGTATCTGATATAGCAAAGAAGTATTGTGTAGACAAAAACCATATAATAGAATGGGATAAAGCAATTTGACAAGCTTCTCAACTCACAATAATGATATTATAATGTTTGACAACGAAACTATAATGTCTAAACTTAAAAAATTGCTAGCCTAACTTATTTCTCATTGATCAACACGTGATAATAACCACAATATCCACAAATCTAAGAGGATAGGATGGGGGTGGGTGCTTGCACAGGGAACTAGGGTAGTATATTTGTGATCAATTTTCTTCTCGTTTTATATAAAGTTTTTGAGAAGAATATACTGTCAGTGTCTGCTGAGAGACAGAAAGAGCTAGAGACACTACAAGAAATAATAACGTCATTGACTTTACAGCTAAGAGAGAGAGACCAACAGATTGAGGAGTTAAAGCAGAGCTTGAAAGGTAACTGGTATTAGTCACTTCTCATTATATGACATTGTTACTAGATCTAGCATTCATACCAAAGGCTCATAAACCAGTAACTGATCAAGGACTTGAGGAAACACAAACAAAATCCATCCAAGAAGAGTCCACACCTGTTACTACAGGTAATAATATAATATTTTAATAATAATATGTCTTAATTGTGACTACTAGAGTCTACACCAATATTAGAGTTAAAAGATCAGTTAAAAGGTTCAACTGATAATAAAGACGAAACCTCTCCTCCAAGTAAGTTTATATGATAATATTATATCTCTTACAGTCAATAGTGTTAATAATTATTAAATTTATAAACCACAAATTATTATAGTGAAATTAATTCATAATTCTCAAACCACAATAATTATAAATTGATAACAAATGAATTTCTATATTTACTATACACTCCCTTAGTGTCAGTATAATATGATAGAGTTATAATAATGATAAGATCTAGTTCAAGTAGAGAAATGTCTTCCATGTTAGACTCAGATTCTTCAAGTATTTAGAACATAAATATAAAATATTATAATAAAGTACAAACATGTTTACACTAATATCTGGTAAAATAAATGCTTGTATCAGACTTCAGCAAGGGCGGCGTCGGCACTCAAGCCACTCTGGCCATGGCCGGACTACTTTTCAACCACTTTTTTTATATATATTAGAAAGTATAAGATTTATCATATATCAGAAGCACTTTAGTTCAGTGAATTTTGGCTTCAGATTGCACCAGGGGCTAGTCCCTGAAGCCCTAAATTCTAAAATTTCCTGGAGGAGCATGCCCCCAGACCCTCCAAGAGTGTTTTGGTCCATGACCTGACCACTTCAAAATAGCTGATGTTGCCCCTATTCAGAACTCCATTAAACATGAGCTAGCTTTTATATTTTATCATTGACTCAAACGTAATAAGAAGTAATAAACAAGCCATATTCAAGTAGGAATTGTCTAAAGAAGCAGATCCTGTATTAGATCAAAGCAGTTTATAGTCACACTCAACTATAAAAACTATGGTTTGTCAGGAACAAGCTTATTAAACTATAGACAATTCCTCTCCAGGCCTCAAATGTAACAGGAAACCCCGCCCCTCCAATTCGTTGCCATAGTAACCATATTCTGTAAACAGTAATGGCTTCCTTTCTTCTTCAGTGTGTTGTCTGTGTATTGTAGTGTGTTATAGTACATATTACTATGTGTGTACTATACTATATACTAACTCTGTTTTATAACAGGAGACACTGGAAGTGTTCAGTGGAAACATGATGATGATTACAATATTGTTGAGCTCACTAGACCAAGTGTAGCACAAAGTGAAGATGTTATAAGTAAATTAATAAAAGAACAACAAACAGGAAAAGAATGGACTATTGATCTCATCTCATCATCTCCTGAAAGTACTGCAGTTATTATAAACAATCTTAATAAGTGTACAGTGAGGAGACTTGATATACGGGACACTTCATTGGACAGTAAGTGTGTATCGATATTATCAGAGATACTAAAAACTAATACAACAATAAAGAGACTAGAGCTGCGGTACTCTTCACTTACTGGTGGTATCAAACAAGTCAGTGATAGTCTCTGTAATAATGAAACACTTGAACAGTTAGTGTTGGCTAATGTTACTGATATCACAGATGAAGATATGACTCACTTATCTACTATGTTAGCAACTAATACAACTTTAAAAGTACTAGAACTCTCCAACTGTAACATCACTGATAATGGAGTCCAATATATCTGTGAAGGACTTACTAAAAACCAAACATTGACTACGTTGAACATCAGTCGTAATCATCAGATCACTTCAGTTAGTACCAGTACAATAGCAGATCTAATACAAACTACTACATCACTGACAACACTATATCTCCGTGATACTTCACTGAACAATGATGATATCAAGACAATATGTACATCACTAACTAAAAATACTACAATAAGGAAACTAGTCTTATCAAGAGAACATTACGAGTATTGTATGAAGTTAGACAGTTATCAAGTTATTAAAGACAGACTTCAGTTCTGGTACTAGTAAGTAATTTGTTGTTTATTCTTAATCTGTCTTCTCGCTCACTTTTATTTTCTCTTTAAATTACTCTTGACTTTATCTTCTCTTCTTTTATTAACAATTTATTTCTCTAACAAAACTAGTAGACAATAAAAATAGAGCAGTTTTGCTTGACACTTACTTCTCTAACGTCGCACTTTTTTGTCTCTCGCAGCTGGTCACTTGGCGCCTGTAATTATTATTTGTGGGTGGGGCATTAATTTTTAACCCCTTTGTGGAAGTATCTATGTTGTCTGGAATTCCAATTTTAGGTGTATATATGTTCTTTATAGTTCTAAACTGAAGACGTCAGGCAGTAATGAACGTACTTGTATTCCATTTTGACGTCAGTATGACATATCTTATATTCAGAAGAGATGAAAGACTGATTCCTTCATTGCATCCCTGCCATCCTTATACCTCAATGGCTGTAGCATTGAACAAGTCTCATCTTACAAATACCTTGGAATCATACTAACTTCTAAACTTTCATGGTCACCACACATACAGCACATCTGCTCAAAAGCAAGGAAACTCCTTGGTTGTATTTTCTGTCACTTTTACTGTCTGTCTTCATCATCTGTCCTTATTAAACTCTACAAATCCCATGTTCTCCCAATCCTAACTTATTGTTCATCATTATGGGTCCCCAATTCACTAAAGATAAAATTGCAATTAAAAAGGTCCAATTTTTTGCACTGAAAATTATTGTCAAAAGATGATTCTCAAACGACTCCACTCTTCTTGACCATTTCAAATGCCATCTCTCTCCTTGTGATGCTCTATCTCGAAAATAAGACTCCTTTACAAAATGATCTACCACAAATGTTTTACACCTATGTCTTCATCAATCAACTGAAAAATAAGTTACATTCAACTCATCATAGATTAGTCTCTACAATTATAATATTCATATACATTACTTTGTTTATCTCATTAGCTGTGCTATTTAGCCAGCATCATTGTTTATTTAAAAAAGACTATAGTACACACTGATATATCAATAATGTAGTTATCCCTATAATAAAGGATTAGATACTATGTTGAAATAAGAGACCTTTAACTGAATACAGTATATTGGATATGAGATTACTGGATGTGGAGGTGGAATATTATGTGAAGTAAGTTGAAATGATTGAAGACAATAATTATCACCTCTCCTCTCTCTTATTAGCTAGACTAGGTACAAAGGTCACCAGTTATAATAGGCGTTGTACAATCACACTCATAATCTGATCCTAATAATTATATTAAATATTAATATTTAAAACTGTAGTTTATTTAGATTAATCTGTAGTAGACAGCAGTAATAAATCATTGTAACAGTAAGTTATTTTATTCTATACATTATATTGTCTTGTATTAATAGATCATTGTCCACTTTTAATTGTCTTAGTGAACATAGTTTATAAAGAAATATTGTTACTTCCATTCTAATGTTCTCACAACACAAACAAGACAACAACAGTAATACCAATATATATATATATATATAGTATAAGATATACTCCTGCTAGGAAGATATGGTAATATTGTTGTGACAATAAGATGAATGAATACTAATGTAAATATTATATTTAGAGACATTTCTTTAGGTAAAACTGGTGTAGATGAGGTTTGTAAGTTGAATGTAGGACAAAAGATGGTATGTGTCTAATAAACTCTTTATTTATGGAGGTTTCTGTGATTGTTGATTATTTCTACAGCTGCCAATAATTTTAGTGTTTCTATGTACTTCTGTTAACTGAATTATTTTTATATTAATTTTTAAAGTTAAATAAATAACAATATTTTTAAACAAAACATTACACAACTATGACATCATAGGTACAAAATACATGATAATATAACAGTATTACATAGTGTTCAATTGAACCTGACATTGTTGAAGAATCAAGTAACTTATAAACCTCATCATTATCAATAATGAATTCAGTGTCATTAATGAAAACAGTCTGTAATGAGAAAGAGATGAGAGAGTCCATATTTGCCACATATACCTAATCTTGCTGACCTTAATTGTAACTAACTAAATTGAAGTTATCCCTTTTGTTGTAAGTAGTCAACTTATTTTCTGTTGTTTAATTAATTTCTGCATTTCCTATAATTAAAATGGAAGTATAAAATTAACACTAACTATAACAATTAATATTAATATGTAATCTTTTTAACATCTCCCATAACAGTCAACCTCTCACAAAGAGATAAAGTATCAGTAGTACCTGAAAAATGGATGAATATATTAATTAAATAACATAAAAATTGATTGTTGTATGGATAAATAAATATAAAATGGATTAATAGACAAGTACAATAAAACTGTTGTAAGTTCTCTCTCTCTCTCTCTTACATAGTAGAGTTTATACATATTCTTTACTCAATTAACATAATCAAGTGATATAATAAGTTAACAATTAGTAACTGGTCATGATATATACAATCAATGTACATCACTTCCAATAACTGGTCATTAATATAATATGTACTAGTGTATAATTTAGTATTGTTCACTTTATAGTCAGTAAGTGTGAAATGAGACTCACTTGATCACATTATATTACATCAAGACTTCAATGTTCATCTTATAGACCAATAATGATCAGCTAATGATTTAAAACGTGCTCTAAATAAAACCAGACAACTAAACATTTTATTTACAAAAGTTGCTTTAATAACTGATTATTATGCACAGACCCCCTAATGTTAACATCTCTACTTTCTGCCTTATTTCAGGACTGACTATAGGGCTAACTATCTATAGGCGGGCTTAATTTAGAAGGAAGGGATTCTTTTCTCGTTACTATTGGTGACCCCTCTAAGCCATTAAGACTAGTGGGTAAGGATTCCTTATGAGGTGAATACTTTGAAATTGGTGGTGTATCCTCTCTGTTATCAATGACATCATCATCAAAGACATTGGGTGAGACTGATTCATTATTTTGAAGTGGATGTTTAGTAACCACACCTCTATGACTCCACCCACTTCTGTCACTTGAAGATGACCACTCCCCTTAGTTAGTACATGTAAACACGAGTATATAGTGTAGTTGGTAAGGGAGGACATACTATCAACTGTTAATATCACAATAATTTATTATACTTTAAAGTATTAAAGATGGTTACATTACTATAAAAAACATAATGTAACAAATACAACATTATCTGTAGCTAGAGGAATTAAGTTCAATAAAAGTATTATTTAATGTGAATATATTTTTGGGTCCAAGGTTCAAAGGTTTAGTCATTTTCAATAATTTAGTATTAATATCGCATCACATTGAAATAAATATAGTAAATTAATAATAAATGTACATATTGTAACATTATACATGTACATGTATTCTCGTGGACACAGCTGTATGTTACATACAATATTTTACATAATAGCACTAAATAAGAGCATAATAAACTTGTTATTGTAATTTTTAAAACGCAATCAATGATATAATCAATTACTTAAACAAGTAACAGTATCTTACCTCTCATGTCAGGAAAATAATAATTACTTCTAATAAATATTTATTATAAAGTTACACCTAATTAAAGTAAAAATTCTAAAAATACTACATATTCGTTTTAGAAGAGACAAGAGCACTGCAAGTCATAGTTTACGTGCAGTTTATGATTGTCAGATGGAGTGTACCGGAAGTGCGTGTGGGTTTCCAATCCCGGGTACGCCAAAGAAGCAATGGCTACAAGAAACCTATCTTTCGAGGAAATTCTAGAAGAGAAGCCAACACTTGATGAATTATGTGAACATATTCGTATTGGTAGTAAATGGTATCAGTTGGGAATTCAGCTAAAACTGAACGCTAAGAAGTTGGAAGATATTCACAAGCTACTAGATGACTCCACGTACAAAACAACAAAAATGTTTGAGTTGTGGTTAGATACCAAACCTGATGCTACCAGAAGACAAGTGGTAGATGCTTTGAGGAAGGAAGTCATCGAAGAAATCACTGTTGCTCAAGAGTATGAGCAATCATTGAGAAAATCCTGTAGTCTTCCTTCTCAGTCTCTAGCTAATGAAGCAACTGCTATTCTTCAGTGTCATAATGATACACTGTCACAGTGTCTGATTAATCCTGTAAAAGTGTCCCAGCTCTTATTTAGTGAGAGATGTATCAGTGAAGAAACACTTGATAAGATGGAGTCATTGCAAGGTTCTCCAGATGAGAAGAATACAACTCTGTTATCTGCTATACATACAGCAATATTGTCAGATCGCAAGAAGTTGAAAATATTAGCTACAGTACTATCCAAGTTTGAAGAAACAAAAATGCTATCTCAGAGAATTATCAGTGAATATGGTAAGAGGACAATTAAATAATTTATAATTAATACTTATTGTTAATAGGTCAAACATTTCCAGATGACCAGACAACATCAAGTACTGTTCAAGAGATAGCAATGACAAGTCATAGTAGTTGTGAAGATCATGCCAGTGACATTTTACGTTGTCATTATGGTACTCTCTCTCATTCTCTACGATATCCTGTTAGAGTAGCATACTACCTCTATGAAGAGGGAGTTATTACAAAAACTAGACTAGCAATTATGAAATATACTGCCAAGTCTTTGTCAACAAGTAAAGCATTATTTATGTTGTTAGGAGCTGTACGTCATGCTGTACATACCAATTACCATCACCTGATGATCTTTGCTAGTATACTGTTAAAATTTACTAACAATGTACCTTGTGCTAATGCTATCTTAGAGGATTGTGGTAAATACATTATTATGTACTAATAATATTAAATAATATTTTAATATTAATTTATTATAGAGAAAGTATTTCCTGATATCAGCGTTCCTGAAGTACGGACCACAGTTAACCTATTGACCACTAAATCAGTAGACAGCACTTCAACTTCAAGACAAGGTTAGTATATACTGTGTGTGATATTTAAAGGATTTTTATTTATTGATTGATCTTATTGTAGATGACACAGTAAAGGAAGTTATACTTCCTCAAAGCTTGAGTCCTATTTTTGGATCTATTAAAAGTGAATTTGCAATAGCCTTTAGAAATATCCGAAAAGCCATTAATGTAACACCTCCTCCTCTTGATGAATTAAAAAGTTTTCTTGAAGATGGCTACCCTCACCTTGAATCTCAAATTGTTCACTCCAAGTCCATTGATGAAATACTAACTGTCGTTAGGAAGCATTGTACACTGATCAATATCAGTTGCCTGGAGGGTATTGTGAAGTGCTTTAAAATCAAAGAAGCTGAGACACACATACAAACATACAAAGATATAGTTCGCTCAGTTTGTGAAAAAACAAAAGCTTCTCTTTGTTTGAATGAAAGTTTTAAAGTAATAAACACTCCTTCTCTTCTCAAATGTGAGACAGTCATCTTTGTGTTGAACTGGGATCCTAAAGATTGTACGTTGAAAGATATTGAGGACATTATTTCTATATCACTTGAGATAAATGTGGAGATTCGTTACATACAAAGAGGCAACTCCATCATTGTCACCTGTTTTTGTCCACTCAGTCTAACAACTCTACTTATTGCTAGAGCTCAGGAGACTCTTGAAATGATGAAAAAGAAAGGGTTACTTCAACTTACAGTTGGTCACTGTACCATTTATGATCATAGAAGAGACAAGGTAAGAGATGAGTAGTATTAGACCACAGTTACTACATGTGTTGTTTATTGATATATAGGAGGTTAGAGCTATTGTAGAAGAGAACACAAAGGAGTTGAGAAATCGACTGGAACTAGAACAAACCATGCGGAAAAAGATGACTATACAAATGTCATCTATTGTCAGACAAAATGAAGGTATATTGTGTACAACTATTGTTTTATTTAATAGCTGTCTATTATATCATATATCTGATTTATAACTTAACGTTCCTTTATATAGAAACAAGAGAAATGAAAGAAAAGACAATTGAAGATTTGATATCACTTGTGAAAACAAAGGAAGGTAAATTAATACAACAGCAATCACAAGTCCAATGTTAAAGTATTTTATATAATATATTTTGATCAATCTTCTCATTTTACATAAAGCTTTCGAGAAGAATATACTGTCAGTGTCTGTAGAGAGACAGAAAGAACTAGAGACACTACAAGAAATAATAACGTCATTGACTTTGCAGCTAAGAAAGAGAGACCAACAGATTGAGGAATTAAAGCAGAGCTTAAAAGGTAACTGGTATTAGTCACTTCTCATTGCATTGTTACTAGATCTAGCATTCATACCAAAGGCTCGTAAACTAGTAACTGATCAAGGACTTGAGGAAACACAAACAAAATCCATCCAAGAAGAGTCCACACCTGTTACTACAGGTAATAATATAATATTGTTAATAATATATGTGTCTTAATTGTGACTACTAGAGTCTACACCAATATTAGAGTTAAAAGATCAGTTAAAAGGTTCAGCTGATAATAAAGATGAAACCTCTCCTCCAAGTAAGTTTATATGATAATATTATATCTCTTACAGTCAATAGTGTTAATAACTATTAAATTTATAAACCACAAATTATTGTAGCGTAAATTATGTTCATAATTCTCAAACCACAATAATTAAATTCATAATAGATAAAAATGAATTTCCGTATTTACTATACACTCTCTTAGTGTCAATATAACATGATAGAGTTATGATAATGATAACAAAGGAAGATAAATTAATACAACTGTTTCAATGTTTACGTTGAGACTATTTTGATGACTATTTTTAGTATAATCTGAACTGTTTGCCAACTTTTATTCATATTAGCTATAATTAAGATAATTACTGTGACCCCGCCCATTACATAGTTAATTACCATGACTTCCCCCTCTGCTAAACTTTTCTAGATGAAACCCTGGATATTGGATATATGGTATAGTTCCTTCTCAGACTCTTAAACACAATGTCCTTTCAGATAACTACATTGGTTTTGAATATAATTGATCTGAACATTTTTAACATTGTGGTTTTGAGGATTATGAATAGACAGTCTGGTGTGTTTGATTCATATTCTTGGTCCTAGTATCATCAGTGTCATGTCAGTGATCACATGATCATATGGAAAATCACATGATTACTATAATTTGATGTCTCTCAGGAATGGCTGATGTAACAAATTTGGACTGTAAAAATTGTTTTGTTGATTTTATATATTGTTATACAGGTTGCATGATGTAGCAAAACTTAGTATGATGTAAAAGTAAACACATCACAGTTTTAGTTACTAATGTACTACTAACTACATAAACATTAGTACATTAGTAATAAAAAGTGTTATGTTTACTTTTACATCATACTAAGATTGATGTAACATATCAAGGAAAGAGTCAAATCAACTGATAACTCATCTTATCTGTAATTACTTCTACTTTTGTTTATATCTATTAACATGTACTGCTCAGTATAGCTACTGTACTTATCCACACCTACCAAGCATTTTTGTGATGACAGAGCATTCCTATGTACAACATTAGTAGGTAGAGAGATACATAATTTCCTCATGTAACAAACATATCAACTCAATTCTGGACTCAATGAAATAGAATACAATAATGTTTACAATACATACTATAAAGACACTATAGTATTGTGTCACCTGACATTTCAGTAACATTGGACCACACAAGACAAGACAACTTTGACTGTTCATTTTAGTCTCTATTCTTTACCTAGTGACAACTATTATCAAATGAGATTCACACATTTCACTTACTATTAACAACAATAGTATATGTGTACAACATGACTTACTGTAGCTAGGACTTAAAACCGACTAAGAGTAAAGGTAGAAATTTAAGAAGCATCTCAGTAAATTACACTGACAAGATATTCATAGTGTATACTAAAATGAAAAACTCAACCCTCTACTCTGTTCACAATGACCATTTTGGCATTTCCCTTATATCTCTGTAAATGTGTTGCCGTAGTAACCATATTCAGTAAACAATAATGGCTTCCTTTCTTCTTCAGTGTGTTGTCTGTGTATTGTAGTGTGTTATAGTATATATTACTATGTGTGTACTATACTATATACTAACTCTGTTTTATAACAGGAGACGCTGGAAGTGTTCAGTGGAATGATGATGACAATTTTGTTAGACTCACTAGACCAAGTGTAGTAGAAAGTGAAGATGTTATAAGTAAATTAATAAAAGAACGACAAATAGGAAAAGAATGGAGTATTCATCTCAACTCATCATCTCCTGAAAGTACTGCAGTTATTATAAACAATCTTAATAAGTGTACAGTGTGGAGACTTTATATTTTGCACACTTCGTTGGACAGTAAGTGTGTATCGATATTATCAGAGATACTAAAAACTAATAAAACAATAAAGAGAATACTGCTGCAGTCCTCTTCACTTACTGGTGGTATCAAACAAGTCAGTGATAGTCTCTTTAATAACAAAACACTTGAAGAGTTAGAGTTGACTAATGTTACTGGTATCACCGATGAAGATATGATTCACTTATCTACTACGTTAGCAACTAATACAACTTTGAAAGAACTATATCTCTCCTACTGTAACATCACTGATAATGGAGTCCGATATATCTGTGAAGGACTTAGTAAAAACCAAACATTAACTACGTTGAGCATCGGACGTAATCATCAGATAACTTCAGTTAGTACCAGTACAATAGCAGATCTAATACAAACAACTACATCGCTGACAGAACTACGTCTCTACTATACTTCACTGAACAATGATGATATCAAGACAATATGCACATCACTTAATAAAAGTACTACAATACGGACACTATACTTATCAAGAGAACATTACGAGTATTGTAAAACGTTAGACAGTTATCAAGTTATTGAAGACAGACTTAAGTTCTTGTAATAGTAAGTATAGTTTGTTGTTTATTAATCTGTCTTCTTGCTCACTTTTATTTTCTCTTTAAATTACACTTGACTTTATCTCCTCTTCTTTTATTAACAATTTCTTTCTCTAACAAAAATAATAGACAAAAAAATAGAGCAGAACTATAATACTGAGATCAGTTCAGTTGAATAATGAAAATTATCAACTGTTCAAGTCTAACAATACATATTTCTGAAGTAGAGACATTTGCTCACTCACATTGTAAATGATGAGATGATATTAATGGACAACTCCATTAGTCCTATACTATACACTGATATATCAATAATGTAGTTATCCCTATAATAAAGGATTGGATACTATATTGAGAATATGAGAGGAAATAAACCTTTAAATGAATACAGTATATTGGATATCAGATCACTGTATGTGGAGGTGTAATATTATGTGATGTAAGTTGAAATGATTGAAGACAATAATTATCACCTCTCCTCTCTCTTATTAGCTAGACTAGGTACAAAGGTCACCAGTTATAATAGATGTTGTACAATCATACACATCAACTGATCCTAATAATTATATTAAATATTAATATTTTAAACTATAGTATTAGATTAATCTGTAGTAGACAGCTGTAATAAATCATTGTAACAGTAAGTTATTTTATTCTATACATTATATTGTCTTGTATTAATAGATCATTGTCCACTTTTAATTGTCTTAGTGAGTAAAGTTTATAAAGAAATATTGTTATTTTCATTATAATGTTCTCACAACACAACAAGATAATAACAGGAATGAATATCAATATAAATATTATATTTAGAGATATTTCTTTAGGTAACACTGGAGTGGATGATGTTTGTAAGTTTAATGTAGGACAAGTAATGGTATGTGTCTCATGAATTATTTATGAAGGTCCCTGTGATTATTGGTTATTTCTACAGCTGTCAAGAATTCTAATGTTTCTATGTACTTCTGTGAACAGAATTATTTTTATATTAATTTTTAAAGTTAAATAAATAACAATAATTATAAACAAAACATTACACAACTATGACATCATAGGTACAAAATATATGATAATATAACAGTAATACATAGTGTTGAATTTAAGCTGACATTGTTGAATAATCAAGTAACTTATAAACCTCATCATCATCAATGATGAATTCAGTGTCATTAATGAAATCAGTCTGTAATGAGAGAGAGAGAGAGGGTCACTATATTTTCCATATACCTAATCTTGCTGAGCTTAATTAATTTGAAGTTATCTCTTTTGTTGTAAGTAGTCAACTCATTTTCTGTTGTTTAATTAATTTCTGCATATCCTATAATTAAAATGGAAGTATAAAACTAACACTAACTATAACAATTAATATTAATGTAATCTTTTTAACATCTCCTATAAGAGTCAACCTCTCACAAAGAGATGGAGTATTAATAGTAGCCGAAAAATGGATGAATATATTAAGTAAATAAATAACATAAAAAGCAATTGATATGGATGTATATATATGGATGAATAAATATCAAATGGATCTATACGTGGATGAATGGATTGATAAACAATAAAATTAAATGAAGGGATCAAAGAAACAGAACAATTTATACACAGTAAAACTGTTGTAAGTTCTCTCTCTCTCTCTTACATAGTAAAGTTTATACATATTCTTTACTCAATTAACATAATCAAGTGATATAATAAGTTAACAATTAGTAACTGGTCATGACATATACAATCAATGTACATCTCTTCCAATAACTGTTGACATTAATATAATATGTACTAGTGTATAATTTAGTATTGTTCACTTTATAGTCAGTAAGTGTGAAATGAGACTCACTTGATCACATTATATTACATCAAGACTTATATGTTTACTTTATAGACTAATAGTGATCAGTTAATGATTATAAAACATGTGCTTTAAATAAAAACCAGACAACTAAACATTTTATTTACAAAATGTGTTGTAATAACTGATCATTATTAAATTATTTACCTGATCTTGTTAATGTGAGGTATTAGTCTAATAATGTTTGTCTATTTTTTGTACTTTGTATATATCTATCTAATTTTGTTTTAATGTTTGTATTTTATAAAATAATACACAAAATATAAAGACATTGTAGAACATAATTTAAGTATTAGACATAATAAGTTCATCCTTTTCATTTACTAATTGTATTACTTTCCTAATAAAGCAAAGTTCATAATAAATTACATAAACAAAGAACATTTAATATTATTACTATTGACTGTCAAATGTGTTCTAGTAATGATACCATTTTTTAGACATGCACTTGAGCAAGAAGACTGCATAACTATGATCATAATATCCATATTTTGAACAATGTAACTACTGATCTACATGTAGTGATATAAAACTATTGATCTACATGTAGTGATATAAAACTACTGATCTACATGTACGTGTAATTATCAATCTCATGTACATAACATGTAATCAAATTATATTATTATAATACAATAATAACATGGTGATCAGTTATGATTATAAAACATGTGCTCTAAACAAAAACCAGACAACTAAACATTTTATTTACAAAAGTTGCTTTAATAACTGATTATTATACACAGACCCCCTAATGTTAACATCTCTACTTTCTGCCTTATTTCAGGACTGACTATAGGGCTAACTATCTATAGGTGGGCTTAATTTAGAAGGAAGGGATTCTTTTCTCGTTACTATTGGTGACCCCTCTAAGCCATTAAGACTAGTGGGTAAGGATTCCTTATGAGGTGAATACTTTGAAATTGGTGGTGTATCCTCTCTGTTATCAATGACATCATCATCAAAGACATTGGGTGAGACTGATCCATTAGTTTGAAGAGGATGTTTAGTAACCACACCTCTATGACTCCACCCACTTCTGTCACTTGAAGATGACCTAGTACAATTATGAACCCTGGGTTTATTAGGAGGTTGTGTTAAGTCTCCACTATTGTGATATGTCCAGTTACCAATAATTATCACATGATAACACACTCAACTCTTTTGTTCTCTTAATACACAAATTTATATAAATTATTATGACATTACTTCATATAATGATAATATAGGGTAGGTTTACTGTAGCTGTGATAAATGTATTAGCTCATGTGATTAGCTATTTATCACATGACAACTGACATCACTATTAGGGAAACATGTACATGTACAGGTACATGTGGTTAAGGTTCTAAAGTTTTGTAGAGTAACCTCCAAAAGTTCTAAATGATTTGAGAATTAATTGATATTGAAAATGACACATTCTTTGAAAGAAGGTACATGTAGTCACATACTCCATTTTAACATGTCTAATGTAACTAATGTAATATATATAGCCATTGCTAAGTTAGTCTCATACTAATAGTTAGTGGATAGAGACCATACAAGACCACTCCCCTTAGTTAGTACATGTAAACACAAGTATAGTGTAGTTAGTAAGGGAGGACATATTATCAACTGTTAATATCACAATATTATACTTTGAAGTATTAAAGGTTAGAGTAACACATACTCATTTCTATGATTATAAGAGTTACCATAATAACAATGTTAATATCAGCATTATGGTTAAGTAACATTTCAACAACATCAGTATGGCCACTACTACTTGCACAATGAAGAGCCGTAAAATCAAACAAATCATTAACTGTTAAATTTGACCACAAACGTAGTAAACCAATAGTGAAAACATACATTGACCCAATAAAAATATGAAACCTCCAATAATTCATTGCTTAGGCAATACTTTATAATTATTATTACATTAAACAATTTGATTAATTTCATAACTTCTTAGTAATTTAGAGTTATAAGAGATTTTAATAGCAACCAGGGTAGGCTCGAAATGATGACGCTCTGTTGATGTAATTAGATGTAAGTGTATTCCAAATCTACCTGATGCCTGAGAAGAGCCACTACATAGGTCACAGGTAGAATTTTGTAGTGGTCCACTACTAATGGCGGGGAAGGTAGGCTAGAGCCAGAGCTGGAGTTGGGAGTCAGCTGGTTGGTCAAGGTAGAGTTGGAATTGCTAGAGGTGGAACTGCTAGAGCTCAGGGTGGAGCTAGCTGCTAGGATTGACTCATCTTCAGTAATGTAGCCATCGAAATCATCAGAGTCATTGTCACTTGGTATTTCATCAAGATATTTAATAAGAAATTAGGGTCAGAAGGTAAGTACTGCTGTCTATGATCCATAGTCTACTAAACTTAGCTAATAAGAACTCAAAATAATTATTTCTAAAATTTTAACACCTGCTGTGCAAATTTGCATAGCCACCCACACGGAAGTAAACCACACTTGCGCAAAATTGCGCATTCACCCATGAAAGTATTAAAGATGGTTACATTTCTACAAGAAACATATGTAACAAATACACCATTATCAGGGGTTCATACAGGATTTGAACTTTGGGAGGGGGGAAGGAAATTCGGTCAATGCTCCTCATATGTCTCATGCGGTATTGTACTATATATATATGTTTTATTAAAACTAATAAAACATGTCTACGTAGTCAACTATCTGATTCAAATCTTGAACATTTAATGAAGGTTGCAATAGAAGGACCTCCATTAAAAGATGTTGACTATAATGCAATAATGGATATTTTCAAACTAAAAAAAGGCGCATTGAACTTTAATTTAAATAATCATAAAAATAAAAATATATGGAAAATTCTTGGGGGGGAGGATATCCCAGAGCTCCCCCCTGTACGAATCCTTGATTATCTATAGCTAGAGCTTGATTCAATAAATTCATTATTTAATGTGAAGTTAATATATTTTTAGGTCCAAGGTTCAAAGGTTTAGGCACTTACAATAATTTAGTATTAATATCACATGACATTGAAATAAATATAGTAAATTAATAATAAATGTACATATTGTAACATTATACATGTACATGTATTGTCATGGACACAGCTGTATGTTACATATAACATTTACATAATAGCACTAAATAATATCAGTAATTTTAAAAGTGCAAAGAATGATAATTACTTAAAGTAACAGAATCTTACCTCTCATGAAAGATGGTCTCCGTTTACAAATCTCAGGACAGTCAGTATTGTCTCTGAAGTCTATGAAGTCTGGCGCAATGGCAAGTTGTTGATTTCGCATTACAGTTGCAAGTTAAAGGGGATTTTCCAGGTCGTACCACGCCCACAATTAAGAGCTTTGGGTGTGGCATTGCTTATTAACGTTGCGTGGGCGTGTTGGCAAAGAACCAATGGCTACAAGAAAGCAAACTTTCGAGGAAATTCTAGAAGAGAAACCAACACTTGATGAATTATGTGAACATATTCGTATTGGTAGTAAATGGTATCAGTTGGGAATTCAGCTGAAACTGAACGCTAAGAAGTTGGAAGATATTCACAAGCTACTAGATGACTCCACATACAAAACAACAAAAATGTTTGAGTTGTGGTTAGATACCAAACCTGATGCTACCAGAAGACAAGTGGTAGATGCTTTGAGGAAGGAAGTCATTGAAGAAATCACTGTTGCCCATGAGTATGAGCAAACGTTGAGAAAATCCTGTAGTCTTCCTTCTCAGTCTCTAGCTAATGAAGCAACTGCTATTCTTCAGTGTCATAATGATACATTGTCACAGTGTCTGATTAATCCTGTAAAAGTGTCCCAACTCTTATTTAGTGAGAGATGTATCAGTGAAGAAACACTTGATAAGATAGAGTCATTACAAGGCTCTCCAGATGAGAAGAAGACAACTCTGTTATCTGCTATACATACAGCAATATCTTCAGATCACAAGAAATTGAAAATTTTAGCAAAAGTACTGTCCAACTTTGAAGAGACAAAAATGGTATCTCAGAGAATTATCAGTAAATATGGTAAGAGGACAATTAAATAATTTATAATTAATACTTATTGTTAATAGGTCAAACATTTCCAGATGACCAGACAACATCAAGTACTGTTCAAGAGGTAGCAATGACAAGTCATAGTACTTGTGAAGATCATGCCAGTGACATTTTACGTTGTCATTATGGTACACTCTCTCAGTCTCTCCGATATCCTGTTAGAGTAGCATACTACCTCTATGGAGAAGGAGTCATTACAAAAACTAGATTAGCAATTATGAAATATACTGCCAAGTCTTTGTCAACAAGTAAAGCATTATTTATGTTGTTAGGAGCTGTACGTCATGCTGTACATACCAACTATCATCATCTAATGATCTTTGCTAGTGTATTGTTAAAATTTACTAGCAATGTACCATGTGCTAATGCTATCTTAGAGGATTGTGGTAAATACATTATTATGTACCAATAATATTAAATGATATTTTAATATTAATTTATTATAGAGAAAGTATTTCCTGATATCAGCATTCCTGAAGTACAGACCACAGTTAACCCATCGACCACTAAATCAGTAGACAGTACTACAACTTCAAGACAAGGTTAGTATATATTGTGTGTGATATTTTCAAGGATTATTTTTTGATCTTATTGTAGGTGACACAGTAAAGGAAGTTATACTTCCTCAAAGCTTGCGTCCTATTTTTGGGTCAATAAAAAGGGAATTTGCAATAGCCTTTAGTAATATCCGAGAAGCTATCAATACCACACCTCCACCTCTGGATAAATTGAAACAGTTTCTTAAAGATGGTTACTCTCACTTCAAATCTCAAATAGCTCATTCTGCCTCTATTGATGATGTCCTAGATGTTGTTAATGATCACTGTACAGTTATCAACATCAATTGTCTAGAGGGTATTGTGGAGCGCTTCAAAATCAAAGAAGCAGAGAAACACATACAAGCATACAAAGATGTTGTTCAGTCATTTTGTCAAAAAACAAAAGCGTCTCTCTGTCTGGACGAAAGTTTTAAAGTAACTAACACTCCTTCTCTTCTTAAATGTGAGACAGTCATCTTTGTGTTGAACTGGGATCCTAAAGATTGTACGTTGAAAGATATCGAGGACATTATTTCTATATCACTTGAGATAAATGTGGAGATTCGTTACATACAAAGAGGCAACTCCATCATTGTCACCTGTTTTTGTCCACTCAGTCTAACAACTCTACTTATTGCCAGAGCTCAGGAGACTCTTGAAATGATGAAAGAGAAAGGATTATTTCAACTTACAGTTGGTCACTGTACCATTTATGATCATAGAAGAGACAAGGTAAGAGATGAGTAGTATTAGACAACAGTTACTACATGTGTTGTTTATTGATATATAGGAGGTTAGAGCTATTGTAGAAGAGAACACAAAGGAGTTGAGAAGTCAACTGGAACTAGAACAAACCATGCGGAAAAAGATGACTATGCAAATGTCATCTATTGTCAGACAAAATGAAGGTATATTGTGTACAACTATTGTTTTATTTAATAACTGTCTATTGTATTATATATCTGATTAATGTTCCTTTGTATAGAAACAAGAGAAATGAAAGAAAAAACAATTGAAAATTTGATGTCACTTGTGAAAACAAAGGAAGGTAAATTAATACAACAGCAATCACAAGTCCAATGTTGTCAGTATTTTACATAATATATTAGTAATTAATTTTCTTCTCATTTTATATAAAGTTTTTGAGAAGAATATACTGTCAGTGTCTGCTGAGAGACAGAAAGAACTAGAGACACTACAAGAAATAATAACGTCATTGACTTTGCAGCTAAGAGAGAGAGACCAACAGATTGAGGAATCAAAGCAAAGCTTGAAAGGTAACTGGTATTAGTAATATGATAGAGTTATGATTATGATAAGATCTACAAATGGTTGTACTAAGTGTTGTTATATTACACTATATACATGTACATGTTTAATATAAGTATCTTATATAGAGTCTCCAGTAGTACATGATATGTTAAAGGACTCTGATGATGATAAAGAGACAGAGGATGAAGAGTTAGACAAAAGAAGTAAGACTCAGAGAATGATATATTAGTTTATTAAAATTATAATATAATAAAATACACATACACTACAAGTATTGTCATTTATAATGTAACTTTATTGACTTGAATAGCAACCAAAATGGACTAACTGCTACATATATTGTTACTGACAAATATTAATACACTTGCCTATGTCTTAGCTGACTCCACCTATAGTTGACATTAGCAATAATGATGTTATAATATATAGCTGTTCTTGTTGTAAAAGAACCACCTTGTGTGTATATAAGAGAGATGTGGCATCCCTTAAACAAGCATGCACTGTATAAAAGGGGGTTGGGTTGCCCACAAAATGGCACACACAAAACTTTTTAATATCAAAAAAAATGGAAACTGTGTTTCTTTTCCTGTTTACATCATAATATGCACTTCCTGTAGCTGTTGCAACAGCTGCTTAATTAATATTATGCGTATGTTCAGTGCAGATTTTCTCGTTTTTTGGATACGTGTAAGTGTGTAAGTTTCTGTAGTGAAATGGCGAACAGTAGAAAACATGTAAGACTTTCTCTTGTTATTGACTTTGACAGTCTAGAGGGGAAGAATGTGTTCAAGAAAAGGTTGGACCATGTTAGAAAAGTTCTAACTCCTGCTGGGCAATCTGATTTTGACAACTATGGTCTTATGTCAGCCATCTTTGATTCTGCCATGTATAACTCAATACAGCAATACAAGTTGTTACCTATTATTATCAACCATGTAATTGAGATAACACATGTTTGTACCTAGAGCTAACTATTACAACTGTTATGAATGTTTTGCATGGGTTGTTCAGGTTGGTATGGCTACTATCTAGAACGATATTTAGGTTTGAATATTGCTGCCATCTCACTCTTTGGTAGGGGTCACTTTCTTCTAGGCAGCCCACCCCCCTTTTATAGTGAGCAGGAATGCGCGTGGAGTGTATTATATCCGACACATGCTCGTTTAAGGATCGTCTGTGGTGACTGTTTCAATCTTTACATTGAGACTATTTTGATGATAAAATGTTTAGCAAAATCTAAACTGTTTATCAGTTTTATTCATAGTGGCTATACGGTATAGTTCCTTCTCAGACCCTCAAACACAATGCCCTTTCAGATAACTACAATGGTTTTGAATATAATTGATCTGAACATTTTTGAATGCTGTGGTTTTGAAGATTTTAAATAGACATTCTGGTGTGTTTGATTCAAATTCTTGGCCCTAGTATTATCAGTGTGATGTCAGTGATCACATGATATATGGAAAATCACATGATTACTATAATTGATGTCTCTCAGAAATGGCTGATGTAACAAGCTTGTTTGCGTATTTCTTTAGTGGAAAGGATATCTCTTGTTCTAGTAATAGATAGTTATAATTATGTTATAGCCTGTAGTTGATTATTGCTTGGTTTTAATGTTATTTTATAATACAGACTTTATAATTCTAGCAACTATATCATCAAAAATGCAACATAATATTAGACACAAGTGTAAGTGTGACAGTTCAATAAAATGCAAACTTGTTTAGTTCAAGTAGAGAAATGTCTTCCATGTTAGACTCAGACTCTTCAAGTATTTAGAATATAAATATAACAATATATTCTTTTCAAGAAGTTAATATTATTAATATTTGATGATATAGTATCATATATAGTCTGGTGAGGTCAGCCACTTTGCTTAGAGAGAAAGGATCTTGTAGCACGCACATATTACAATTAATATTGATGAAAAGGAATTTAATATTATGTAAACCTTGGTTAATATTATTATATGTTAATATCAAAAAGTAACATAATCAACCCAACCCCTTTCTCTTGAGTTAGTTTGTGAGACTACAACATAATGTTTTTATTGAGTTAAATCAACATGACTAAATGAAAGTAATTGTAACAAAATAAAACACGAAAGGACAAAGAAGTCAATATTTCAGAATGAAACATCTGATGATGCTTGTTTGTAGATCCTGCACTTTTTTAGGTCAAAGCAGTTTTCAGCCATACCCACTATGAAAACAATGTGGTTTGTCAGGTACAAGTTCAATAGACTGTGGTTTACCAGGAATGTTAGTGAAAGAGACGAGTGTACTCTTCTTCCTCTCTAAGCAAATGGGGTAGCCTTACCAGATTATTTGTTACTATTATTTGTTACTGTTAATAATTGCAATAAATTCACAAATAAAATGATTTAACATATCAAGGAAAGAGTCAAATCAACTGATAACTCATCTTATCTGTAATTACTTCTACTTTTGTTTATATCTATTAACATGTACTGCTCAGTATAGCTACTGTACTTAACCACACCCACCAAACATTTTTGTGATGACAGACCATTCCTATATACAACATTAGTAGGTAGAGAGATACATAATTTCCTCATGTAACAAACATATCGACTCAATTCTGGACTCAATAAAATAGAATACAATAATGTTTACAATACATACTATAAAGACACTATAGTCTCTAGTCACATGACATTTCAGTAACATTGGACCACACAAGACAAGACAACTCAGACTGTTCATTTCAGTCTCTATCCCTTTACCTAGTGACAACTATTATCAAATGAGCTTCACATATTTCACTTACTATTAGCAACAATAGTATATGTGTTCCAGACAACATGACTTACTGTAGCTAGGACTTAAAACCAAATAAGAGTAAAAGTAGCAATTTAAGAAGTGTCTCAGTAAATTCCACTGACAGGATATTTATAGTATACTAAAATGACAAACAACACCCTCTACTCCATACACAACATTATTTCTGTTACATCTCTGTAAATGTGTTGCCATAGTGACCATATTTAGTAAACAGTAATGGCTTTGTTTCTTTTTCAGTGTGTTGTCTGTGTATTGTAGTGTGTTATAGTATATATTACTATGTGTGTACTATACTATATACTAACTCTGTTTTATAATAGGAGACACTGGAAGTGTTCAGTGGAATGATGATGACAATATTGTTGAGCTCACTAGACCAAGTGTAGTAGAAAGTGAAGATGTTATAAGTAAATTAATAAAAGAACAACAAACAGGAAAAGAATGGAGTATTTATCTCAACTCATCATCTCCTAAAAGTACTGCAGTTATTATCAACAATCTTAATAAGTGTACAGTGTGGAGTCTTTATATATGGGACACTTCATTGGACAGTAAGTGTGTATCGATATTATCAGAGATACTAAAAACTAATAAAACAATAAACTCACTAGAGCTGGAGTTCACTTCACTTACTGGTGGTATCAAACAAGTCAGTGATAGTCTCTTTAATAATAAAACACTTAAAAAGTTAAGGTTGTGGAATGTTCCTGATATCACAGTTGAAGATATGACTTATTTATCTACTATGTTAGCAAGAAATACAACTTTAAAAGAACTACATCTCATTAACTGTAACATCACTGATAATGGAGTCCGATATATCTGTGAAGGACTTACTAAAAACCAAACATTGACTACGTTGAACATCAGACGTAATCGTCAGATCACATCAATTAGTACCAGTACAATAGCAGATCTAATACAAACTACTACATCACTGACAAGACTACGTCTCGACTATACTTCACTGAACAATGATGATATCAAGACAATATGCACATCACTAACTGAAAATACTACAATATGGAGACTATACTTATCAAGAGAACATTATGAGTATTGTATGAAGTTAGACAGTTATCAAGTTATTAAAGACAGACTTGTGTTCGTGTAATAGTAAGTAGTTTGTTGTTTATTCTTAATCTGTCTTCTCGCTCACTTTTATTTTCTCTTAAAGTTACTCTTGACTTTATCTTCTCTTCTTTTATTAACAATTTATTTCTCTAACAAAACTAGTAGACAATAAAAATAGAGCAGTTTTGCTTGACACTTACTTCTCTAACGTCGCACTTTTTTGTCTCTCTCGCAGCTGGTCACTTGGCGCCTGTAATTATTATTTGTGGGTGGGGCATTAATTTGAAATAGGTACTGTATTTAATATATTATGTGTACTGTATAAATATTCCTGTATACATGTGGGCCTATTACCTCTGGATCCTCAACTTCTCTTCTTTAACTCACTCTACTATATTGATCACCACTTACATACCTCAGTCTGTAAAATAAACATGTATAAATGTTCGGATCCAATATAATATGATGTAAATGTGATATAATGTACTATAAGCTGTAAGTGTATTTCAATGTAATGCTTTTTTACTCTATTGATTGTATTCCATTTTTATGTTGCTGTGAATACATGTGATCTGAATGTTCGCATTATAATATAATAGTTTGTAAATATGATATAATGTAGTATAAATTCTAAGTGTATTTCAATTTAATGCTTTTTTTATGATAGGTGATAATACATTTGATGATAGGTGATAATACATTTGATATTAAATATTACCTCCTTCAAGTGTTCTATTTTATCTACTTTCTCCAAATAAATCATAATCATAAGATGTGTTTTGTGAACTGATTATGTGGTTCAATAAACTCTTATCTCCTCCTTCCCAACCATCTCTCCACTCCAACCTCTCATCAACTCACCCTCCATCAACTCCTCTCCCACTTCCAACTCCTCATCAACACCAACCTCCTCTTTTTTCAAATTTTTATCAAAGCCTCCCTCTGCCTCTTCCTCCTCTCCCAGCTATTTTCTCCAATGCTCCAGTACCTCCCCGTCTATCAACCACTTTCCACAGTCATCTTCCTTCATCTACCCTTCATCCCAACCTTCTCTTACCTCTACCTCCTTCACCTCTTTATTCAAGCAACCCTGCACCACATCCTCCACCTACCTTTAAGTCCAATCTTCCACCTCCGTTGAAACCCCCACTCCTTCCCTCTCCCCTCCTCAATCAACTATTACCAGCTCATTAATACTTCCATCTTGCTCTTGTAATTCTTCTGTCCTCTTTACTGGGTCTACCTCTCAGTCAGTTAGCTCAAATAACCAACCAGTCCTTTCAAACTCATTAAAGATTTTCTATTTCAATGCATGCAGCCTCTTTCCTAAATTAGATGATCTGTCTTCTCTATGTTCTATTCACAGCCCCGATCTAGTCTGTATTGTTGAATCCTGGTTATCCTCTGCCATTACTAATCTTGATATTGCACTTAATAACTACTATTTATTTTGCCGTGACCACAATCGTCATGGTGGAAGTATTGTTATCTACATAAGATCCCATCTAATTGCCTCAGAAATCCCTTTTCCTTCCGAAATAGAACTTCTCCTCCTCTCTGTTAAATTTAAACATTGCTCACTCACAGTACTAGTTGGCACTTTCTATCAACCACCTTCATCTCCTCATGACCTCGATAATCTGTTAGACGTTCTTTCATCTTTCAATCCCTCTATTTTTCTTAACTTCATTATTTCTATCCCCTACCTAACTCAAGATGGTTCTCCTGTTACCTCACCCTCTGATAAAGCTAATGTTTTAAATCAATACTTTTCTTCCTGTTTCAACAACCTAACTATTCCTCTTTCCCCCTCAACTCACCCTCCTGACAATACTTTTTCTCCAGATTATTTATGTAATCCAGAAGATATTTGTAACCTTATCTCCTGCATCCTTATTGACACTGCTCCTGGTCCTGATGGTATCTCTTCCATCATGCTCCACAACACTGCCTCTAGCATTTCACTTCCACTTAGTCTTATTTTCAACTCCTCTATTTCTTCTGGTACCTTCCCTACAGACTGGAAGAACTCCTTTGTTGTGCCCATTCTTAAATCTAAGTCTCCTTCTTCATCCCCTTCTGATTATCGTCCAATTTCTCTTCTTTCCCTTGTGAGTAAAATTCATGAACGTCACATATTTAATTACTTATACGACATCTGTTCCTATCATAATCTACTCTCCAACAATCAATTTGGTTTCCGCCCTGGCTTCTCCACTGAAACTGCACTTCTGTCCAATGTGAACTCTTTGGTTTTCCTCTCTGGATTCCAACAAAGCTGTTTGTGCTGTCTTCTTTGATTTAACAAAAGCTTTTGACTCTGTGCCTCATAGGCCATTACTAGACTCCTTATCCTCTCTTAATATTCCTCCTATTCTTGTCTCATGGTTTCACAGTTTTCTTCAAGGTCATACTCAACAAGTTGTAATTGAAGGTTCCTACTCTTCCAAATCTCATGTTATCTCTGGAGTACCTCAAGGCTCAATTCTTGATCCACTCTTATTTATTATATATATCAATGAATTCGAACTTGCTGATTTACCCCTTCTCAATTCAGCAAAACTCACTCTCTATGCTGATGATATCCTTCTTTCTCAGGAAATATCTGCCCCCTCTTCCATGCACAATGTCCAATCTAATATCGACCTCATCTCTACTTGGGTTTCCTCTCATTACCTTACCATCAATTCCCTAAAAACTAAGTACATGATTATTTCTAGGAAGTCCCCTACATTCTTAGCCTCTCTTCCACCTCTCTGTTTAAACAACTCTCAACTGGACCTTGTTACTTCTTTTAAATATCTCGGTATCATCATCTCCTCCAACCTCTCGTGGTCTCTGCATATCCAGTCCATTTGTTCTAAAGCTAGACAAATCATTGGTGTTATCTATCGCTCTTTCTATCAACATGCATCTCCTCAAACTCTTTTTACTCTGTATCGTTCCCTTGTTCTCCCCCATCTCACCTACTGCTCCTCTGTCTGGGATCCCCCCAAAAATTCGTTCTATTCTACACTCCTCGAAAAAACTCAACTCTTTGCCCTATGGATGTGTTCTCATAACTGGTCTAGTGATTGTTATTCCCTTCTCTCTTCTCATAACATTTCTCCCTTTCAACTCATCGCTCCATCTACAAATTATGTCTAGTCTATAAAATTTCTAATAAACTTATATATTTTCCTTCTGATTGCTTTGTTTCTAAACCTCTTCCTACATATTGTTCTCGTCACTATGACGGTCTCATGTACTCTGTTCCTTTTTCACGCACTTCAACCTCTAAAAACTCATTGTTCCTTCTGCCCTTTCACTCTGGAATCCACTTCCCTACCGCGTAAAATCCTCTACTTCACTTACTGAGTTTAAACACAATGTAAAAAAAAATGTTTACTGAAATTTTAAGTATATATATCTACAGTCTCTCTCTCTCTCTCTCTCTCTCTCTCTCTCTCTCTCTCTCTCTCTCTCTCTCTCTCTCTCTCTCTCTCTCTCTCTCTCTCTCTCTCTCTCTCTCTCTCTCTCTCTCTCTCTCTCTCTCTCTCTCTCTCTCTCTATATATATATATATATATATATATTTACTTATTTATTTATAATAGTGTCTAATTGTTGTTTGTTTGTTTTTGCCCTTCAGACTAGCTCTATGCTATTGGGCATCAGTTGTATGAGAAAAAAAAAATTAGTGGTTTTATACATAAAAGCATTGATGAAAAAGGATAAGCCACATGATCCATTTAATGTCTGTGCAATCCAATCATATCCAAATTCAAGTGGATTAAAATTAGACTCCAGTTTAACAAACAACTATATAATAAATTGAATAGACAAAGAGAAAGATAGCTCTACTAACCTTATCTTGACTATTAATATCTAGTGTTCTCTTATATACAGCATGTTCTAATGAATTATAATAATAAACAGTTCTATCCAATGTGTCCAATGTAACAGGGGGAGTGACATGAGAGAATGTGACATTCCCACGTTCACTTTGGATTAATCCACCATTAGATAATGAGTACTTCAAGAAGGGGTGTGGTCACTACAGATTAAAAACAGATGTATTATTGTCATAAATATACTAGGTTGTGGTCAATTACAATTGTAATGGATTCATTATGTCCAAATATAACAAACATATGATCCACATACTATTAATATAGGAGGATAAAGTCATTGAATATAAATTAATACAACCAGTACTAAACAATTGAACACTATAATATTAATATAATATAGTTATATGTTAAAATACTAGATACATAATATGAAAGGATGGATCAGATAACAAGAGATGAATACAATACTAACCTGTACTGTACAGTTCAAATTCAACACAGCCATTTGCCACTCATATTATGATATTGTTAAGATGGGTGTGGTCATTATATCCCATGTAATGAGCCCCACCCAAAGGTCGCTAAATTTACTAGGCGTGTCACCTTACAAAGAGCAATGGCTACAAGAAACCTCTCTTTCGAGGAGATTCTAGAAGAGAAACCAACACTTGATGAATTATGTGAACATATTCGTATTGGTAGTAAATGGTATCAGTTGGGAATTCAGCTGAAACTGAATGCTAAGAAGTTGGAAGATATTCACAAACTACCAGATGACTCCACATACAAAACAACAAAAATGTTTGAGTTGTGGTTAGATACCAAACCTGATGCTACCAGAAGACAAGTGGTAGATGCTTTGAGGAAGGTAGAAATCACTGTTGCCCATGAGTATGAACAGACATTGTGGAAATCTAATAGTCTTTCTACTAGTGAGTACAAGAACCTTTTACATGTACATCTAGTTATAAATGTTATATTACTAGTTTGTTTATGGATCGTGTACTGTTCTATTATAGGAATGGATACCCCAGGTACAGGAACAGGTCCTATTCTTCAATCCCATACACACATACTGCCTCAAACGCAACAACCAGGTAACATACAAGACTTGATATAACATTCACTATCAGTTGTTTTAATATCTTACTTCATTTAGATATTTCCTATCTTTTGAAAAAGGCTCCCACTGAACATGAACTACTCAATCTATTAGTTGATATTAGTAACTTGTGGTATGAGATCGGCTTAAGTCTCAAAGTTCCTCACAATATTTTGGATGGTTTAAAACGTAGCCGAGAGAGTGATGCTATCAAACTCTCTGAAGTCATTCATAGCTGGTTAACTACTACTGAGTCACATCTTGTTACCTGGGAAACAGTAATTGATGCCATCAAGAGTCGTATTGTTAATAATATCAAGAAGGCTAATGAAATATGTCAACATTTAACTAAAGGTAAGTTGATATAATATTTATTGACGTAGTTAGTGAATATGTGTTTGTTTTTAGTGAAGGAAGATACTCTCCAAAGTTTTATTGTAGAGATGTCCCAGTGTCTGATCAATCCTGTAAAAGTGTCCCAGCTCTTATTTAGTGAGAGATGTATCAGTGAAGAAACACTTGATAAGATAGAGTCATTGCAAAGGTCTCCAGATGAGAAGAAGACAACTCTGTTATCTGCTATACATACAGCAATATCTTCAGATCACAAGAAGTTAAATGTGTTAGTAACAGTACTGTCCAAGTTTGAAGAGACAAAAACACTATCTGAGAGAATTATCAATGAATATGGTAAGAGTCAATTAAATAATTTATAATTAATACTTATTGTTAATAGGTCAAACATTTCCAGATGACCAGACAACATCAAGTACTGTTCAAGAGGTAGCAATGACAAGTTATAGTAGTTGTGAAGATCATGCCAGTGACATTTTACGTTGTCATTATGGTACTCTCTCTCAGTCTCTACGATATCCTGTTAGAGCAGCACACTACCTCTATGGAGAGGGAGTTATTACAAAAACTAGACTAGCAATTATGAAATATACTGCCAAGTCTTTGTCAACAAGTAAAGCATTATATATGTTGTTAGGAGCTGTACGTCATGCTGTACATACCAACTACCGTCATCTGATGATCTTTGCTAGTGTACTGTTAAAATTTACTAGCAATGTACCATGTGCTAGTGCTATCTTAGAGGATTGTGGTAAATACATTATTATGTACTAATAATATTAAATAATATTTTAATATTAATTTATTATAGAGAAAGTATTTCCCGATGTCAGCATTCCTGAAGTACAGACCAGAGTTAGTCCATTGACTACTAAATTAGTAGACAGCACTACAACTTCAAGACAAGGTTAGTATATACTGTGTGTGATATTGTCAAGGATTATATCTTGATCTTATTGTAGATGACACAATAAAGGAAGTTATACTTCCTCAAAGCTTGCGTCCTATTTTTGGATCTATTAAAAGTGAATTTGCAATAGCCTTTAGTAATATCCGAGAAGCTATCAATACCACACCTCCACCTCTGGATAAATTGAAACAGTTTCTTAAAGATGGTTACTCTCACTTCAAATCTCAAATAGCTCATTCTACTTCCATTGATGATGTTCTAGATGTTGTAAATGATCATTGTACAGTTATCAATATCAGTTGTTTGGAGGGTATTGTGAAACGCTTCAAAATCAAAGAAGCAGAGAAACACATACAAGCATATAAAGATGTTGTTCAGTCATTTTGTCAAAAAACAAAAGCGTCTCTCTGTCTGGACGAAAGTTTTAAAGTAACAAACACTCCTTCTCTTCTCAAATGTGAGACAGTCATCTTTGTGTTAAACTGGGATTCTAAAGATTGTACGTTGAAAGATATCGAGGACATTATTTCTATATCACTTGAGATAAATGTGGAGATTCGTTACATACAAAGAGGCAACTCCATCATTGTCACCTGTTTTTGTCCACTCAGTCTAACAACTCTACTTATTGCCAGAGCTCAGGAGACTCTTGAAATGATGAAAGAGAAAGGGTTACTTCAACTTACAGTTGGTCACTGTACCATTTATGATCACAGAAGAGACAAGGTAAGAGATGAGTAGTATTAGACAACAGTTACTACATGTGTGGTTTATTGATATATAGGAGGTTAGAGCTATTGTAGAAGAGAACACAAAGGAGTTGAGAAGTCGACTGGAACTAGAACAAACCATGCGGAAAAAGATGACTATACAAATATCATCTATTGTCAGACAAAATGAAGGTATATTGTGTACAACTATTGTTTTATTTAATAGCTGTCTATTATATGATATATCTGATTAATAACTTAATGTTCCTTTATATAGAAACAAGAGAAATGAAAGAAAAGACAATTGAACATTTGACGTCACTTGTAAAAACAAAGGAAGGTAAATTAATACAACAAATCACAAGTCCAATGTTGTCAGTATTTTATATACCGTAATTCCCCAAGTAAGTACCCATGGGTGCTTACAGTTTATTTGGAATTTGAAAGGGGTGGGCACTTACACACGATTTTTCAAAAACGGTTTCTAGTAAGCACCCACTTATAAATAGTTAATTAACCATGAATATCCCATATGTATGGTGTAGAAGTTGAAGCTGTTGAGGCTCTCTGAGAACTCACCCAGAGCGCAATGTATCTGCTATAGCAAAGAAATATTGTGTAAACAGAAAGCATATAAGAGAATGGGATAAAGCAATTTGACAAGCTTCTCAACTCACAATAACGATATTATAATGTTTGACAACGAAACTATAATGTCTAAACTTAAAAAATTGCTAGCCTAACTTATTTCTCATTGCTCAACACATGATAATAACCACAATATCCACAAATCTAAGACGGTGGGATGGGGGTGGGTTCTTGCTCAGGGAACTAGGGTAGTATATTTGTGATCAATTTTCTTCTCGTTTTATATAAAGTTTTTGAGAAGAATATACTGTCAGTGTCTGCTGAGAGACAGAAAGAGCTAGAGACACTACAAGAAATAATAACGTCATTGACTTTACAGCTAAGAGAGAGAGACCAACAGATTGAGGAGTTAAAGCAGAGCTTAAAAGGTAACTGGTGTTAGTCACTTCTTATTATATGACATTGTTACCAGATCTAGCATTCATACCAAAGGCTCATAAACCAGTAACTGATCAAGGACTTGAGGAAACACAAACAAAATCCATCCAAGAAGAGTCCACATCTGTTACTACAGGTAATAATATAATATTGTTAATAATATATATGTCTTAATTGGGACTACTAGAGTCTACACCAATATTAGAGTTAAAAGATCAGTTAAAAGGTTCAGCTGATAATAAAGATGAAATCTCTCCTCCAAGTAAGTTTATATGATAATATTATATCTCTTATAGTCAATAGTGTTAATAATTATTAAATTTATAAACCACAAATTATTATAGTGTAAATTATATTCATAGTTCTCAAACCACAAAATTATAAATTCATAACAAATGAATTTCCATATTTACTATACAGTCCCTTAGTGTCAGTATAATATGATAGAGTTATGATAATGATAAGATCTACAAAATGATTGTACTAAGTGTTGTTATATTACACTATATACATGTACATGTTTAATATAAGTATCTTATATAGAGTCTCCAGTATTACATGATATAGACTCTGATGATGATACAGAGACAGAGGATGAAGAGTCAGACAAAAGAGGTAAGACTCAGAGAATGATATATTAGTTTATTAAAATTATAATATAATAAAATACACATACACTACAAGTATTGTAATTTATTATGTAACTTTATTGACATGAATAGCAACTAAAATGTACTAACTGCTTCATATATTGTTACTGACAAATATTAATACACTTGCCTGTATCTTAGTTGACTCCACCTATAATTGACATAAACAGTTATAACGTTCATAACTGTTCTTGTTGTGGAAGTACCACCTTCTATGTATATAAGAGAGATGTGGCATTCCTTAAGGATCCTCTGTGGTGACTGTTTCAATGTTGACATTGAGACTATTTTGATGATAAAATGTTTAGCAAAATCTAAACTGTTTATCAGTTTTATTCATAGTGGCTTTTGTGGAAAGGATATCTCTTGTTCTAGTAATAGATAGTTATATTATGTTATAGCCTGTAGTTGATTATTGCTTGGTTTTAATGTTATAATTTTTATATACAGACTTTATAATTGTAACAATATATCATCAGAAATAGTTTTTAGTCTTGGAATTATCATGATTTTCTATTACTGACTTCTTTTCTCACAAACTTCACGTGTCATATGCTTGATAGTCTGGGGATGAAACTATAAAACGCTAGATGTCCTGCATGAACAGTTACCATAGCAACATAATATTATTCACAAGTCAAAGTGTGACAGTTAGTTTAACAAAATGGAGACGTGTTTAGTTCAAGTAGAGAAATGTCTTCCATGTTAGACTCAGATTCTTCAAGTATTTAGAACATAAATATAGAATGTTACAATAAAGTACAAACATGTTTACATTAATATCTGGTAAAATAAATGCTTGTATCAGACTTCAGCAAGGGCGGCGTCGGCACTCAAGCCACTCTGGCCATGGCTGGACTACTTTTCAACCACTTTTTTTATATATATTAGAAAGTATAAGATTTATCATATATTAGAAGCACTTTAGTTCAGTGAATTTTGGCTTCAGATTGCACCAGGGGCTAGTCCCTGAAGCCCTAAATTCTAAAATTTCCTGGGGGAGCATGCCCCCAGACCCTCCAAGAGTGTTTTGGTCCATGGCCTGACCACTTCAAAATAGCCAATGCCACCCCTGTTCAGAACTCCATTAAACATGAGCTAGCTTTTATATTTTATCATTGACTCAAATGTAATAAGAAAGAATAAACATGCCATATTCAAGTAGGAATTTCTAAAGAAGCAGATCCTGTATTAGATCAAAGCAGTTTATAATCACACTCAACTATAAAAACAATATGGTTTGTCAGGAACAAGCTTATTAAACTATAAGACAATTCCTCTCCAGGCCTCAAATGTAACAGGAAACCCCGCCCCTCCAACTCGTTGCCGTAGTAACCATATTCTGTAAACAGTAATGGCTTCCTTTCTTCTTCAGTGTGTTGTCTGTGTATTGTAGTGTGTTATAGTATATATTACTATGTGTGTACTATACTATATACTAACTCTGTTTTATAACAGGAGACACTAGAAGAGTTCAGTGGGATGATGATGACAATAGTGTATGGCTCACTAGTCCAAGTGTAGTAGAAAGTGAAGATGTTATAAGTAAATTAATAAAAGAACAACAAACAGGAAAAGAATGGAGTATTGTTCTCTCCTCATCATCTCCTGAAAGTACTGCAGTTATTATAAACAATCTTAATAAGTGTACAGTGAGGAGTCTTTATATATGGCACACTTTATTGGACAGTAAGTGTGTATCGATATTATCAGAGATACTAAAAACTAATAAAACAATAAAGAGACTAGTGCTGGTGTCCTCTTCACTTACTGGTGGTATCAAACAAGTCAGTGATAGTCTCTTTAATAATGAAACACTTGAACAGTTAGCGTTGTGTGATGTTACTGGTATCACAGATGAAGATATGACTCACTTATCTACTATATTAGCAACTAATACAACTTTAAAAGAACTACGTCTCATCAACTGTAACATCACTGATAATGGAGTCCGATATATCTGTGAAGGACTTACTAAAAACCAAACATTGACTATGTTGGACATCGGACGTAATCGTCAGATCACTTCAGTTAGTACCAGTACAATAGTAGATCTAATACAAACTACTACATCACTGACAACACTATATCTCGACAAAACTTCACTGAACAATGATGATATCAAGACAATATGCACATCACTAACTAAAAATACTACAATAAGGGAATTATACTTATCAAGAGAACACAAAGAGTATTGTAAGAAGTTAGACAGTTATCAAGTTATTAAAGACAGACTTGTGTTCGTGTAATAGTAAGTAGTTTGTTGTTTATTCTTAATCTGTCTTCTCGCTCACTTTTATTTTCTCTTAAAGTTACTCTTGACTTTATCTTCTCTTCTTTTATTAACAATTTATTTCTCTAACAAAACTAGTAGACAATAAAAATAGAGCAGTTTTGCTTGACACTTACTTCTCTAACGTCGCACTTTTTTGTCTCTCTCGCAGCTGGTCACTTGGCGCCTGTAATTATTATTTGTGGGTGGGGCATTAATTTTTAACCCCTTTGTGGAAGTATCTATGTTGTCTGAAATTCCAATTTTAGGCGTATCGACAGGCAGTAACAAACGTACTTGTATTCCATTTTGACGTCACCATGACATATCTTATATTCAGAAGAGATGAAAGACTGATTCCTTCATTGCATCCCTGCCATCCTTATACCTCAATGGCTGTAGCATTGAACAAGTCTCATCTTACAAATACCTTGGAATCATACTAACTTCTAAACTTTCATGGTCACCACACATACAGCACATCTGCTCAAAAGCAAGGAAACTCCTTGGTTGTATTTTCTGTCACTTTTACTGTCTGCTTCATCCTCTGTCTTTATTAAACTCTACAAATCCCAGGTACTCCCAATCCTAACTTATTGTTCATCATTATGGGTCCCCAATTCACTAAAGATAAAATTAAAATTGAAAAGGTCCAATTTTTTGCACTGAAAATCATTGTCAAAGATGATCCTCAAACGACTCCACTCTTGACCATTTCAAATGCCATCTCTCTCCTTGTGTGTTTATCTCATTAGCTGTGCTATTTAGCCAGCATCATTGTTTATTTAAAAAAAAGACTATAGTACACACTGATATATCAATAATGTAGTTATCCCTATAATAAAGGATTGGATACTATATTGAGAATAAGAAACCTTTAACTGAATACAGTATATTGGATATGAGATCATTGGATGTGGAGGTGGAATATTATGTGATGTAAGTTGAAATGATTGAAGACAATAATTATCACCTCTCCTCTCTCTTATTAGCTAGACTAGGTACAAAGGTCACCAGTTATAATAGATGTTGTACAATCACACTCATAAACTGATCCTAATAATTATATTAAATATTAATATTTAAAACTGTAGTTTATTTAGATTAATCTGTAGTAGACAGCAGTAATAAATCATTGTAACAGTAAGTTATTTTATTCTATACATTATATTGTCTTGTATTAATAGATCATTGTCCACTTTTAATTGTCTTAGTGAACAAAGTTTATAAAGAAATAGTGTTACTTCCATTCTAATGTTCTCACAGCACAAACAAGACAACAACAGTAATACCAATATATATATATATATATAGTATAAGATATACTCCTGCTAGGAAGATATGGTAATATTGTTGTGACAATAAGATGAATGAATACTAGTGTAAATATTATATTTAGAGACATTTCTTTAGGTAAAACTGGTGTAGATGGGGTTTGTAAGTTGATTGTAGGACAAGAGATGGTATGTGTCTAATAAACTCTTTATTTATGGAAGTTTCTGTGATTGTTGATTATTTCTACAGCTACCAATAATTTTAGTGTTTCTATGTACTTCTGTTAACTGAATTATGTTTATATTAATTTTTAAAATTAAAAAAAAATATTTTAAACAAAACATTACATAACTATGACATCATAGGTACAAAATACATGATAATATAACAGTATTACATAGTGTTCAATTGAAGCTGACATTGTTGAAGAATCAAGTAACTTATAAACCTCATCATTATCAATAATGAATTCAGTGTCATTAATGAAATCAGTCTGTAATGAGAGAGAGAGAGAGAGAGTCCATATTTCCCACATATACCTAATCTTGCTGACCTTAATTGTCACTAACTAAATTGAAGTTATCTCTTTTGTTGTAAGTAGCCAACTCATTTTCTGTTGTTTAATTAATTTCTGCATATCCTATAAGTAAAATGGAAGTATAAAATTAACACTAACTATAACAATTAATATTAATATGTAATCTTTTTAACATCTCCCATAACAGTCAACCTCTCACAAAGAGATAGAATATCAGTAGTACCTGAAAAATGGATGAATATATTAATTAAATAACATAAAAATTGATTGTTGGATAGATAAATAAATATAAAATGGATTAATAGACAAGTACAATAAAACTTTGTAAGTTCTCTCTCTCTCTCTTACATAGTAGAGTTTATACATATTCTTTACTCAATTAACATAATCAAGTGATATAATAAGTTAACAATTAGTAATTGGTCATGATATATACAATCAATGTACATCACTTCCAATAACTGGTCATTAATATAATATGTACTAGTGTATAATTAGTATTGTTCACTTTATAGTCAGTAAGTGTGAAATGAGACTCACTTGATCACATTATATTATATCAAGACTTCAATCTTCATCTTATAGACCAATAATGATCAGCTAATGATTTAAAACGTGCTCTAAATAAAAACCAGACAACTAAACATTTTATTTACAAAAGTTGCTTTAATAACTGATTATTATACACAGACCCCCTAATGTTAACATCTCTACTTTCTGCCTTATTTCAGGACTGACTATAGGGCTAACTATCTATAGACAGGTTTAATTTAGAAGGAAGGGATTCTTTTCTCGTTACTATTGGTGACCCCTCTAAGCCATTAAGACTAGTGGGTAAAGATTCCTTATGAGGTGAATACTTTGAAATTGGTGGTGTATCCTCTCTGTTATCAATGACATCATCATCAAAGACATTGGGTGAGACTGATCCATTAGTTTGAAGTGGATGTTTAGTAACCACACCTCTGTGACTCCACCCACTTCTGTCACTTGAAGATGACCTAGTACAATTATGAACCCTGGGTTTATTAGGAGGTTGTGTTAAGTCTCCACTATTGTGATATGTCCAGTTACCAATAATTATCACATGAGAACACTCAACTTTTACTCGTGTTTAAGGTTAGCAATGATGCTGTAGATTTTTTTATCTACCTGTGACATCAAATCCTTTGTTATTCCTTTTTTTGACATGTTATTGACTTAGAGCCACTTTAACTTTAATATTAGGTATTGTATGAGAAATATTATTTAAAGAAATATTATTAAAACGTCTAACTCTTCAATATTTACTAACAATATAATACCAATCCAAATGGAGTATTCCTATCAAGTCAGGTCTCTGTAAACATGACTCAGGCAAGCAAGGTTTCAGAGGAACAGTTGCTAAGGCATTGTGAAATTATGACATTTTATTAAGGACTAAAATATTTTGTACCTGGTCGATCTGAAAAGTAAGCTATGACATAAAATTGCATTTACAAATTTTTATACCTTTTTTGTGGTAGTGCATGAATGTTTAACTTAGACAAAAGCAATCACCATTGGTTTGCATTGCCAATAACTTACCTGATTGTTTACTGGCATGTATTTTGTAGATGTCAACAGATAATGGCTTGGTATTTTTATCTAAGAAAAGACCTGTTAAGTAGGTCTTACTAAAAGACAATAATCCCTCACCAGCTAACATAGCAGACTCTCTCACACTATCATTTAGCTTCTCAAGTGATGTTTGCTGCCAGTTTCCTGTTATTGATCACATTGAAATGCTACCAACGTAGACATAGCACATTAACTCACCATAGTCTTCTACGTAGTCATAATCATGGTCACCTTTAGACATTTATTTTACAAGTATTTTCAACATGTGAATAATAAATCTTACTTTGTGGTTTTTCATAATCGGAGAAATCGGCTGTCAAATTTGTATATTCACAAGCGGTTTCAATGTAAGTCATTAAAAATGGTTCATGTGATGATGAGGGTGTTGTTGGTGTTTGAATTTCTACATACCAAAATAAAAAACTAGAATAAATACAACTTGCCTCTTACCTCTCATGAAAGATGGTCTCCGTTTACAATTCTCAGGACAGTCAGTATTGTCTCTAAAGTCTATGAAATCTGGCGCAATAGCAAGTTGTTGATACTGCAAGTGTAGGGAAAGGCAAGGAGATTTCCGGGCCATACCACGCCTACCAATTAAGAGCTTTGGGTGTGGCATTGCTTATTAATGCTGTGTGGGCGTGTCGGCAAAGAAGCAATGGCTACAAGAAACCTATCTTTCGAGGAGATTCTAGAGGAGAAACCAACACTTGATGAATTATGTGAACATATTCGTATTGGTAGTAAATGGTATCAGTTGGGAATTCAGCTGAAACTGAACGCTAAGAAGTTGGAAGATATTCACAAGCTACCAGATGACTCCACATACAAAACAACAAAAATGTTTGAGTTGTGGTTAGATACCAAACCTGATGCTACCAGAAGACAAGTGGTAGATGCTTTGAGGAATGTAGAAATCACTGTTGCCCATCAGTATGAACAGACATTGTGGAAATCTAGTAGTCTTCCTACTAGTGAGTACAAGAACCTTTTACATGTACATCTAGTTATAAATGTTATATTACTGGTTTGTTTATGAATTGTGTACTGTTCTATTATAGGAATGGATACCCCAGGTACAGGAACAAGTCCTATTCTTCAATCCCATACACACATATTGCCTCAAACTCAACAACCAGGTAACATACAAGACTTGATATAACGTTCACTGCTAGTTGTTTTAATATCTTACTTCGTTTAGATATTTCCGATCTTTTGAGGAAGGCTCCTACTGAACATGAACTACATTATCAATTAGCTGATATTAGTGACATGTGGTATGAGATTGGGTTATCATTGAAAGTCTCTTGCAGTATTTTAAATGGTTTAACAAATAGTGAGAAGAGCAATGCTTATAAACTAGCTCAAGTTGTTCATAGCTGGTTAACTACTACTGAGTCACATCTTGTTACCTGGGAAACAGTGATTGATGCCATCAAGGGTCCTATTGTTAAACATATCAGGAAGGCTAATGAAATACATCAACATTTAACTAAAGGTAAGTTGATATAACATTTATTGATACAGTCAGTGAATATGTGTTTGTTTCTTTAGTGAAGGAAGATACTCTCCAAAGTTTTATTGTAGAGATGTCACAGTGTCTGATCAATCCTATAAAAGTGTCCCAACTCTTATTTAGTGAGAGATGTATCAGTGAAAAAACACTTGATAAGATGGAGTCATTGAAAGGCACTCAGGATGAGAAGAAGACAACTCTGTTATCTGCTATACATACAGCAATATCTTCAGATCCCATGAAATTGAAAGTATTAGCAACAGTACTGTCCAAGTTTGAAGAGATGAAAACACTATCTGAGAGAATTATCAATGAATATGGTAAGAGGACGATTAAATAATTTATAATTAATACTTATTGTTAATAGGTCAAACATTTCCAGATGACCAGACAACATCAAGTACTGTTCAAGAGGTAGAAATGACAAGTCATAGTAGTTGTGAAGGTCATGCCAGTGACATTTTACGTTGTCATTATGGTACTCTCTCTCAGTCTCTCCGATATCCTGTTAGAGTAGCACAGTACCTCTATGGAGAGGGAGTTATTACAAAGAATGAACTAGCAATTATAAAATGTACTGTCAAGTCTGGAAAAGCATTATTCATCCTATTACAAGCTGTACGTCATGCTGTACATAAAAACTATCATAATCTGGAGGTCTTTGGTAGTGTACTCTTAAAACAAACTAGCAATGTACCATGTGCTAATGCTATCATACAGGATTGTCGTGAGTACTGACATAGACTTTACTATTGTTATAAGTCTATTTTAATAGGTAAAGCATTTCCTGACTATGACATACAAGTAGAATATACTGGAAGTAGTGAAGGGAGTCAAACATTAGGTAAGTACTGGGAGAGATTTTACCTCCATTTAAAATATTTTAATATATAGATAACACCTTAAAACCTATTCCAATTCCTCGAAAGTTAAACTCTGCATTTGGGTCAATCCGAAAAAAATTTGGAATAGCCTTTAGCAAAATCCGAGAAGCAATTAACAAAAGTCCTCCACCTCTGGATAAGTTGAAACAGTTTCTTAAAGATGGTTACTCTTACCTCAAATCTCAAATAACTCATTCTGCCTCCATTGATGATGTTCTAGATGTTGTTAATGATCATTGTACTCTGATCAATATCAGTTGTTTGGAGGGTATTGTGGAGCGTTTTGATATCAAAGAAGCACAGATACATATACAGACATACAAAGATGTTGTTCAGTCATTTTGCAAGGAAACAAAGGCTTCTCTTTGTCTAGAAGAAACTTTAAAAGAAAGCAAAAGTCGTTCTCTTCTAAAATGTGAGACAGCTGTCTTTGTCTTAGACTGGGATCCTAAAGGTTGTACGTTAGAAGATATTAAGGATATACTTGCTGAGTCAGTTAATGGAAATGTACAAATTCGTGTTATAAGAGAGAACCAGTCTATCAGTGTCACATGTTTCTTTCCACTCAGTCTGACAACTTCACTTATTGCCAGAGCTCAGGAGACTCTTGAATCGATGAAGAAGAGAGGATTAATCCAACTTACAGTTGGATATTGTACAATTTATGATAAACATCAAAGAGACAAGGTAGTAATAGTATTAGACAACAGTTACTACATGTGTTGTTTATTGATATATAGGAGGTTAGAGCTATTGTAGAAGAGAACACAAATGAATTGAGAAGTCGACTGGAACTAGAACAAACCATGCGGAAAAAGATGACTATGCAAATGTCATCTATTGTCAGACAAAATGAAGGTATATTGTGTACAACTATTGTTTTATTTAATAGCTGTCTATTATATGATATATCTGATTAATAACTTAATGTTCCTTTATATAGAAACAAGAGAAATGAAAGAAAAGACAATTGAACATTTGACGTCACTTGTGAAAACAAAGGAAGGTACATTAATACAACAACAATCACAAGTCTAATGTTGTCGGTATTTTACATACCGTAGTTCCCTGAGTAAATACCCATGGGTGCTTACAGTTCATTTGGAATTTGAAAGGGGTGGGCACTTACACATGATTTTTCAAAAACGGTTTCTAGTAAGCATCCACTTATGAATAGTTAATTAACCATGAATATCCCATATGTATGGTGTAGAAGTTGAAGCTGTTGAGGCTCTGAGAACTAACCCGGAGCGCAATGTATCTGCTATAGCAAAGAAGTATTGTGTAGACAAAAACCATATAATAGAATGGGATAAAGCAATTTGACAAGCTTCTCAACTCACAATAATGATATTATAATGTTTGACAACGAAACTATAATGTCTAAACTTAAAAAATTGCTAGCCTAACTTATTTCTCATTGATCAACACGTGATAATAACCACAATATCCACAAATCTAAGAGGATAGGATGGGGGTGGGTGCTTGCACAGGGAACTAGGGTAGTATATTTGTGATCAATTTTCTTCTCGTTTTATATAAAGTTTTTGAGAAGAATATACTGTCAGTGTCTGCTGAGAGACAGAAAGAGCTAGAGACACTACAAGAAATAATAACGTCATTGACTTTACAGCTAAGAGAGAGAGACCAACAGATTGAGGAGTTAAAGCAGAGCTTGAAAGGTAACTGGTATTAGTCACTTCTCATTATATGACATTGTTACTAGATCTAGCATTCATACCAAAGGCTCATAAACCAGTAACTGATCAAGGACTTGAGGAAACACAAACAAAATCCATCCAAGAAGAGTCCACACCTGTTACTACAGGTAATAATATAATATTTTAATAATAATATGTCTTAATTGTGACTACTAGAGTCTACACCAATATTAGAGTTAAAAGATCAGTTAAAAGGTTCAACTGATAATAAAGACGAAACCTCTCCTCCAAGTAAGTTTATATGATAATATTATATCTCTTACAGTCAATAGTGTTAATAATTATTAAATTTATAAACCACAAATTATTATAGTGAAATTAATTCATAATTCTCAAACCACAATAATTATAAATTGATAACAAATGAATTTCTATATTTACTATACACTCCCTTAGTGTCAGTATAATATGATAGAGTTATAATAATGATAAGATCTAGTTCAAGTAGAGAAATGTCTTCCATGTTAGACTCAGATTCTTCAAGTATTTAGAACATAAATATAAAATATTATAATAAAGTACAAACATGTTTACACTAATATCTGGTAAAATAAATGCTTGTATCAGACTTCAGCAAGGGCGGCGTCGGCACTCAAGCCACTCTGGCCATGGCCGGACTACTTTTCAACCACTTTTTTTATATATATTAGAAAGTATAAGATTTATCATATATCAGAAGCACTTTAGTTCAGTGAATTTTGGCTTCAGATTGCACCAGGGGCTAGTCCCTGAAGCCCTAAATTCTAAAATTTCCTGGAGGAGCATGCCCCCAGACCCTCCAAGAGTGTTTTGGTCCATGACCTGACCACTTCAAAATAGCTGATGTTGCCCCTATTCAGAACTCCATTAAACATGAGCTAGCTTTTATATTTTATCATTGACTCAAACGTAATAAGAAGTAATAAACAAGCCATATTCAAGTAGGAATTGTCTAAAGAAGCAGATCCTGTATTAGATCAAAGCAGTTTATAGTCACACTCAACTATAAAAACTATGGTTTGTCAGGAACAAGCTTATTAAACTATAGACAATTCCTCTCCAGGCCTCAAATGTAACAGGAAACCCCGCCCCTCCAATTCGTTGCCATAGTAACCATATTCTGTAAACAGTAATGGCTTCCTTTCTTCTTCAGTGTGTTGTCTGTGTATTGTAGTGTGTTATAGTACATATTACTATGTGTGTACTATACTATATACTAACTCTGTTTTATAACAGGAGACACTGGAAGTGTTCAGTGGAAAGATGATTACAATATTGTTGAGCTCACTAGACCAAGTGTAGCACAAAGTGAAGATGTTATAAGTAAATTAATAAAAGAACAACAAACAGGAAAAGAATGGACTATTGATCTCATCTCATCATCTCCTGAAAGTACTGCAGTTATTATAAACAATCTTAATAAGTGTACAGTGAGGAGACTTGATATACGGGACACTTCATTGGACAGTAAGTGTGTATCGATATTATCAGAGATACTAAAAACTAATACAACAATAAAGAGACTAGAGCTGCGGTACTCTTCACTTACTGGTGGTATCAAACAAGTCAGTGATAGTCTCTTTAATAATGAAACACTTGAACAGTTAGTGTTGGCTAATGTTACTGATATCACAGATGAAGATATGACTCACTTATCTACTATATTAGCAACTAATACAACTTTAAAAGTACTAGAACTCTCCAACTGTAACATCACTGATAATGGAGTCCAATATATCTGTGAAGGACTTACTAAAAACCAAACATTGACTACGTTGAACATCAGTCGTAATCATCAGATCACTTCAGTTAGTACCAGTACAATAGCAGATCTAATACAAACTACTACATCACTGACAAGACTATATCTCCGTGATACTTCACTGAACAATGATGATATCAAGACAATATGTACATCACTAACTAAAAATACTACAATAAGGAAACTAGTCTTATCAAGAGAACATTACGAGTATTGTATGAAGTTAGACAGTTATCAAGTTATTAAAGACAGACTTCAGTTCTGGTACTAGTAAGTAATTTGTTGTTTATTCTTAATCTGTCTTCTCGCTCACTTTTATTTTCTCTTTAAATTACTCTTGACTTTATCTTCTCTTCTTTTATTAACAATTTATTTCTCTAACAAAACTAGTAGACAATAAAAATAGAGCAGTTTTGCTTGACACTTACTTCTCTAACGTCGCACTTTTTTGTCTCTCGCAGCTGGTCACTTGGCGCCTGTAATTATTATTTGTGGGTGGGGCATTAATTTTTAACCCCTTTGTGGAAGTATCTATGTTGTCTGGAATTCCAATTTTAGGTGTATATATGTTCTTTATAGTTCTAAACTGAAGACGTCAGGCAGTAATGAACGTACTTGTATTCCATTTTGACGTCAGTATGACATATCTTATATTCAGAAGAGATGAAAGACTGATTCCTTCATTGCATCCCTGCCATCCTTATACCTCAATGGCTGTAGCATTGAACAAGTCTCATCTTACAAATACCTTGGAATCATACTAACTTCTAAACTTTCATGGTCACCACACATACAGCACATCTGCTCAAAAGCAAGGAAACTCCTTGGTTGTATTTTCTGTCACTTTTACTGTCTGTCTTCATCATCTGTCCTTATTAAACTCTACAAATCCCATGTTCTCCCAATCCTAACTTATTGTTCATCATTATGGGTCCCCAATTCACTAAAGATAAAATTGCAATTAAAAAGGTCCAATTTTTTGCACTGAAAATTATTGTCAAAAGATGATTCTCAAACGACTCCACTCTTCTTGACCATTTCAAATGCCATCTCTCTCCTTGTGATGCTCTATCTCGAAAATAAGACTCCTTTACAAAATGATCTACCACAAATGTTTTACACCTATGTCTTCATCAATCAACTGAAAAATAAGTTACATTCAACTCATCATAGATTAGTCTCTACAATTATAATATTCATATACATTACTTTGTTTATCTCATTAGCTGTGCTATTTAGCCAGCATCATTGTTTATTTAAAAAAGACTATAGTACACACTGATATATCAATAATGTAGTTATCCCTATAATAAAGGATTAGATACTATGTTGAAATAAGAGACCTTTAACTGAATACAGTATATTGGATATGAGATTACTGGATGTGGAGGTGGAATATTATGTGAAGTAAGTTGAAATGATTGAAGACAATAATTATCACCTCTCCTCTCTCTTATTAGCTAGACTAGGTACAAAGGTCACCAGTTATAATAGGCGTTGTACAATCACACTCATAATCTGATCCTAATAATTATATTAAATATTAATATTTAAAACTGTAGTTTATTTAGATTAATCTGTAGTAGACAGCAGTAATAAATCATTGTAACAGTAAGTTATTTTATTCTATACATTATATTGTCTTGTATTAATAGATCATTGTCCACTTTTAATTGTCTTAGTGAACATAGTTTATAAAGAAATATTGTTACTTCCATTCTAATGTTCTCACAACACAAACAAGACAACAACAGTAATACCAATATATATATATATATATAGTATAAGATATACTCCTGCTAGGAAGATATGGTAATATTGTTGTGACAATAAGATGAATGAATACTAATGTAAATATTATATTTAGAGACATTTCTTTAGGTAAAACTGGTGTAGATGAGGTTTGTAAGTTGAATGTAGGACAAAAGATGGTATGTGTCTAATAAACTCTTTATTTATGGAGGTTTCTGTGATTGTTGATTATTTCTACAGCTGCCAATAATTTTAGTGTTTCTATGTACTTCTGTTAACTGAATTATTTTTATATTAATTTTTAAAGTTAAATAAATAACAATATTTTTAAACAAAACATTACACAACTATGACATCATAGGTACAAAATACATGATAATATAACAGTATTACATAGTGTTCAATTGAACCTGACATTGTTGAAGAATCAAGTAACTTATAAACCTCATCATTATCAATAATGAATTCAGTGTCATTAATGAAAACAGTCTGTAATGAGAAAGAGATGAGAGAGTCCATATTTGCCACATATACCTAATCTTGCTGACCTTAATTGTAACTAACTAAATTGAAGTTATCCCTTTTGTTGTAAGTAGTCAACTTATTTTCTGTTGTTTAATTAATTTCTGCATTTCCTATAATTAAAATGGAAGTATAAAATTAACACTAACTATAACAATTAATATTAATATGTAATCTTTTTAACATCTCCCATAACAGTCAACCTCTCACAAAGAGATAAAGTATCAGTAGTACCTGAAAAATGGATGAATATATTAATTAAATAACATAAAAATTGATTGTTGTATGGATAAATAAATATAAAATGGATTAATAGACAAGTACAATAAAACTGTTGTAAGTTCTCTCTCTCTCTCTCTTACATAGTAGAGTTTATACATATTCTTTACTCAATTAACATAATCAAGTGATATAATAAGTTAACAATTAGTAACTGGTCATGATATATACAATCAATGTACATCACTTCCAATAACTGGTCATTAATATAATATGTACTAGTGTATAATTTAGTATTGTTCACTTTATAGTCAGTAAGTGTGAAATGAGACTCACTTGATCACATTATATTACATCAAGACTTCAATGTTCATCTTATAGACCAATAATGATCAGCTAATGATTTAAAACGTGCTCTAAATAAAACCAGACAACTAAACATTTTATTTACAAAAGTTGCTTTAATAACTGATTATTATGCACAGACCCCCTAATGTTAACATCTCTACTTTCTGCCTTATTTCAGGACTGACTATAGGGCTAACTATCTATAGGCGGGCTTAATTTAGAAGGAAGGGATTCTTTTCTCGTTACTATTGGTGACCCCTCTAAGCCATTAAGACTAGTGGGTAAGGATTCCTTATGAGGTGAATACTTTGAAATTGGTGGTGTATCCTCTCTGTTATCAATGACATCATCATCAAAGACATTGGGTGAGACTGATTCATTATTTTGAAGTGGATGTTTAGTAACCACACCTCTATGACTCCACCCACTTCTGTCACTTGAAGATGACCACTCCCCTTAGTTAGTACATGTAAACACGAGTATATAGTGTAGTTGGTAAGGGAGGACATACTATCAACTGTTAATATCACAATAATTTATTATACTTTAAAGTATTAAAGATGGTTACATTACTATAAAAAACATAATGTAACAAATACAACATTATCTGTAGCTAGAGGAATTAAGTTCAATAAAAGTATTATTTAATGTGAATATATTTTTGGGTCCAAGGTTCAAAGGTTTAGTCATTTTCAATAATTTAGTATTAATATCGCATCACATTGAAATAAATATAGTAAATTAATAATAAATGTACATATTGTAACATTATACATGTACATGTATTCTCGTGGACACAGCTGTATGTTACATACAATATTTTACATAATAGCACTAAATAAGAGCATAATAAACTTGTTATTGTAATTTTTAAAACGCAATCAATGATATAATCAATTACTTAAACAAGTAACAGTATCTTACCTCTCATGTCAGGAAAATAATAATTACTTCTAATAAATATTTATTATAAAGTTACACCTAATTAAAGTAAAAATTCTAAAAATACTACATATTCGTTTTAGAAGAGACAAGAGCACTGCAAGTCATAGTTTACGTGCAGTTTATGATTGTCAGATGGAGTGTACCGGAAGTGCGTGTGGGTTTCCAATCCCGGGTACGCCAAAGAAGCAATGGCTACAAGAAACCTATCTTTCGAGGAAATTCTAGAAGAGAAGCCAACACTTGATGAATTATGTGAACATATTCGTATTGGTAGTAAATGGTATCAGTTGGGAATTCAGCTAAAACTGAACGCTAAGAAGTTGGAAGATATTCACAAGCTACTAGATGACTCCACGTACAAAACAACAAAAATGTTTGAGTTGTGGTTAGATACCAAACCTGATGCTACCAGAAGACAAGTGGTAGATGCTTTGAGGAAGGAAGTCATCGAAGAAATCACTGTTGCTCAAGAGTATGAGCAATCATTGAGAAAATCCTGTAGTCTTCCTTCTCAGTCTCTAGCTAATGAAGCAACTGCTATTCTTCAGTGTCATAATGATACACTGTCACAGTGTCTGATTAATCCTGTAAAAGTGTCCCAGCTCTTATTTAGTGAGAGATGTATCAGTGAAGAAACACTTGATAAGATGGAGTCATTGCAAGGTTCTCCAGATGAGAAGAATACAACTCTGTTATCTGCTATACATACAGCAATATTGTCAGATCGCAAGAAGTTGAAAATATTAGCTACAGTACTATCCAAGTTTGAAGAAACAAAAATGCTATCTCAGAGAATTATCAGTGAATATGGTAAGAGGACAATTAAATAATTTATAATTAATACTTATTGTTAATAGGTCAAACATTTCCAGATGACCAGACAACATCAAGTACTGTTCAAGAGATAGCAATGACAAGTCATAGTAGTTGTGAAGATCATGCCAGTGACATTTTACGTTGTCATTATGGTACTCTCTCTCATTCTCTACGATATCCTGTTAGAGTAGCATACTACCTCTATGAAGAGGGAGTTATTACAAAAACTAGACTAGCAATTATGAAATATACTGCCAAGTCTTTGTCAACAAGTAAAGCATTATTTATGTTGTTAGGAGCTGTACGTCATGCTGTACATACCAATTACCATCACCTGATGATCTTTGCTAGTATACTGTTAAAATTTACTAACAATGTACCTTGTGCTAATGCTATCTTAGAGGATTGTGGTAAATACATTATTATGTACTAATAATATTAAATAATATTTTAATATTAATTTATTATAGAGAAAGTATTTCCTGATATCAGCGTTCCTGAAGTACGGACCACAGTTAACCTATTGACCACTAAATCAGTAGACAGCACTTCAACTTCAAGACAAGGTTAGTATATACTGTGTGTGATATTTAAAGGATTTTTATTTATTGATTGATCTTATTGTAGATGACACAGTAAAGGAAGTTATACTTCCTCAAAGCTTGAGTCCTATTTTTGGATCTATTAAAAGTGAATTTGCAATAGCCTTTAGAAATATCCGAAAAGCCATTAATGTAACACCTCCTCCTCTTGATGAATTAAAAAGTTTTCTTGAAGATGGCTACCCTCACCTTGAATCTCAAATTGTTCACTCCAAGTCCATTGATGAAATACTAACTGTCGTTAGGAAGCATTGTACACTGATCAATATCAGTTGCCTGGAGGGTATTGTGAAGTGCTTTAAAATCAAAGAAGCTGAGACACACATACAAACATACAAAGATATAGTTCGCTCAGTTTGTGAAAAAACAAAAGCTTCTCTTTGTTTGAATGAAAGTTTTAAAGTAATAAACACTCCTTCTCTTCTCAAATGTGAGACAGTCATCTTTGTGTTGAACTGGGATCCTAAAGATTGTACGTTGAAAGATATTGAGGACATTATTTCTATATCACTTGAGATAAATGTGGAGATTCGTTACATACAAAGAGGCAACTCCATCATTGTCACCTGTTTTTGTCCACTCAGTCTAACAACTCTACTTATTGCTAGAGCTCAGGAGACTCTTGAAATGATGAAAAAGAAAGGGTTACTTCAACTTACAGTTGGTCACTGTACCATTTATGATCATAGAAGAGACAAGGTAAGAGATGAGTAGTATTAGACCACAGTTACTACATGTGTTGTTTATTGATATATAGGAGGTTAGAGCTATTGTAGAAGAGAACACAAAGGAGTTGAGAAATCGACTGGAACTAGAACAAACCATGCGGAAAAAGATGACTATACAAATGTCATCTATTGTCAGACAAAATGAAGGTATATTGTGTACAACTATTGTTTTATTTAATAGCTGTCTATTATATCATATATCTGATTTATAACTTAACGTTCCTTTATATAGAAACAAGAGAAATGAAAGAAAAGACAATTGAAGATTTGATATCACTTGTGAAAACAAAGGAAGGTAAATTAATACAACAGCAATCACAAGTCCAATGTTAAAGTATTTTATATAATATATTTTGATCAATCTTCTCATTTTACATAAAGCTTTCGAGAAGAATATACTGTCAGTGTCTGTAGAGAGACAGAAAGAACTAGAGACACTACAAGAAATAATAACGTCATTGACTTTGCAGCTAAGAAAGAGAGACCAACAGATTGAGGAATTAAAGCAGAGCTTAAAAGGTAACTGGTATTAGTCACTTCTCATTGCATTGTTACTAGATCTAGCATTCATACCAAAGGCTCGTAAACTAGTAACTGATCAAGGACTTGAGGAAACACAAACAAAATCCATCCAAGAAGAGTCCACACCTGTTACTACAGGTAATAATATAATATTGTTAATAATATATGTGTCTTAATTGTGACTACTAGAGTCTACACCAATATTAGAGTTAAAAGATCAGTTAAAAGGTTCAGCTGATAATAAAGATGAAACCTCTCCTCCAAGTAAGTTTATATGATAATATTATATCTCTTACAGTCAATAGTGTTAATAACTATTAAATTTATAAACCACAAATTATTGTAGCGTAAATTATGTTCATAATTCTCAAACCACAATAATTAAATTCATAATAGATAAAAATGAATTTCCGTATTTACTATACACTCTCTTAGTGTCAATATAACATGATAGAGTTATGATAATGATAACAAAGGAAGATAAATTAATACAACTGTTTCAATGTTTACGTTGAGACTATTTTGATGACTATTTTTAGTATAATCTGAACTGTTTGCCAACTTTTATTCATATTAGCTATAATTAAGATAATTACTGTGACCCCGCCCATTACATAGTTAATTACCATGACTTCCCCCTCTGCTAAACTTTTCTAGATGAAACCCTGGATATTGGATATATGGTATAGTTCCTTCTCAGACTCTTAAACACAATGTCCTTTCAGATAACTACATTGGTTTTGAATATAATTGATCTGAACATTTTTAACATTGTGGTTTTGAGGATTATGAATAGACAGTCTGGTGTGTTTGATTCATATTCTTGGTCCTAGTATCATCAGTGTCATGTCAGTGATCACATGATCATATGGAAAAACACACGATTGCTATAATTTGATGTCTCTCAGGAATGGCTGATGTAATAAATTTGGACTGTAAAAATTGTTTTGTTGATTTTATATATTGTTATACAGGTTGCATGATATAGCAAAACTAAGTATGATGTAAAAGTAAACATGTCACAGTTTTAGTTACTAATGTACTACTAACTACATAAACATTAGTACATTAGTAATAAAAAGTGTTATGTTTACTTTTACATCATACTAAGAATGATGTAACATATCAAGGAAAGAGTCAAATCAACTGATAACTCATCTTATCTGTAATTACTTCTACTTTTGTCTATATCTATTAACATGTACTGCTCAGTAGAGCTACTGCACTTAACCACACCTACCAAGCATTTTTGTAACAACAGAGCATTCCTATGTACAACATTAGTAGGTAGAGAGATACATAATTTCCTCATGTAACAAACATATCAACTCAATTCTGGACTCAATGAAATAGAATACAATAATGTTTACAATACATACTATAAAGACACTATAGTATTGTGTCACCTGACATTTCAGTAACATTGGACCACACAAGACAAGACAACTCAGACTGTTTATTCAGTCTCTATCCCTTTACCTAGTGACAACTATTATCAAATGATCCTCACACATTTCACTTACTATTAGCAACAATAGTATATGTGTACAACATGACTTACTGTAGCTAGGACTTAAAACCAACTAAGAGTAAAAGTAGAAATTTAAGAAGCATCTCAGTAAATTACACTGACAAGATATTCATAGTGTATACTAAAATGACAAACTCAACCCTCTACTCTGTTCACAATGACCATTTTGGCATTTCCCTTATATCTCTGTAAATGTGTTGCCGTAGTAACCATATTCAGTAAACAATAATGGCTTCCTTTCTTCTTCAGTGTGTTGTCTGTGTATTGTAGTGTGTTATAGTATATATTACTATGTGTGTACTACACTATATACTAACTCTGTTTTATAACAGGAGACGCTGGAAGTGTTCAGTGGAATGATGATGACAATTTTGTTAGACTCACTAGACCAAGTGTAGTAGAAAGTGAAGATGTTATAAGTAAATTAATAAAAGAACGACAAATAGGAAAAGAATGGAGTATTCATCTCAACTCATCATCTCCTGAAAGTACTGCAGTTATTATAAACAATCTTAATAAGTGTACAGTGTGGAGACTTTATATTTTGCACACTTCGTTGGACAGTAAGTGTGTATCGATATTATCAGAGATACTAAAAACTAATAAAACAATAAAGAGAATACTGCTGCAGTCCTCTTCACTTACTGGTGGTATCAAACAAGTCAGTGATAGTCTCTTTAATAACAAAACACTTGAAGAGTTAGAGTTGTCTAATGTTACTGGTATCACCGATGAAGATATGATTCACTTATCTACTATGTTAGCAACTAATACAACTTTGAAAGAACTATATCTCTCCTACTGTAACATCACTGATAATGGAGTCCGATATATCTGTGAAGGACTTAGTAAAAACCAAACATTAACTACGTTGAGCATCGGACGTAATCATCAGATAACTTCAGTTAGTACCAGTACAATAGCAGATCTAATACAAACAACTACATCGCTGACAGAACTACGTCTCTACTATACTTCACTGAACAATGATGATATCAAGACAATATGCACATCACTTAATAAAAGTACTACAATACGGACACTATACTTATCAAGAGAACATTACGAGTATTGTAAAACGTTAGACAGTTATCAAGTTATTGAAGACAGACTTAAGTTCTTGTAATAGTCAGTAGTTGTTGTTTATTAATCTGTCTTCTTGCTCACTTTTATTTTCTCTTTAAATTACGCTTGACTTTATCTTCTCTTCTTTTATTAACAATTTCTTTCTCTAACAAAAATAATAGACAATAAAAATAGAGCAGAACTATAATACTGAGATCAGTTCAGTTGAATAATGAAAACTATCAACTGTTCAAGTCTAACAATACATATTTCTGAAGTAGAGACGTTTGCTCACTTACATTGTAAATGGTGAGATGATATTAATGGACAACTCCATTAGTCTTATACTATACACTGATATATCAATAATGTAGTTATCCCTATAATAAAGGATTGGATACTCTATTGGGAATATGAGAGGAAATAAACCTTTAAATGAATACAGTATATTGGATATCAGATCACTGTATCTGGAGGTGTAATATTATGTGATGTAAGTTGAAATGATTGAAGACAATAATTATCACCTCTCCTCTCTCTTATTAGCTAGACTAGGTACAAAGCTCACCAGTTATAATAGATGTTGTACAATCATACACATCAACTGATCCTAATAATTATATTAAATATTAATATTTTAAACTATAGTATTAGATTAATCTGTAGTAGACAGCAGTAATAAATCATTGTAACAGTAAGTTATTTTATTCTATACATTATATTGTCTTGTATTAATAGATCATTGTCCACTTTTTTAATTGTCTTAGTGAGTAAAGTTTATAAAGAAATATTGTTACTTTCATTATAATGTTCTCACAACACAAGAAGATAATAACAGGAATGAATATCAATATAAATATTATATTTAGAGATATTTCTTTAGGTAACACTGGTGTGGATGGGGTTTGTAAGTTTAACGTAGGACAAGTAATGGTATGTGTCTCATGAATTCTTTATGAAGGTTTCTGTGATTTTTGGTTATTTCTACAGCTGTCAAGAATTTTAATGTTTCTATGTACTTTTGTTAACTGAATTATTTTTATATTAATTTTTAAAGTTAAATAAATAACAATAATTTTCAACAAAACATTACACAACTATGACATCATAGGTACAAAATACATGATAATATAACAGTATTACATAGTGTTCAATTGAAGTTGACATTGTTGAAGAATCAAGTAACTTATAAACCTCATCATTACCAATAATGAATTCAGTGTCATTAATGAAAACAGTCTGTAATGAGAGAGATGAGAGAGTCCATATTTCCCACATATACCTAATCTTGCTGACCTTAATTGTCACTAACTAAATTGAAGTTATCTCTTTTGTTGTAAGTAGTCAACTCATTTTGTGTTGTTTAATTAATTTCTGCATATCCTATAATTACAATGGAAGTATAAAATTAACACTAACTATAACAATTAATATTAATATGTAATCTTTTTAACATCTCCCATAACAGCCAACCTCTCACAAAGAGATGGAGTATTAATAGTACCTGGAAAATGGATGAATATATTAAATAAATAAATAACATAAAAACCAATTGATATGGATGTATATATATGGATGAATAAATATCAAATGGATCTATACGTGGATGAATGGATTGATAAACAATAAAATTAAATGAAGGGATCAAAGAAACAGAACAATTTATACACAGTAAAACTGTTGTAAGTTCTCTCTCTCTCTTACATAGTAGAGTTTATACATATTCTTTACTCAATTAACATAATCAAGTGATATAATAAGTTAACAATTAGTAACTGGTCATGATATATACAATCAATGTACATCTCTTCCAATAACTGGTCATTAATATAAAATGTACTAGTGTATAATTTAGTAATGTTCACTTTATAGTCAGTAAGTGTGAAATGAGACTCACTTGATCACATTATATTATATCAAGACTTATATGTTTACTTTATAGACTAATAGTAATCAGCTAATGATTATAAAACATGTGCTTTAAATAAAAACCAGACAACTAAACATTTTATTTACAAAATGAGTTGTAATAACTGATCACTATTAAATTATTTACCTGATCTTGTTAATGTGAGGTATTAGTCTAATAATGTTTGTCTATTTTTTGTACTTTGTATATATCTATCTAATTTTGTTTTAATGTTTGTATTTTATAAAATAATACACAACATATAAAGATATTGTAGAATATAATTTAAGTGTTAGACAAAATAAGTTCATCCTTTTCATTTACTAATTGTATTACTTTCCTAATAATAGCAAAGTTCATAATAAATTACATAAACAAAGAACATTTAATATTACTACTATTGACTAGTAATGATACCATTTTTTAGAGATGCACTTGAGCAAGAAGACTGCATAACTATGATCATAATATCCATATTTTGAACAATGTAACTACTGATCTACAAGTAGTGATATAAAACTACTGATCTACATGTAGTGATATTAAACTACTGATCTACATGTAGTCACATTAAACTACTGATCTACATGTAGTGATATAAAACTACTGATCTACATAGTCACATTAAACTACTGTAGTCACATTAAACTACTAATCTACATGTACATGTAATTATCAATCTCATGTACATAACATGTAATCAAATCATATTATTATAATACAATAATAACAATTATAATGAACAAATTAATAATTATAATAATTAATATAGATGTCTTTGATTTAATAGTAATATTAATAATTAATAATTTAATTTAATAAACTGATTTGTTAGTGCTACATTATACAATGTGTGTGTCAATATAATATATTATGTGAGAGACTAAATAACAATGAATTATCAGCTGTGAATGTTTGTGATAATGATCTGTGGAACATTAGTTAATCTTTTTTATAATAAGTATATTGTTATTTTATTAACTCTAGATGACCAATAAAATGAGGGAAGAGAGATGTCAGACAGATATTGAAAGAGATCAGATGAATAGGTTACCTCTGTTGCTATGGAGAGAGGAGTAGGTATAAATGAACTATAATTCCATATATGGACATAATATATCAATAAACTGATAAGTTATTAACAAATTATATTAGACATAACTATGTGATCAGATGATGTTGTTCAAAGTGTTTAAAATTTGTTTTGTGCTAAATTTGCTTGTTTCAATTTATTGCTTGTTATTTTTGTTTATTTACCATTTCTAGTTGCTAAGCAACAGCTCACACAGCTTCCTGTACTGCTACTTCTTCAAATTCATTATCAGAGTTAGCTAATGCTTGTCTTCATTCCAATATGGCTGCTACATCCCATGGCATGGGAGAATCCTTGTGACATGAACCATTGTCCAATGAAGTGTCACATGCAATCACATATTCTGTGAAACACTGTACATAAAAGTTACATACTCCATTTTAACATGTCTAATGTAACTACATGTAATAGCCATTGCTAAGTTAGTCTCCTACTAATAGTTAGTTGATAGAAACCATACAAGACCACTCCCCTTAGTTAGTACATGTAAACACAAGTATAGTGTAGTTAGTAAGGGAGGACATACTATCAACTGTTAATATCAAATATTATACTTTGAAGTATTAAAAATGGTTACATTACTATAAGAAACATATGTAACAAATACACCATTATCTATAGCTAGAGGAATTAAGTTCAATAAAAGTATTATTTAATGTGAATATACTTCTGGGTCCAAGGCTCAAAGGTTTAGTCATTTACAATAATTTAGTATTAATATCACATCACATTGAAATAAATATAGTAAATTAATAATAAATGTACATATTGTAACATTATACATGTACATGTATTGTCATGGACACAGCTGTATGTTACATACAATATTTTATATAATAGCACTAAAAAAGAGCATAATAAACTTGATATTGTAATTTTTAAAACACAATCAATGATAATTACTTAAACAAGTAACAGAATCTTACCTCTCATGAAAGATGCTCTCTGTTTACAATTCTCAGACGCAATAGGAAGTTGTTGGCGTTGCAAGTCAGGAAAGGTTTCCAGGATGTGCCACGCCCACCTATTAAGACCTTGCTCTGTGTGGGCGTGTGGGCAAAGAAGCAATGGCTACAAGAAACCTATCTTTCGAGGAAATTCTAGAAGAGAAACCAACACTTGATGAATTATGTGAACATATTTGTATTGGTAGTAAATGGTATCAGTTGGGAGTCCTGCTAAAACTGAATGATGTGAAGTTAGATGACATTCACAGACTAGCAGAGAATTCTACTTACAAAACATTAAAAATGTTTAAATTGTGGTTAGATACCAAACCTGATGCTACCAGAAGACAAGTGGTAGATGCTTTGAGGAAGGAAGTCGTTGAAGAAATCACTGTTGCTTATGAGTATGAGCAAACGTTGAGAAAATCCAGTAGTCTTCCTGCTAGTGAGTACAAGAACCTTTTACATGTACATCTAGTTATAAATGTTATATTACTAGTTTGTTTATGGATTGTGTACTGTTCTTATTATAGGAATAGACTCTCAGTCTCTAGCTAATGAAGCAACTGCTATTCTTCAGTGTCATAATGATACACTGTCACAGTCTCTGATAAGTCCTGTAAAAGTGTCCCAGCTCTTATTTAGTGAGAGATGTATCAGTGAAGAAACACTTGATAAGATGGAGTCATTGCAAGGCTTCCCAGATGAGAAGAAGACAACTCTGTTATCTGCTATACATACAGCAATATCTTCAGATCACACGAAGTTGAAAACGTTAGCTACAGTATTGTCCAAGTTTGGGAAGACAAAATTGCTATCTGAGAGAATTATCAATGAATATGGTAAGAGGACGATTAAATAATTTATAATTAATACTTATTGTTAATAGGTCAAACATTTCCAGATGACCAGACAACATCAAGTACTGTTCAAGAGGTAGCAATGACAAGTCATAGTAGTTGTGAAGATCATGCCAGTGACATTTTACGTTGTCATTATGGTACTCTCTCTCATTCTCTACGATATCCTGTTAGAGTAGCATACTACCTCTATGAAGAGGGAGTTATTACAAAAACTAGACTAGCAATTATAAAATATACTGCCAAGTCTTTGTCAACAAATAAAGCATTATTTATGTTGTTAGGAGCTGTACGTCATGCTGTACATACCAACTATCATCATCTGATGATCTTTGCTAGTGTACTGTTAAAATTTACTAGCAATGTACCATGTGCTAATGCTATCTTAGAGGATTGTGGTAAATACATTATTATGTACCAATAATATTAAATGATATTTTAATATTAATTTATTATAGAGAAAGTATTTCCTGATGTCAGTATTCCTGAAGTACAGACCAGAGTTAGCCCATTGACTACTAAACCAGTAGACAGTACTACAACTTCAAGACAAAGTTAGTGTATACTGTGTGTGATATTTTCAAGGATTATTTCTTGATCTTATTGTAGATAACACAGTAAAGGAAGTTATACTTCCTCAAAGCTTGAGTCCTATTTTTGGAGCAATTAAAAGTGAATTTGCAATAGCCTTTAGTAATATCCGTGAAGCTATCAATACCACACCTCCACCTCTGGATAAATTGAAACAGTTTCTTAAAGATGGTTACTCTCACTTCAAATCTCAAATAGCTCATTCTGCCTCCATTGATGATGTTCTAGATGTTGTTAATGATCATTGTACAGTTATCAATATCAGTTGTTTGGAGGGTATTGTGAAACGCTTCAAAATCAAAGAAGCAGAGAAACACATACAAGCATACAAAGATGTTGTTCAGTCATTTTGTCAAAAAACAAAAGCGTCTCTTTGTCTGGACGAAAGTTTTAAAGTAACTAACACTCCTTCTCTTCTCAAATGTGAGACAGTCATCTTTGTGTTGAACTGGGATCCTAAAGATTGTACGTTGAAAGATATTGAGGACATTATTTCTATATCACTTGAGATAAATGTGGAGATTCGTTACATACAAAGAGGCAACTCCATCATTGTCACCTGTTTTTGTCCACTCAGTCTAACAACTCTACTTATTGCCAGAGCTCAGGAGACTCTTGAAATGATGAAAGAGAAAGGGTTACTTCGACTTACAGTTGGTCACTGTACCATTTATGATCATAGAAGAGACAAGGTAAGAGATGAGTAGTATTAGACAACAGTTACTACATGTGTTGTTTATTGATCTATAGGAGGTTAGAGCTACTGTAGAAGAGAACACAAAGGAGTTGAGAAGTCAACTGGAACTAGAACAAACCATGCGGAAAAAGATGAGTATACAAATGTCATCTATTGTCAGACAAAATGAAGGTATATTGTGTACAACTACTGTTTTATTTAATAGCTGTCTATTATATGATATATCTGATTAATAACTTAATGTTCCTTTATATAGAAACAAGAGAAATGAAAGAAAAGACAATTGAAGATTTGACATCACTTGTGAAAACAAAGGAAGGTAAATTAATACAACACCAATCACAAGTCCAATGTTGTCAGTATTTTACATAATATATTAGTGACTAATTTTCTTCTCATTTTATATAAAGTTTTTGAGAAAAATATACTATCAGAGTCTGCAGAGAGACAGAAAGAACTAGAGACACTACAAGAAATAATAACGTCATTGACTTTGCAGCTAAGAGAGAGAGACCAACAGATTGAGGAGTTAAAGCAGAGCTTAAAAGGTAACTGGTATTAGTCACTTCTCATTATATGACATTGTTACTAGATATAGCATTCATACCAAAGGCTCATAAACCAGTAACTGATCAAGGAGTTGAGGAAACACAAACAAAATCCATCCAAGAAGAGTCCACACCTGTTACTACAGGTAATAATATAATATTGTTAATAATATATGTGTCTTAATTGTGACTACTAGAGTCTACACCAATATTAGAGTTAAAAGATCAGTTAAAAGGTTCAGCTAATAATAAAGATGAAACCTCTCCTCCAAGTAAGTTTATAAGATAATATTATATCTATAATAATAAATAGTGTTAATAATTATTAAATTTATAAACCATAAATTATTATAGTGTAAATTATATTCATAATTCTCAAACCACAATAATTAAATTAATAACAATACAACAAATGAATTTCCATATTTACTATACAGTCCCTTAGTGTCAGTATAATATGATAGAGTTATAATAATGATAAGATCTACAAAATAGTTGTACTAAGTACACTATATACATGTACATGTTTAATATAAGTATCTTATATAGAGTCTCCAGTATTACATGATATATTAAAGGACTCTGATGATGACACAGAGACAGAGGATGAAGAGTCAGACAAAAGAGGTAAGACTCAGAGAATGATATATTAGTTTATTAAAATTATAATATAATAAAATACACATACACTGCTGTACAAGTATTGTCATTTATAATGTAACTTTATTGAGCACCTAACTGCTACATATATTGTTACTGACAAATATTAATACACTACCCTGTGTCTTAGTTGACTCCACCTATAGTTGACATAAACAGTTATAATGTTATTATAGCTGTCCTTGTTGTATGATTATAAGAGAGATGTGCCATTCCTTAATGATCTTTATGGTGACTGTTTCAATGTTTACATTGAGACTATTTTGATGATAAAATGTTTAGCAAAATCTAAACTGTTTATCAGTTTTATTCATAGTGGCTATATGGTATAGTTCCTTCTCAGAGCCATATATACTAACTCTGTTTTATAACAGGAGACACTGGAAGTGTTCGGTGGAAAGATGATGACAATATTGTTAGTCTCACTAGACCAAGTGTAGTAGAAAGTGAAGATGTTATAAGTAAATTAATAAAAGAACAACAAACAGGAAAAGAATGGTGGATTAATCTCATCTCATCATCTCCTGAAAGTACTGCAGTTATTATAAACAATCTTAATAAGTGTACAGTGTGGAGTCTTTATATATTCAACACTTCATTGGACAGTAAGTGTGTATCGATATTATCAGAGATACTAAAAACTAATAAAACAATAAAGAGACTAGTGCTGGACTCCTCTTCACTTACTGGTGGTATCAAACAAGTCAGTGATAGTCTCTGTAATAATGAAACACTTGAACAGTTATGGTTGTCTAATGTTACTGGTATCACAGATGAAGATATGACTCACTTGTATACTATGTTAGCAACTAATACAACTTTAAAAGAACTAGAACTCTCCAACTGTAACATCACTGGTAATGTAGTCCGATATATCTGTGAAGGACTTACTAAAAACCAAACATTGACTACGTTGAACATCGGATATAATCGTCAGATCACTTCAGTTAGTACCCGTACAATAGCAGATCTAATACAAAGAACTACATCACTGATAAGACTAGATCTCCACTATACTTCACTGAACAATGACGATATCAAGACAATATGCACATCACTTACTAAAAATACTACAATACGGACACTATACTTATCAAGAGAACATTACAAGTATTGTATGAAGTTAGACAGTTATCAAGTTATTAAAGACAGACTTGTGTTCTGGTAAGTAGTTTGTTGTTTATTCTTAATCTGTCTTCTCGCTCACTTTTATTTTCTCTTTAAATTTCTCTTGACTTTATCTTCTTCTTATTATTAACAATTTATTTCTCAAACAAAACTAGTAGACAATAAAAATAGAGCAGTTTTGTTCAACACTTACTTCTCTAACGTCTCACTTTTTTGTCTCTCTCGCAGCTATCGTCACTTGGCGCCTGTAATTATTATTGAATCCCGTTATGCAGCGAGATGACAATGAACTTTGACCTCACGTGACGACAAAAGTAGGCAGGACTGACTAACTGATATCTATTATCACTTTTATTATTATAACAATTGTTGTGCTGGTGAAAATTTACAGCATAAGCATGAATTATATTTACAATTAACTTGGTTCACGTACTTTTGCCTTTGCTTTCAGTTGGTATCTCATCATTAACAGACTGAGTGTCAGATTTAGAGTTTTCAACAGACTCAGCAGAGCTAACAGCTTGGCTCATGTCTCTTTCCAGCTGAACAGTTATCTCCCACCAAAAACGTGTCGTCACACGTTCATATCTCCCACCAAAAACGTGTCGCCACGTGAGGTCAAAGTTCATTGTCATCTCGCTACATAACGGTTCATTATTATTTGTGGGTGGGGGTATTATTTTTAACCCCTTTTAGCGTACTATACTCTAGTTCTAAATAGAATATTTGAAGATGTCAGGCAGTAAGGAATGTGCTAGTATCCCGTTTTTGACCGACTGAAAAAGTCAGAATGATATTCCTTATATTCAGAAAAGATGGAAGACTACAATTTAATTATTTATTTATTATTATTATTAATATTGTTAATGTCACACACAGAAGACTGCCCAGCCACCAATGGCTTACGAGTGACAAATTAATTACAAAATAAAATAAAGTAATGTGATTTAAATATAAATTTGGATTAAATAATAAACTTACAGTGACTACACAAAACATGAGAGAAAAATAATAATGATTACAAAACTGAATTTTATCTTAGGACATGTTGTTACATCATCAGTCAAGTTACACCAAGAAGCACCCTAAAATGAACATTTCATTGATATACATCATGACATATAACTGAATTCATTTGATAAAATGATAGTGAGTTTGTTTGTATGAGGAAGTGAGTAAAAGGATGGTAATTTAGAAGTGATTGTGTCGTATGTTATACTATCATACTAAGATCAGTTCAGTTGAATAATAAAAATTGTCAACTGTTCAAGTCCAACAATACATATTTCTGAAGTAGAGACGTTTGCTCACTCACATAGTAAATGATGAGATGATATTAATGGACAACTCCATTAGTCCTATACTATACACTGATATATCAATAATGTAGTCATCCCTATAATAAAGGATTGGATACTATATTGAGAATAAGAGACCTTTAACTGAATACAGTATATTGGATATGAGATCACTAGATGTGGAGGTGAAGTAAGTTGAAATAATGTAATTATCAATCTCATGTACATAACATATAATCAAATCATATTATTATAATACAATAATAACAATTATAATGAACAAATTAATAATTATAATAGTTAATATAGATGTATTGATTTAATAGTATTAATAATTAATAATTTAATTTAATAAACTGATTTGTTAGTGACAACAATGACATAATATATTATACAATGTGTGTGTCAATATAATATGATATATTATGTGAGAGACTAAATAACAATGATATTATCAGCTGTGAATGTTTGTGGTAATGATCTGTGGAATATTAATCTCTTTTATAATAAGTAGGTAGATATTGTTATTTTATTAACTCTAGACAGCCAATAAAAAAGAGAGAAGAGAGATGTCATACAGACATTGAAAGAGATGAGATGAATAGGTTACCTCTGTTGCTATGGAGAGAGGAGTAGGTATAAATGAACTATAATTCCATATATGGACATAATATATCAATAAACTGATAAGTTATTAACAAATTATATTAGACATAACTATGTGATCAGATGATGTTGTTCAAAGTGTATAAAATTGTTTTGTGCTAAATTTGCGTGTTTTGATTTATTGCTTGATATTTTTGTTTATTTACCATTTCTAGTTGCTAAGCAACAGCTCACACATCTTCCCATTCAGCTTCCTGTACTGCTGCTTCTTCAAATTCATTATCAGAGTTAGCTAACGCTTGTCTTCGTTCCAATATGGCTGCTACATCCCATGGCATGGGAGAATCCTCGTGTCTCTTGTCTTCTTCACTTTTCACTTTGTTAAGCTGGATACCATGTCTAATTGCCATCAAAAGGTTACTACGCTCAGATGTGATAACTGTATTGACACCAGATGCTTTTAAAATTTGATTGGCATTTTTGACTTTTTTCTTTTCTTTATCGTGACTTGATTTCTTATCTTGTACAGGATTAGGTTTGGAATGAACAGTATCTTTCTCTTGTAGACCAGATTTCTTAACCACTTTTTCATGACTAACTTGTCTTTCAGATATCTTATGATAAATATGTTCTTTTTCCTGAGAAACACGTTTCGACTTTTCTTTTTCTTGACTCGTTTGTCTCTCTGGTATCTTGTGGTATATATGTTCCTCTTGTTGTAGAAACTTACTTGATCTTCTTCCCAGTTCCTGTGAGAGCTCCTTATGTAGTTCTACAGATCCCCTAATAGGGGATGAAGGATTTTTAATAATTTCAGAACCCTTGTCTTGTCCAGTTGGAGCAGGTGGATATTTAAATTTGTCAGTAGTGATAGAAGTGGGAGTTCCTTCTAAACTTAAATGTCTAGAGGTACGTTTCTCCTTTCCTGGGGATGGAGGAGGTGGAGCTTTTCGTTTCGGAATGCTAGGTGACATTTTGAGACTTTGGTCAGATGTACGACGTGGTAGGCTCCCATTTGAACTACCTTGAGATTTAAGACGAGGTCGTGGACTCTCCTGACTTGAGTTGCTCAGAGACATAGAATGGCGTCTTGGAAGACTACCCTTAGGTGGACTGGGAGCTCGACGATGGTGAGGTGGACTAGGCTGGTTTTTAGAATTGGTTTGACATATTCGTGAGTCTGATTGACCATATAAATAGGTATTTTGATCAATAGGGGGGAAATCATCTGGTGAGAGGTCACTAATACCATTTAATAATGTCAATTCTGTTGAGAGTCTGTGAGTTTTTAATACTTCAAGTGGATCAGGAAAACAAAACACATCAATTTCAGAATCACGAGAACTCTGAGAGACGACTTGTGTTAACATCTCTATTCTCCGCCTTATTTCAGGACTGGCTGTAGGGCTAATTATAGGCGGGCTTAATTTAGAAGGAAGGGATTCTTTTCTCGTTACTATTGGTGACCCCTCTAAGCCATGAAGACTAGTGGGTAAGGATTCCTTATGAGGTGAATACTTTGAAATTGGTGGTGTATCCTCTCTGTTATTGATGACATCATCATCAAAGACATTGGGTGAGACTGATCCATTAGTTTGAAGAGGAACTATCCCATTTTCCTTAGTAACCACACCCCTATGACTCCACCCACTTCTGTCACTTGAAGATGACCTAGTACGATTAAGAACCCTGGGTTTATTAGGAGGTTGTGTTAAGTCTCCATTGGATACTTTTGGGGTTGATGAGGAGACATTCTTTGGATCATTGGCAGTAGAAGGTAAAGAGGAGGTACTCTTATAGTTTCTAATTCGATCTTGATTGTTTAAACTACTAAAACTCTCTTGATCAAGTAAGGAGTTATATGAAGAGTGCTGACTCATATATCCTGAGGATTCACTATGATTTTGACTACTAGTATACATGTCATCATTAATAGCTGGTCGTTGTTTACGATTGTTTCTGCCTCGGACAGAACTAAATATATGTGGTACTGGAGGACTTGATCGTTTACGAGCTTTTACTCTGATAGGTAGAGTAGAGCTGTAACTTGTATCATTTTTAGCTCCTTTTTTACGATTGTTTGTAGGTTGTTTTTGTATGACCTCTGTTGATTCCTCTAATTGCTAAGCAGAGAGAGAGAGAGAGAGAGAGAGAGAGAGAGAGAGAGAGAGAGAGAGAGAGAGAGAGAGAGAGAGAGAGAGAGAGAGAGAGAGGGAGCTATGATAACATTACAAGGTGTTTAATACATTAACTGTTGTAATATTATTGTTTAGTAATGATTACAAATTAATGTATGAATGGATGGATAGATGAATGAAATGGATCAACAGTAGATGGAGCATAAATAAAATAGATTAATTTTGACAATAGATATTTCATTTAAATGTAATATTGATATCATCCATCCATTACTTGACTGTCCATCTATCTATCCATCCATCGTCATTCCTTAATTAATATTCAATACATATACATGTATGTACAACAATGCCTTAGGGGCATTCAATGAAGACATACCAATAAACAAACATGACGTAATTAACAACAATACCAAATAGTCCCTTAACAACTAATGCATTAACAATAGAACATCTATTTAAGGACATTTTACTGGTCATTTTACTAGACATCACATAACACCAGTGTATACATAGTTTGTAATACACTTGGCATAAACATCATTAGTGCCAATGTGCAGCACTAAACTTTATGCATGATAATTCACTTAGTCACTGTGGTATGTAATAATATACAATTGTCTAGAGCTTACTAATGACAGTTAATCTAGAGGTTATTAATAGTACCTTCACTATATGAAGGTCACTGTGGTAGGTACTACTTTAGAGCTTATTAATTGTAGCTATCATAACTCACTGTAGTAGGTACTGTGGTTCACTAGTTTAGAGCTTACTAATGGTAGTTATCTTAGGTCACTGTGGTAAGTACTGATGTTCACTAGTCTAGAGCTTACTAATGGTAGCTATCCTAGGTCACCGTGGTAAGTACTGATGTTTACTAGTCTAGAGCTTACTAATGGTAGCTATCCTAGGTCACTGTGGTAAGTACTGATGTTCACTAGTCTAGAGTTTACTAATAGTAGCTATCCTAGGTCACTGTGGTAAGTACACATGACAATTCTAGCAGCAATCACCCATATTAACTACAGACCATTTAACTGGGCAATGATCCAGTTACATGTCATCAACCAGTCTATCATAGCACAATACTCATTTAATACAACTACAATAACAGTTGCTGTGGTAGGTAGTGTGTGTTTATATATGACAGCAATAGGATCTACCTATGTGTAACCTTTATACTAAACATATGATTATGTCTGTTGTTAGAATAGTTTAAAGTGGAGGAGGTTATATGTTTGGCATCAAAAACTGATTGTATTACATCTACAGTATCCCATCAATATATTGTGGTATTTGACGCAGAGCCAAAGAGATCATATAAAGAGTAATAGACATCAGTACTTGCTAGGATAGCTACCATTAGTAAGCTCTAGACTAGTGAACATCAGTACTTACCACAGTGACTTAGGATAGCTACCATTAGTAAGCTCTAGACTAGTGAACATCAGTATTTACTACAATGAACTAGGATAGCTACCGTTAGTAAGCTCTAGACTAGTGAACATCAGTATTTACTACAATGAACTAGGATAGCTACCATTAGTAAGCTCTAGACTAGTGAACATCAGTATTTACTACAATGAACTAGGATAGCTACCATTAGTAAGCTCTAGACTAGTGAACATCAGTGTTTACCACAGTAACCTAGGATAGCTACTATTAGTTATCATAGTGACCTAGAACAACTACCTTACACATTGAACACCATGACATAGGATAGCCACTATATAAATCACTTATATAATGTGACAAAACTGTTCTCAGTACTAGGAGACAAAGTGGCACACGAATGACCAGCACTTGTACATGTTAAATGGCTTTTGTTTGATACATGAAATTATCATTAACCAAATAAACTAGAAAAAAGAATTCCAAACTCAATATAAATGTTATACCAGACACAAGTGTGTAAATATTATGAAACTCTTGATAAGAACATGTCAGCAACTTATTTGTACATGGTCAATAGAACTACAAGTGTATAAATGGTCAACAACCAGTTAGGCAATATGTCACAATATAAACATAATATAACTTAATAATACTACCACAATACCCACCATATACATGTACATGTACATGTATTGTATATGTATCCATAATGGTATAATTGCCAGATATGTAAATACACACATACATTTTTAAAGTTATTTATTAGTAACAAAAAATTTAATATCACGTTCTAGTTTTAGGGTGTCGCACTCTAGTCCTGTTTTTAAAATGTTTAGGGGTGGAGTTAAGAAACAGAATAATTCCCATATAAACAATGTGATAGTACTGTTTCCTAACTCCGCCCCTAAAGCTTTTTAAACCTTAAAACATAAGCCTAGAATATGACATTAAAAATATGTTACTAACGGTTTACTAATGGTTTTCACGTCGCAAAGATAGTGACTATAGCAAAATGTACGCATACAGTGATTAAAACAGTGACATATACATGCACAAAGGATGTCATGGCAACCATATCGTTGTTAGTAAAATGTGAAAGGGTGAAAACAGAAAGAAGTACTGCGTTATAATATTAACCCTTTGATGCTAAAATGTCAACATGTAACACTAACCTTTGTGTTATTGTGTCAAACATACTTCAGTAATGAATAATATTTCAAGTACATAACAAATGTGTGGAGGCATGCTATATCTAATCTGGTGTCCAATAATGTGTCTTATTTGAAGTGGTCACTACAAAGTGGTGTTCTAACAATAACAATACTTCGATGATGAGGTGTTAGATTAAATGAATTTGACATAATATAACGTAATATAGTTACACTTATATTAAAATATCTTTATTTGACACTTTAAAACTTCAGAAAATAATTTTGGGATAAAGATATTCTTTAAAAAATGCACTAAAGTGTCCTCAATATAGAGGTTGTATAATCCACTAAAATATTAGTACGGGACTAGAACATGTGTCTAAGTAATTTGAATGTCATTAATTATGAGTATCCTTTATCATTAACAATCTACTTATATAGTAAATAATAATTTGTGGGTTTGTTATGCTAACATATTAATTTGTCGTACAAGATGTGACAGTTATTGTTTATAATTGAATTACATCTCTGTTAATATCATTATATCTTACAAGACGTACCACAGTTTGTCACTGTAAATACAAACTACACTACACATACATATTAGCCTTAATAATGGATGGACACTGAATTAGGACAAATTCTATATTGAGGACACTTATTCTAGTCTCATACTAATACTTTAGTGTATTATACAACCTCTATATTGAGGACACTTGTTCTAGTCCCATACTAATACTTTAGTGTATTATACAACCTCTATATTGAGGACACTTGTTCTAGTCCCATACTAATACTTTAGTGTATTATACAACCTCTATATTGAGGACACTTGTTCTAGCCTCATACTAATACTTTAGTGTATTATACAACTTTTATATTAAGGACACTTGTTCTATAGTCCCATACTAATACTTTAGTGTATTATACAACCTCTACATTAAGGACACTTGTTCTAGTCCCATGTTAATACTTTAACATACTATTTATCACTACATTAAGGACATGTTAATGTGGTTCACAGTTTTGGCAAGTATCACTGACACTATAATAGTACAAACAATAGTAGTAATAGTTATATATGACACAATCATGATCATGGGTTGATTATGAAGCCACTCTATCTTGTTTGAGTTAGTTGATAACATTAAATTATACTAAAAATTACTAGGTCAAAAATACCAGGCATTATTTTTCAAAAAGAAGTCTTTAAAACATACTTTCAACTACTCCAAACTCCTTATTTTAAAATAGTAACAAAGAGTCAACATAATAGAATTAAGATACACACACCCAAAAAAAGAATTTTTCAAAATTTGATTCATTGACATGACATCAAAGACAATATAATATAATTTGATTCAAAACAAAAAGATAGTTTCACACCATGTTATCACCATGGCAACTAATAATGCACATATTATCTTGTTGTCATAGCAACTAATTATACATAACACATATTCATGGCCATTTCTTTAGTGCTGTATGAACAAAACATCACATTACTTGTAAGGTCAGTGACTGATGCATCTATGAAAGCAATTGAACAAGTGTTATGTGTTTTGTTGTCATGTTAACAAGAGGTCTTTCCCTTTTGAGAACAGGCAAAGCTAAATAAGAAGAATGCAATGTTTAGTTAGCCATTGTGTAAAAACAAGCAAAAAATATAGAGAAAGCTGTTTCGCTCATGAACTTTTGAGAATGCTGTAAGATATAAAGTTAGTATATTCATCAGTTAACATAAGGAGCCATGATAATAGTATTACTTCTCTCTTATCAAAATGTCAGATTCTTCTCGTACTAGATTAAAGTGTACTATATAATCTCGTCACGATTAATAGGCTAAAACGAATAGAGCAAAGCTTATTCAGCATGATGTAAATATGTATAATTTACAAACTGATATCCCATATCATTGTTAAAATAACTCTGAAACATCCTATAAAATATCAAAGTGACATATCCACGAGTCTTCAATGGCTGTCATAGTATAAGTTACTATAGCTTACTATACCATAACAAAATTAACAATTTATACATGTGCGTGTTAGTTGATATTAAATTAACATATTGACGTGTCACTTGTAGTAATTATGCCATATTGAGATATAGTGATTAGTGGTTTATGGTTATAGGATTAAAGGTATAACATACAAGAGGATGTTGCATCAACTAAATTCTCTTTAATCTTTTATGACACAATATTATAATAATTTAAGACATATTTCACTGGTAAGTTAACAATTAAAGTGTCGGTAATAGAACACTGAATTTTTAATAAGAAGCTAAACTAGACCCCAGACCCTATACCTTAAACATCGGAACCTAACTGTATAAATTTCACACTAAAGTACAGTGTTTCATTACCAGTACTCTAGACACATCCTAAGGTTATGCTTCAATTATAAAGAAGGAAACATATTGTGTGTTATTTCATGTACATTCAATGTAATTCTCGACAATAGTAATCATCAAACAATATTGCATGAAGACAGTATACTCTGATTAGAGTAATTAATTAGGAAACCTAATAAAGAAGGCTATTTTGAAAGGAAGTGGACACTTCACAAATGTAGAGTCTTATAGGGATTCTCATGTTAGTCTAAAAACAAGGAACTATGCACAAACACAAACAAGGTGATCATGTGGTGAAGACTTAATGCATTAGCTATATTATATATAGATACATGTGTGTGTTCTATAAGACAATGAACTGGTACATTTTGTTCATAAAGAGAAATGATGTATTCCAATAAAATCGCTATTGTGTTAAAGAATGAAGTGATATTTTATAAGCAATGAGTTTTAAGTTTTTAAGGACGTACCACTGAGTCCAAATTTCCTCCTGATCGTCTCCTCATAGCGTCTCTCTCCATGTTGGCTCTCCAGCTATTGAAGAAGAACTCGGGGTTTGAGTAAATGTGCATGGCATTTCTCCCGTCTTCAAAGTGAGGAGTGAATTGATATAGTGGAGGTATTTTCTCTGATGATTCGTACTGTTTCAGTAGAGCCTCTGGTGCAGTTTTGACACATAACAATTGTTGGCTGATGTGATGGTCACTTTGAAAATGGTCCTCTACTAATATAACTTCAGCATTATAGTCAGCTGTTTAAAAAAGAAAAGTAAACTAAAATAAATATTACAGCTGGTCCATGTACCTTCAGCTTGAATGTCAAGCTTTGGAATGACTTTTTTCCTGAGGTGAGTAACTCGATTTTGTAGAGATAAGGTACGCTCATTATATTTGCCAAGAGTATCGCATAGTTCTCCCAAAAGACTCTCAGCGTGTTTAGCAAGACTGCTTATCTGACGAATCGTGCCAGCCAGTGAAAGGACAGCAACTGCATGGAGCTCGTTCTTGACACCACTCGGCAATGGTCCTCTACAGAGACGTTTCGGTTGCACGTAGCGTACAGCTAAAGGCATTTCTTTAGCATAAAACAACAATACTCTTTGCAGACGACGGAACAGCAAAGTGAAGTTAGTGTAGACTGAACAAGTGAAGTGCTACTAGCACGTATGTACTAAACTATTTTATTAAAATTCTATTATAGGCCAAAACTTGTTATGACGTCACTAAATCTGATCATGAATATCATTACAAGTTTCTGCATAATAAATTAATATAATTTTAAAAATTATTGAGTTTTAAATAGCTTCACTGTTATTATTGTATGCGTTCTTGTTTTATTAACGTGTTAAGTGCATTTAGTAATAGATCAGGCATGTGATCAGAGACAATGTCTTTATCAAGCAATAATTCAGAGAATTCTGTCTGTGCAGTCCACTCTGCAATAATGGGACGATATCGGCAGAGTCCAAAGCAACTGTAGAAAAGAAAATGACAAATTATATCCATAATTATAATTATAAAATTAATTTAAAAAGAAGACAAGGTGATAATTTATATCACATTCTCGAGTGACTCTCCTTCAACCACATACTTTTAAACTGTTTAATTTTGTAATTAAGCTCCTAAACCAGTAAAGTTGGACTATTAAGAGAATCGAGTATGTGTCTAATATCAAACATCATAAGTAAGTACATGTACTTTTAATAAAACATGTACAAGGGCCATTGTTTGGTGTAGTGAGTGTTCTAATAACATTCATAAAATTTTATGGTCTAATTGCTAACCCACAAAAGTGTACTACAACATCTAATGCTATTACAATGGTGTCAGATACCATTATTCTGGATATATGAGCTATTATAATTGGTTAAATAAATTATATTTTTGTTCCTTGGTCCTAATAATCCCCACTCCACTCTCATTGTACTTTAAATGGCACAATACTATAATGTTACTATGGTAACAACAGTTTAATATGCATTGTCTGAAACCTTTCACCGTCCTTACAACCAAAGTTGTTTATGCCTTACTGCTACTATACACTGTAATAGTCTAGTTTAGTAACGCCGTGTATAATGTCCACTTGTTTCGACGTACAAACATGTGACTTGCATTAATGTTGTTATAAATGTGTGAACAATTTGTGAGACAGACTCACCTTACTGAGATTGACTAGTAAGGCAGACTGAATGAATAGTGCTTTTGTGATGTTGTTATGACTACATATGCTATACAAAGCAGAAGTCCGTGTACTAGACTACTCTGTATGAAAGTTATCGAATTATCGCAAGACAGTTAAACATAGTTGCTTTAAACTTATTGACAGTTAGTTAGTTCACTGCAATTCACTGTTACATTGTTGTACTAAATTTACATTGAGTATTGATTTATTTATTTAATGTTATGTCTTGTAATGGGCTATTGTGTACTTTATTCTGATTTTTCTTAGCATGCGCATTACACATAGTGACAGGCCCCTCCTATCTGAGTGTTGTGTAATAATTATGTATAAAATTAATATGTATTTTTATTTACATGAAAACATTACAATTTAACATGTTTTGTTGTATTCTTGTAATGTAAATATGTTTTCTTGTATATAAAATTATTGTTATGTTATTACATACTTTGCAAGGGGGGGTCCTTTTGTTAAGTGAATGATACGACCAGGTAGAAAGAGGTCTGGTCTCTCTCGTGGTGCTACAATCCTTTTACCAGTGATGGGGTCGGTATTGATATGATGATCTGAGAGCTGTTTCATGTCATTCTCCTCCTCATCATCAAATAATTCCTATGATAGAAGGAGAAGCATGTGATGTCACTACTATAAAAATAACACAAAAGTAGTTAGTTACATGTAGATATCTGTTATAGAGTACTAGTAGATGTTACATAGTACCTCGTCTGAGTCCAAAGTTAATGCATGCACATTCTGTTTAGTTTTCATTGTAAATGCTTCAATCTTTATTAAATTCTCGGTACTATCTCTGTGACAATGATACTTGGGTGTTCTTAGTCCAGCCCAATGGAGGAAACTGTCTATAAAGATTTGATACTGAGAGAAAGGAGAGAGAGAGAGAGAGAGAGAGAGAGAGAGAGAGAGATTATAATTAAAGTCTTTAGTCGACTATCATTTTAATTTATTGTAATTAAATGTTAATAATACACATACTCCAATACATGTAGTAAATATTATAAAGATGTCATCAGACAAAGGAATGTCCAAAGCACGTATACATGATCTTTTGATTATGATATCAACACGAATGTGTACATGTACATGTAAGAGAATACATTTCCTTGTCTACTTTGCTGTACATATGCACATGTACTCCACTCAGTGATATGTTCAAATAGCAACTCATTTTAAATAATAAAAATAAATAATGTTGTACTATGCTATGCCTTAATTGACCAATCAAATTGCTCCATTTCAGGTCGATAAATAACTTATACACCTCTTCCTTCAACTACAGTATATAACCAGTACTTAAACGTGATTGATCTTAGACTATTACACATGTGTGTGTCTGGTATGAAATGTCCTTGGCTGTTAACAGTGTGTCAAGGACACAGCTGGTATATGTCTATAATATCACAGCTGGTTATGCTAGTTTAAATTTCAAATTAATGTAAACATGTAGTTTGCTGTGGTTACTACCAGCTGGGCTATGTCCTTTGATACTCTTATGATTTCTTACTTTTGGTACTTTACTGGTTTGTAGTTGATGTAGTACTTGTTCACTGAACAGTTCAAAATTTTGTAGACTGAGCCTATAAAATTGATTTGATAAATTAGTTGTAGTCATTTCCACAAGACATGAACATGTTCACATGTAAATTTACATGTACCACTATAGTTTACACTAATATGGTGGTAGTGATGTTTGCCAAAACTGTGAACCACATTAACATGTCCTCCATATAGAGGTTATATAATACACTAAAGTATTAGTATGGGACTAGAACAAGTATCCACAATATAGAGGTTGCGTAATACACTAAAGTATTAGTATGGGACTAGTACAAATGCCCTCAATATAGAGGTTGTATAATACACTAAAGTATTAGTTTGGGACTAGAACAAGTGTCCTCAATATAGAGGTTGTATAATACACTAAAGTATTAGTGTGGAACTAGAACAAGTGTCCTCAATATAGAGGTTGTATAATACACTAAAGTATTAGTATGGGACTAGTACAAGTGTCCTTAATATTATAGAGGTTGTATAATACACTAAAGTATTAGTATGGGACTAGAACAAGTGTCCTCAATATAGAGGTTATATAATACACTAAAGTATTAGTATGGGACTAGAACAAGTGTCCTCAATATAGAGGTTGTATAATACACTAAAGTATTAGTATGGGACTAGAACAAGTGTCCTCAATATAGAGGTTGTATAATACACTAAAGTATTAGTATGGGACTAGTACAAGTGTCCTTAATATTATAGAGGTTGTATAATACACTAAAATATTAGTATGGGACTAGAACAAGTGTCCTCAATATAGAGGTTGTATAATACACTAAAGTATTAGTATGGGACTAGAACAAGTGTCCTATATATACCACAAATTATAATAGCTACTATAAGTAGACTGTTAATTACAAAAGATATTCTGAATTACTCTTACAAGTTAGTGATAACTGGACATTCTCTTGGAACTAGTGTGGCTACATTAGTTGCCTTGTTATTACAACTTGTCTACATTGTAGAATGTTTAATTACACTTACACTAATAACATTAATTTTACACGTACAATCCATAAATGGTCATTTAGTGGTACATCATAACATCACTCTCTCTCTGCATGGTACATGCAATAAATACATGTACATGTACATTTAAAAATACAATCGACCAACCACTACTAATTAATGGTATGTGTCATACCTTGGTACCAGATCATCTCCTAACACAACAGAGGTTATAAATGGTTTAGTATGATGTACTGCTGACATACTATAGAAGAATATATAACAAATATTAACAAAATTAAAAATATAGCCAAAATTAGTATATAACCAAAAATAATTACAAACAATTAAGTTACTACATGTACATGCATGTACCACAATGTACATGTATTACATGTAATTATATTATATGTATATTACGCCCACTCACTTAATTAAACCACCTGGTGGTGAGAAGGCATAACAATGCAGTTTAGGATAGACAGGTTGTAATAACATGGCAAGTAATGCGGCCACACCAGCTCCAAGAGAATGTCCTGTTATCACTAACTTGTAAGACTAGAAATAAATAGAATATGAATCACATGACCAATCACATGACCAATGTTTGACTTGGATATGATGATCACATGAGTATAATGGTAATCAGATGACAAGCAAAATCTATGACATGGCTAATGTAATGAGACTGTTACTAACTGGATAGATATGAAATATTCGCTGTAATATGCCTTCTCCTTCAAGTTTCAAATGGAGACACTGAGCGGTATTAATCATTCCCTAGAAGACACATTAATTATTACTCTTAATGATAAGGGACATAGAACTAATTACAGTACCTGGTGAGCGTAGAACTTGACAGAATCTTTAGTCATTAATAGACCAGGATGTGCACTGAGATCAGTAAGAGCATCCTAGTAAGTAACAAACAGTTGCTACGATAGTGTATTATGTACATATACATAGTACATGTACATGTACATATACATACATGTACATATACATATATGTACATGTACAGATACATGTACATGTATGTATATGTATATGTGATCCTATTATTAATATTACTGCAATGTTATTATTTTCTTACTAAAACTGATAGTGTCCCTCTTATTGAAACTACTACACTGCGTTCTTTGTGATCTAATGCTACATAAAATGCTGGACAATAAACCTAAAGAAAGTGGCTCAGATTATAAATGTAGCTATTATTTTACTATATATTTCAGCTGTAATAGAATCAAGTAGGTAAGAAATGGATAGATGGATGATGGATGGATGGATGGATGGATGGATGGATGGATGGATAATCATAGTAATGATGGATGGACAATTTCACATGACCATTTAAAGTCAATATCAATGGAGGCTTACTTCACTGTTAAAATTAGCATGTATTATGTCCATTTCATTAATACCAGTCCAACTAAGTAGAGAACTTGTGCTCCCTTTAAACCAATTGTCACCTTTTATTGTTCGTGGAAGTTCACCATCTTCTTTCTTCCTAAGACAACTAAAGAAATTGACAAATAGATGAATGGATGGATAGATCAATGAATTGTTGAAAGAGTAAATGGATGAATAAATGAATGGATGGATGGATAGATAGATCAATGAATTGTTGAAAGAGTAAATGGATGAATGAATGAATGAATGAATGGATGGATGAATAGATCAATGAATTGTTGAAAGAGAAAATGGATAAATGAATGAATGAATGAATGGATGGATAGATCAATGAATTGTTTTAGAGAGTAAATGGATGAATGAATGAACGAACGGATGGATGGATAGATCAATAAATTGTTGAAAGAGTAAATGGATGAATAAATGAATGAATGGATGGATAGATAGATCAATGAATAAAGATATATGGGTAAAGAGAGAGTGGTAATAAACTTACCAACATAAAGATTTAAATAATAACTTTAGAAGACCAGACAATCCTTTTGTGTAAACAAACAACATCCAACCATAACTTCCCATGGAATATCTCAGATACCGTGCCATTCTTTTGGTATGGCTGCTTACACCCTGAGTGAGTGGGTGAGAGAAAGTAAGACATGAAGGTAAATGTACTGTTTTTACTTTTTCAGAGAATTTTAGTAATTTTCTTGTGGAGGAAAAATCTCCATAATCTTCTCTTTCTTTCTATAAGAAAAATATAATAACAAAATCTCTCTCTTTGTGTGTACTCTTATATCACATACACTATCATTATCTAGTACAATTCTAAATTATTTATAAATCACACTTCAGCTTACCCTAACATTGATTTGTTTCATTCTTAGTAAAGCCATCCCTGCTAGAATATCAGACGGTACATAGCCTCGAAATTTAGTAAAGGCAGTTGTCAATGTTGCAGACACTTCACTAAAGACATTCTTTTGTTTCTCTTTCAAATTGAGACAACAAAACACACTTTGTAATAACCACTGCCATTTTCTCTGTCTTTTGTGTTGATTCATTGAATAGCTACTCAAACGAGAAAGTCTCCTTCCTCCAAAACTTCTTGAAGGTTTTAATTTTTCATAGCGGAGTCTATCAGGAGTTCTTGGACAAACTAATTCACAGACACCAATACGAATGAGTACATAAGTTGCTATGGAAACGGATGAGATTAGATTCCATATAAGGACAATTCGAGCTAAAATGAGAACTTGATGAGATGATGAGCAATCAATGGTTGGATCAAAAGCCCAGACAACACCAACAATGTCCCATATTAGCTCTACAATGAAGACAACAGTTTGTACATAAAGTAACCACTTTAAGTGTCTTCTTGGATGTGAGTTAGCTATTGTGCCACGAGAGCTAACGATAATCACTAATAATTGTATGAATACTGCTACAATTTGTAGTCCCATAAGAGTGATGATGTATATCTTTAGCAGGTGCTCATCATCACAATGATATTGTTTGTCATAGTCAACTAGCACATAGACTATAGATGCAAACCTAGGGAAAGTATGGACAATGAATTGGAGGTACATCATATTATATATCAGGATATACAACTATGTCATACATTAACTTATATAATATGTGTAATATAGTTTATGGACATATATTTAGTGAAGATTGCTCAAAGTGTACTCAGCGTATTGTATTGTACTGTGTGCTAGCTGCCTGAACACTCACCAGAGACATCTCATGAAGATTGAGAATGTGTATGGAAAAACAAAGTCATCACTGCCAATTTTCCATTTTATATTGAATGCTTTCAGTGCAGGCATATTTTCTAAATTACTCGACTCTCCAGAATTTATACTCTGCGAAGAAGAGCTGTCATCGGCACGTAAGCGTAGGCGAATGCGTGTTGCCATAGTAACGCGTGTACTCTGCCATAACGTTCTAATAATTCGTGCAAAAGTAATATTAAACAAGTAAATCAATCATGACATCAAAAGTAGAGTACTTGAAGAAATACCTTTCAAATGACAGTGGAGAAGGAGATGATAAGACCAAGAAGAAGAAAAAGAAAATCAAGAAGCTTAAAAACGTTGTAATTCACGACGATGACCTGGACTGGAAAAATTTAACCCCTCAACAAGACGATGATGATGAGGAAGACCCAGGTGTGGCAACAAATTGATTGAATATTAGCTTATTATTCTTTTTTCTTTCCCTTCAGAGGATGCCCCTATTGTAATAGATATCACAGATGACAGGCCAGAATTTAGTTTTAAATGGAAAGCTGTGCAAACAGTAGATCCAGTTAACTTGTCCATTGTTAAAGTTGAAAAAGATCTAACACCCTCCCCTCCTGGAAGTAGAGATACGTCTCCAAGAAGACGAAATAGACGACATGATTCTCCTGATCTCAGTCCTCGTAGAAGGAATGACAGAGATAGCTCACCTGATTTCAGTCCACCAAGGCAGAATAGAAAGGCTTCTCCGACCGATTTTAGTCCTCCTAGAAGAAAGAGACCACCAGGTAGCACTGATCAAGTAGGGTCTAAAAGGATCAGAGAGAGGCATGACTCACCTGATGTCAGTCCCCCTAGGAGGAGAACTAGACATGATTCAGGAACCCCTGAACCAGATTTAAACCCCCCGAGAAGAAATAGTACCACTTCTCAACCGAATACCAATACCAACAAAAAAGGACCTGGACAACGAAAATCAAGATTTAGCCCTCCAAGAAGGGGTCGACACAGCTCTCCTGATCTCAGTCCACTAAGAGAAAGAAGTCCAAATAGACCATCAAAAGGAAAGAGTCAAGAACAAACTGAAAAAAGATTGATTCCCTCTGTGAAGCATGAATTTGATAAAAGCCCTCTTAGAAAAAGCCATAATGGAGCAGTTAGCTCTTCACCTCCAACACAACCGGCCACTGGACTAAGTAATAGTAGAACGCTGTTAGGATCAAAAGTAGGGTTACAATCAGCAGATGGTTTAAAAGACGAAATAGCTAGGGCAAATGCTGAGAGAGAGAGATTTATCAGGTCTTTAGATCCATTAATATCAGGTCGTCAAGCTGAAACAGTGTACAGAGATAAAGAAGGGAGAAGAATTGATCCTAAAACCGAGAAAGTGTTAACTGAAGAAGAAGAGAGAAAAAAGAAGGAGGACGATGCAGTGTTTGCTCAATGGGGAAGAGGGTTAGTAGATGAATAAATAAATGAACTAATGGATGAATGGATGGATAGATTAATGAATGGACAGATAAATGGGTTAATGATGAATGAATGGATTGATAAGGGATAGTACCGAGGGATCAATGGATGAATAGACAGACATAGGAGTTACTACTATATGAACAGAGTGTTATTTTTAACCCTTTAGTGTGGCACAAGTCCAATCAGCTCAAGAGAAACATGCTGACGACCTTTATGAGATGTCAAAACCTTTAGCTCGATATCGTGATGATGAAGACTTAGAGAGACTCTTGAAGGAGAGAGAAAGAGAAGGTGACCCAATGTTAAAATTTATGAAGAAGAAAAACAAAGGAAACAAAGACACTAAAAATAAAAAGAAACAGAAAAAAGGTAAAGATAATAGACAATTAATAACTACAACAATTAATAACTACAACATGTATATTGTATCTGCTACCAAACTCCTTCAATGTGTATTGTATGGGTAATTAAGAAAGTACTGTGTACAATTTTTTTTATCTGACACGCTTCACATGGCGGCCCATACTAAGATTGTTTTTGGATCATGTGTTTTGTTTGTATTTTGATATTTAAGTCCGTATTGTTTTTTCTATTGTTGTATGTGATATTTGAAATTCAAAAGTAACTTTTGAAATTTGCAGATGAAACTAATACACTCTTATTGAATTAACGCTCACTGAATTTTATTTCCTTTTACTGCAAGTAAACAATGAGCATTACTATCATGTTTTAAAGTAATACCAGACTTTGATTGTTTCATTCTTTACTGCTAGCAGTCCCTAAAAATATTATCATTTTCAAAATACTCACAAGGTGATTTTTTGATTATAATTTGGTTATAAGCTAATGGGTTAAAAATAGGTTAACAGTAGGCTTAATGTAGTGTCTAATGGGTTAAGAATAGGTTACTAGTAGGCTTAATGTAGTGTCTAATGGGTTAAGAATAGGTTAACAGTAGGCTTAATGTAGTGTCTAATGGGTTAAGAATAGGTTACTAGTAGGCTTAATGTAGTGTCTAATAGGTTAAGAATAGGTTAACAGTAGGCTTAATGTAGTGTGTAGTATTACTGATTATAATAGATACCATTTTTTAATGTAAATTTTTTTTATTTACTCTGTTTTACTTTGTCCATAGAAAAACCAACTTATCAAGGCTCTTGGCCACAAAATAGATTCGCCATTCGTCCTGGTTATAGGTGGGATGGTATCGATCGGTCTAATGGTTACGAGAACACTCAGTATGCACTTAAAGCTGAGAAAAAGGCTCAAGAAGAGTTTGCCTACAAATGGAGTGTGGAAGATATGTAACTCCAATATCCTCTTTGTGTTTCCTTTTTCTAATTGTTTCTCTTCTATAATTATTAATTTCTTAATAATTGTTTACTTAATAATAATTGCACATATACAAAAAAAATTAAAACTGTTTCATTAATTTCAATCGTTTGTTTTATAAAGTATTTACCTGTATAGAAAATATACTATGAACCAAGTATGTGTAAGCATAATGGAATGTCCATTTGACAAATTTAGATCAGCAACTATTGAAACAATACTATATATTCCTTTTGTACTAAAAATAGTCAATCCATTTGAACATAAATTTACTTAGGGCAACACTGATACTTGAATTTATTTTTACTAGGATATAATTTTATGATTATACGTAATGAAATTGTAAATCAAAATTTATATGAAAAAAGTAAGTTATAACATTTGGAGATAGTCTTCTGATTGTTCAGTTAAGTTGCTATAAGCAACATTTTCATTGAAAGGAATTGATTGCTCATTTTTAGGTACTATATAAACTACTGTAGAATCACTCTTTGGTCTATCAATATCATAATAATGTTCTGATGATGTAGTGATATCACTAGGAATAGTTTCGTATGTTGTGTCTAACGGAGTGATATTTGTCTCTATATCCTCCGATAATATAACAGGATTATGTCCATGTGATGTAGGTGATGTAAGACGGTTGTGATCAATCTCAGTATAATAGAGTGCAGGATCATCATAATTGTCATCAAATATCGGGTTATCTATGACTGTTTGTGTTTGATAAGTTGAAGAGGGTTGACCTTCATTCTTTACACAGTAATTATATCTAACGATCAATATGATTATAACTGCTATCAGGATTATTGTTATTAGCAAAGCAATTGCAAGGAACACACTAATAATTATTACTAAATTGGTTGTTGATCGAGGATTATTATCTAAAGGGAAACAATTAAAACATTTAAAATACACTATTATTCTTTAATTGTTATAATTATTATACCTGATAAAGGAGTTGTTGATGATGTTGGTAGTAGAGAAGAATCACTTTCACTGGTCACTGTAACAAAATAAATATATAATAATAGTTAACTTACCACTCGTGACTATTATAGTTCAAGACAATCTTAAGTACCAAGGCTTAAGATTAATTGAGAGTCTAAAGTTTATATAATGCATTCATTATCAGTATAATTAAATAATACATCAAGTACTATATGAGTTGGCAATAATGAAAAACTATATTGAAGTTATAGTTCAGTAGAAGTATAGATTTAGTGATTATTGAATGAATTAATTAGTTATTACTTATTTCAATAATTACGCATTCTATTCACAAGTGTGTGTGTGTGTGTGTGTGTGTGTGTGTGACCATAACTATATTACCTGATTTAAGAGTTGTAAAGGATATTGGTATCATAGTTACAATACTACTGTGCATGTTCACTATTAAGAAAAAATATATTGAATTAATATGTAATTATTTAGATGTACTTGGGATCTACAGACATACCTGAAGTATAGACATACCTGAATGAGAAAAAAGCTGGGTTGGTAAAGGCAATGGTGAAATCTCTATAACAAAAGACAAAGATAATTATCATTAATATAGTATGTGTCCTCCTTTACTGACCTTGTTGTAAAGGAGCTACAATGAGTGGTTGACCTAATAGTAGATCATTTGAAGATGCTATTGTATAGTCAGTTCTTGCTGATATTGTGATGTTATATTTAACCCCTGATGTCAACTTAGTAACATTGATTCTTGGACTGTATGTTTCCTATAGAGGAGTAATGTATATGACATATTGTTAAGATAATAATAGACAATTTTTCTTAGTATATTGTTTGGATTTTACAATTTTATAGACAGTAAATTTTATAGCTAAATGAAATCTTTAACAGAATATAGCTATTATTCTAAAAATTCTCTATATATCTGTCCTCATTGAGACTTATTATTGTGATGAACCTAATGAACCTCCATTTACTACACACCTTTGGATTATATCCTTCCACATATACTCCACTAAGATCTTTGATGTACACTCTGTACACTAATGGAGGTCTCGACATGCCATTACAGCTTGACGGCCATTCTGGATCATCCCACAATAATTGAATACTGGTTGTAGTATTACTTTTCACTCTTGGATATGGACGATTATTAACATTTGAGAAGTCAGGTGACAGACACATGAGAGCTATTTTAAAATAAAATAAACATCTCAATTGTTTTAATCTTATTTGCATTTCCATTTACTTACAGTTTGGTAAAGGCTGTGTTCCTGGACTCGTTGTTTCAATAGTGGTAATGGTGTTGTTAATAAAATCATTAATAACTTCTTTATTTGACTTGTTTTCAAAGTAAATACGTACTAACGTTTGACTTCCATTGTGTCTACCAATAAAGTAAACACCGGTGTCATCTACAGTTAATTTTGCACTCTCTAAATCTTTAGCAGAGAAAATAAGGACAATAATTATTAGGAATTATCAACAATAAATACACTCACTTTCCATAAATTTTTCATCTATCGTGTAATTGCCATAACAAATAGGATCATTGTCAGTTTCAAGAGGTAGTGACATAATTTGAAGTGGCTCACGATTTATAAAATAAAGACAGTTCCTTAATACATCCTCTGTTAGAGCAGATGTAATAGCACCATTATAGAATAGAGAAGAGGATGGTTGGGTACGATGTAATTTTAAACAATAAATTGAGTTATTTATAACATTGGAGTTAAACTCTGTCCAATGAAGGAGTCTACAAAAGTTAGGAAGACAGCTTTAAATATTTAACTATAACAATAATATGACATTGTAGATATTAAATTGTTTTGTTGCTATTATTTTGCATGTAAAGGATCACATGACGGTCATATGACTATTATTTGAAATATTGTCCTTACCCTTCAAAAGGATTGAGTGCCATTTCCACTAGTGTTGAGTCAGAAACTTGTCTGCCAGTATCATATACTACTTCAAAAACTATTTCTAAATTTAAACTGATTATAATGAGATGATTATTGTTTATTTTTCTTGCAATAATGTAGAGTTTTTGAGCTATCCAACCATAGGTCATAGCCAGTGGTTTAAAATTATTTAATGTATACAACTAAAGAAGAAAACAAAGAAAAGAATCAAATTTCATTTCCTCTCAAGCATACATTGAAAATTTATAAACCTTAAATGTAGTTTAAGCTAATAAGTCTTATGAACTATACAACAAAATATTAAATAGTTAAAATAGAATTTTCCAACATTGACTGTTTTCTACTGAGTCTCAAATCTATTTCTATATTCCAAACAAGTTACCTAATCTTAGCTAAAATTGAAAGCAAATATACAAAGTGCTGATACTTATGTGATTGCATAATAATTAACATATATTAAATAATTAGTCGACATAATTTATTTAAGATCACCGTGTGTTGTTCAGCTGGATTATCAATATTAGCCTTTATCACTTTGTATTGTCCTTGTTGTTGCTTAGAAATATAAAATACATATCTTGTCTTTTTGTCAAGTGCAATTGGAGCATGTAGAGCTGGATGTGTTGACCCTATCAGTAAATGAGAGGATCCAGGAGGGTAGGCTAGTACGCTTCCTTGTTGATCCATAGTCACAAAGAGTTCCATAGCAGGTTCATGAACTACATTAGTGAAAGAAGTATGTTGGTAACCAAGTAACAGATCAAGTGGAGATAAGTCCTCCACAAAACACCAACAGGTTAATAATTTCCCAAAATAATAGTTAACTTACAAAAGGTACTGATCTTAATAGGCTCTGAAAATGAGTACTGGTTTCCATTCTGTTTACCACTGACCTAATGAAGTTGTTGTACAACGATAATAATTAGATGATATTATAATAATATAATCTTTTACTTGTATTATGTATTGAGTGTCCTTTTCCAATGGAAACTGTAGTTCATTTATCTTATTTCTCCTCTCAAGTGTTTTAAATGGTCGATGAGCAGCATGCAAAAAAGGGTGACCCTAGTTTTGGAAATAAAGAATTTTAATAGCAATATCATTAAATTGATTACTATATAGCAGGTTAGTTTGGTAAGAATAAATGAATCATTTAAATTATTTCAAAGTGGTGTAATAAAATTTTCTGCTGAGAAAGAAATGCAACAACACTAGTCTAAATTTTAAAAAAATCTGAGAAAAAATTATATAGCTGTTACTTTCATTGCATATGGAATAGATACTTGTAATGTTATAATTACTTCAATATGTAACTTGTCAGCATCAGCAGTAAATATGTTTACTTCATAAAGACTAAGTTGAAATAATCCAGAAGATAGACTTGTCCATATTACTTGAGCAGATATAATGTCTTGGTTATTTAACAAAGGATAATACACATGAGCTCTAACATTTTGAACTTGATTTTGTCTGTTTTGTTCTGCAAGAAGATATTAAAATGAAAATAAATCGTAATAATTTCATTTAGTCTGTAATTACTTAAATTAACTATAATAATTGTACTTTAAATGTGGTCATCTACAGCTGTTAATAGATGACTGGTCACTCATAATGACAGACAATCTTTAATATAGAAATTATGTGTTCTACTTCATTATTAATAGGTATATATATATTGTACAAGAGCAGACAAATGAATAGCTACAATAATGAGTATATATGTACTATGTATAGTAGTAACTATATATGTTTACTAAATTTACCAGTAGTTCTGAAGTTGCTTGCACAACATGTATTATTGACAGTGTCATTAACACATACAATTATACAGTATGTGGTATTTGGTAGTAGATATACTAATATTGTACTGTTGTTTGTAGTGAACTCCTATAAGAGAGGATATACAGAGTTAATTAATCATTTCATTATTCATGTGAATCCTTGTTTATAAGAAATGAAGAAGACCTACATGTTTTCCTTATACGGTAAACATCTTGTATGAATAGTTACTATGTACATATGTGGAGAACCACATGGTACTTCAAAAGCTTTCCCTGCAAGACATGACATCATCCTAAATTATGAATTGTTGCTATTTCACTTGTTGTGTCTTGCCAAAATTATATTTCAAAGAGTCTTAATCTTAAGAATCATTAGTTAGTTAATAGCATTGTAATAGTTAATAAACTAGTTAAACTAACTTAAATATTAAATGAACATAAAGGACTACTATATAAATAACCAGCAACATTTCCAAAAGTCATTCACTGAAGACGAACCTATAGATTTGATCCAAAGTTCTGAACTATTTCATGAGTGTTAAAAAAATTAAGCTGTTTAATCCTTTATCTTTGTCAGTGTTCAATATCAAAATTTTCAAAATGGCATAAGTTATTACTATACTTAGTAAGTACAACAAACTTAGGTCAGAATATTTAACAAAAAGAATTTATTATTAAATAAAATAATATTTTAAACATATAGCTTACTGTTTGTGATATAACACTACCAGAGCCAGGAGTCCTATAGTAAGTTATATTATATAGAGCTTCATCATCATCACTGTTCATTGTATAGTGTCTCCATTGTACTAGTACTGAAGTTGATGACTCATTTGTAATGATAATATCTGACTCCCTATTACTGCACGTATTCTGAAAATTATTAATAACATCAATATTAATTGTAATAGATATAAAAACTTACCCCATCATTGGTTAAATTTGTACAGATGATTGCTTGAGTTGCAGTTGTAGAAATCACAAAGACCACAGTCACTAATAATACAATCTGAACTAGTTGCATCTTGACAAATAAAATATTTCAGAGTGTTCTGTCTGACTGATTCAAGGAGGACAATATTGTGTTTAAATAGTGTCATACATAGCACTAGTCTATACTTCAGTTGTACATATACATTTAATTTATCAACAACAAAGTATAGACTTCCTGTAATGTTGAATGGTTCAGTTGTGGGTGCAGCTTTTAATAACTATGTTTCACAATTATAACACTGATAAAAGTTAATAAATTAATTGTTACTTTTTAGTCGTATTTGAAAGATTTATTTCAAATAAAGAAATAGTCTCAAGTCAGTACACTGAAATCAATCACAAAAAACAACTAAATATATAGTATGAACTAGTAGACCCAAGAACCATGAGATTGGTCATTTCTAGATTCGACATTTTGGTTCGTTGTTGACAATTATATTTTGTCTCATGTTATTGTTCATTTGACATAATTGTGAACTTTCACACCTTGTACATTATTATCCACCTAATGTATTTTATGTTGTCACTTATTTTGGTTTACTATAATATTTAGGTTTTTTTGTGATTAATTTCAGTGTACTGACTTGAGACTATTTCTTTATTTGAAATAAATCTTTCAAATACAACTAAAGAGTAACAATTATTTTGTAACTCCTCACTGTCAGTGTAGGGTCGATAAAAGCAAGAGAGCTTTTATCTTGTTAGACTACACATGGGTGTAGCTTTGGTAGGAGTGTTATCTCTTGCCTATAGTTTGGGTCTACCTTGACAGGTAGTCTTAACTGGTAGCTCCCTACAGGGTATTGTAGCACAAATTATAGCAGTCTCAATAATTGATAAAGTTCCCTGCTTTCTTCGTTAACCCATGCACACAATGGTAACAATAATAAACAAATACATTATGATTTGGTATTGTTATTGACTTTATTATACCACCTCAAATAATAAACAAATACATTATAATTAGGTATTGTTACTGTGCTTTATTATACCATCTCATTACTGGGACACACTTAATGATCAATATAGTCAAATACATGATGAACTTGGATTAATGTACTATATGACTCAAGACTGTCAAGAGTACAGACTACCATCATCTACTCTAAGTTATAGGGCTATATACACTATAGTACTCTATTAGGACTAATATATTAATGTTAGCATTGTATGGCTGTATTAAACAATAATAATATTATTATTAACTAGTCATAACGAGGTTATTATCACCAATGAATACTGTCAATTAATAAAATGTGATGTATTACATAGTATAATGTCCTATTTACTAAATCAAATTCTATGATTGATATGATTGGAGTAAGTTATCATTTCACATCACAGCATGAGCACTGCTGTCTTTGAAAATTAAAATTATAATTAAAACATTCTTCTTTATTTGGATATAAATTAACTTATGACAACATTTATACTACATCATACCTTTACTAATTTTATTAATTTATGATAATATAGAATGAAATTTAAAATCCAAAACAATCTATATAACAAAGGTTAGTTATAGTATTTAGATATAATCATCATCTGATTGTTCAGTAAAGTTGTTATAAGCAACGTTCTCATTTAAAGAAATCGATTGTTCCAATGAAATATTTCTCCCATTTGGTGATGACATTGACTGTGTGGTTGAAGAGTTATAAGCAACGTTCTCATTTAAAGAAATCGATTGTTCCAATGAATTATCTCCCATATTTGGTGATGACATTGACTGTGTGGTTGAAGGGTTATAAGCAACGTTAGTATTAAATTGAATTGATTGCTCAGATAAACCTTCATCTCTATTTGGCACTATATTAACTGCTGTAGAATCACTCTTTGGTCTATCAATATAATCATAATGTTCTGATAATGTATTGACATCACTAGGAATAGTTTCGTATATTGGGTCTAATGGAGTGATATTTGTCTCTATATTCTTTGATAATATAACAGGATTGTGTCCATGTGATGTAGGTGAAGTAAGGTGGTTGTGATCATTCTCAGCATAATAAAGTGCAGGATCATCATACTTGTCATCAAATATTGGGTTATCTGAGACTATTTGTGTTTGATGAGTTGAAAAGGGTTGACCTTTATTCTTTACATAGCAATTATATCTAATAATCAATATGATTACAATTGCTATGAAGATTGCTATTACTAGCAAAGCAATTGCAAGGAACACACAAATAATTACTAAAGTGGTTGTTGATTGAGGATTATTATCTAAAGAGAGACAATTAAAACATTTGAAATACACTATATACAAGAGTTATACGAGTTGTAGATCAGTAATGACTAGGTTGAATGAATTGTTCTACACACTATCTGGGAATCAATGTTACCAAGTTGATATCAGGGGTTAATTATAACATCACAATATCAGCAAGAACTGACTATAAAATAGCATCTCCAAATGATCTACTATTAGGTCAACCACTCATTGCAACATGCACAGTAGTAGTGTAACTATGATACCAATATCTTCTACAACTCTTAAATCAGGTAACATTGTTATGGTCACACACACACTTGTGGAGAGAGAGAGAGAGAGAGAGAGAGAGAGAGAGAGAGAGAGAGAGAGAGAGTCATCTTATCATTACTACCATTGTTGTCTACTAATAACAAGGATGTTGGGTACTAGGTGATGCTTTAGCATACATTAAAAAGATCGAGAGAGAGAGAGAGAAAGAGAGATGGAGGGTCATCTTATCATTACTACCGTTGTTGTCAACTTACAAGGTGGTTGGGTACTAGGTGATACTTTAGTATACATTAAAGAGTTACTCTCTCCACTTTCTCCAATAGAATTACGTGCTCTCAAAGTTATTGTGTAGAGTACATCATTGTTCAAGTAAGTAGCTGATTGAAGATCAACAAACAATGGAGAATTACTAATTCTTTCAGTGTTAGTATGATCTGGTGATCTGAATAAATGATTAGTGTATCATATTATGATACACTCTAGTCAACAATATCATGACTAAATGGAGCTTATATTCAGTATAATATAATATATAGGGGCTTATACTTAGTATGATATAGAGGGGCTTATATTCAGTAATAGTATAGAGGGGCTTTTATTCAGCAATAGTATGAAGAGCTAAGTATTAAGTTTCTATTATTTTGATACTCACTCATATTTTAGTATGATCTGGTGATCTGAATAAATGATTAGTGTATCATATTATGATACACTCTAGTCAACAATATCATGACTAAATGGAGCTTATATTCAGTATAATATATAGGGGCTTATACTTAGTATGATATAGAGGGGCTTATATTCAGTAATAGTATAGAGGGGCTTTATTCAGCAATAGTATGAAGAGCTAAGTATTAAGTTTCTATTATTTTGATACTCACTCATATTTTAGTATGTATTCAATTATTTCTTGTCCATTGTTATCTGGTTTATTCCATGTCATATTTCCCTTATCAGATATATCAATAACAGGTTTGTCAGGGACACCAGCTATTAAATAAATTTAATAAGACATAACATTGCTACCACATTAGGACACATTTTAATATGAAAAAGTATTAGATACATGTATACATGTACTAAATGTGTAATACATTAAATAATCTTACGTCTTGTCAATTCAGTGATACTTAAACTCTCAAAGACTCCAGCTGTCAATTCTATTCCATTATACTCTACAGACATGTAGGTCCACCGAATATACAGGCTATAATTAGTGTAGGTGGAGAGATTAGTGAATGTAAAGTTAAGTTGAAGAGGATAATCAGACACTGAGGAAAGATCATTTAAGTTGTTACTATGTTGGTTGGGCTATAAATAAAATATAACAATAGATAAATGCAAAATGGATCAACATTATGTATATTGCTAGAGACATGACATGAGTATGAGTAAACCACACCCCCTCCTTACACATACCTGACTGTCCATAATGTATGCCTCAAGTGTCTGCAAGACACTATGACATTCCTCTAGAATTACCATAGCAACCAAAGAAACATTCGTGTTTGTTATAATCCTCAATTGAGGTGGGAAAGGCCAAGTTCTATTAGTAATGGTAGAGACCTCACTAGAACTAAGAACACCATTATTAGCAAGAACACTAAGACTATAGCTGGTATTAGGTGAGAGCCCTGTCTTATTAAAATTAAAGTTATTCTTTGTTGTCTGTTCAGTACTGATATCACTTAGGATAGCAAAAAAATTCTGATTTGCCACATTGCCTCTTAACTGAGCCTCATTCAGATTATCCCAATAAATGAAGATGTTATCAGGTCCATAGACAAGAGACTTGAGTCCAGTTACTGGATCAGGTACTACAGATAAAGAACAGACACATTTTATAATTTAATATAATCACCATTTATAAATTTAATACAAACTTAAACATATTATATGAGTACATGGTTGACTGTAAATGTATGTACATGTAACATGATGAATGATGATACATTTGATATTTTGATTTACTTCCTTCAAGTGTTCTATTTTCTATTCTTTCTCCAAATAAATCATTACCTACACCAAGTTGTGTAAACTGGTTACGTGCTTCAACTTTAACAAAATATTCGGTATAAGGTAGTAAATCTGTTAAGATGACTTCTGGTTTGAAGAGAGTCTGTAAAAACACTTAATCGGCAGTTTTGTATATAAAAAGCATTGATGAAAAATGATGTACCACAACAACAATAATAATGAAATAAACTCACCACAGGGTAGCCAGTAAGAGAATATTGATTAGTGATTCTTAGATCAACACGATATGTTAGAGGTAGTGATGTCACTACTCTACCAACACAATTATCTGGTAATTTGGGTACTTCCCATCTGATAGCTATAGTTGTATTAGTAATGTTAATAAGAATAGGAACTGGACGTTCAGCAAATTCATTTAAAACAGGAGATAGACAATAATCATTATTCCCATTAAAACCAAAAACATTTAGGTCTGCAAGAGAGAGAGAGAGAGAGAGAGAGAGAGAGTCAACAATATCCATAAACAGTGGTTACATTACTCACTAGTTTGTGGATATTGTTGTAAACCTGGACTAGTAGCAAGTATTACAGAATTATTACTAGGTAGAGGTAGTGTTAATAAATTGTCTCTATCATTTCTTAAGACATAGTAGACGACAGTATCATCACTTTGTGTCCAATAAATACGATCTTCATCAAGTGTTAATGACTCTGCTGGTAAACCTAACAAATGTAGTAAAAAACAATGGATCAATAGATGGAGGAATGGACAGATGTTTGCACTGACAACATGTACATGTATATCTTACCAGTGTCCATATATGGTAATAATGTATTGTTCACTTCAACTTGACACTCCAACTGACCACTCCCATTTAAGTCACATGATACAATATCGCCACTTAATCGATCACTTAACCACAATCTCTCACTAACAGTATCCCAAACAAGAGCTCCAGTTGGTTCAAGAGAAGAGATATCAATTTCTCTCGTACGTGAGGAGGAGATAAGTGATGTAATCATGTGATTGGTCAGGTTTAACTGATATAGTTGTGATGAAGGAGTGTTTGGTGAGTACTCTGTCCAATGAAGAAGTCTGCAAGGACATATAAATGTATGAACAAAAGTAATTGTCTGACTATTAGTTTTCTTGTTTTATTTATCTGTACATGAACCCTACATTTATAGTGTGAACATTTTAATCTGTCCATTTTCTTACCCATTAAATGGATTGATGATGACAGACATTTCAACATCAGAAGGAACATCATTACCACTAACTATTCTTGTAATACCATCAGGATATAATCTGAATACTCTCCATATATTAGTTTTCCCTTGAGTGGTTCGACCAACAATGTACAATGTCTGTGCAATCCAATCATATCCAAATCCAAGTGGATTAAAATTAGACTCCAGTTTAACAAACAACTATATAATAAATTGAATAGACAAAGAGAAGGATAGCTCTACTAACCTCATCTTGACTATTATTATCTAGTGTTCTCTTATATACAGCATGTTGTAATGAATTATAATAATACACAGTTCTATCCAATGTGTCCAATGTAATAGGATGAGTGACACAAGAGAATGTGACATTCCCACGTTCACCTTCAATTGATCCGCCATTAGATGAAGATGTTAGTACTTCAAGAGGGGGTGTGGTTACTACAGATTGATCATATATTGTAGAATACAATAAATACACATAATATACAATACATAATAGTGTATATATTATACATAATAATACACATATAATATGTATATATTGTACATAATAATACACATATAATATGTATATATTATACATAATAATACACATATAATATGTATATATATATACACAGTAATACACATATTAATATGTGCATGTATTATACATAAAATATAATATACATATGCATATACATACCATTAGTATAAAAGGTCATAGTCTCTGATGAAGTTCCATTACCAGCTGCATTACTTGCAAAAACCTAAAATTTAAATATCCGTAATACGATGATGATAATAATAATAACAATACATATCATTTAATATATCATTGATATTGAATGGATTAATAGACAAATTGACAGACAGATGACAGACACTAACATACTAACCTCTACTTCATAAATTTGATCAAACTTTAAAACATAGTAAAGTATATTGAATACATTTCCTTGAATTGTGAGAGAAAACTCAGTCTCACTTCCTTTAACAGCAAATGGGGGACCATCCCACCTGTGGACATTATGTGGATTCTAAGGGAGAAGGAGAGAGAGAGAGAGACTAATTTGATATAACATACCCTTAAACCTAAATTCAATATAATTATATGCACCAAATATGTACATCTCATTAACTTACAAATACATTCTCAGACGTCAGTGGTTTCTTCCCATTAGTAACATCATAAACATTCACATAATAGTTTTCCACCACACCTCCTGCATCTACAGTAGACAACCCATCCCAGACAACAAGTCCAGATATAGCAGTTGTATTTCTTATTGGAGAATATGTGTAAACATGAACATTTTTAACTTGAGCTGGTACTAATAATAAGAAATTTTAAAAGTAAAACTGTATAATTTTGTATATTATTCTATTTTAAAATACAGTCTCATGACTTACAAGCTGGAGAAGATATAAAGACATTAGTAACAGGTGAAGAGCTGGCCCAATAAGAATATCCAATGACTGTAGCATTGACTGTAGTTGAGAACATCTGATCTGAAATCTGTATACTGTTTTGAAATACCTGAATAGGAGGGAGAGAGAAAGAGACAGACAGAGAAATACAAAGAAAGATAAAATGTACATGTACAATAAATTACACATTATTACACACACCACATACCGTACGAGGAGACATTACAGGAACATTAGTACCAAACCGTGAAAGAACTAATGAAACTTGATATATAACAGGTGAAAACACAAAGTTTGACGAGTCCCAAACTATATCAATAAATGTTGTATTAGATGTATCATTGTTAAGATTGGGGTATCCTGGAGGGGGAGGAGTCAGAATACCTATGTCACCAGTCATGCTAGCTGTGAGACCATCTATAAAATATAAAGTATAATATATATATATGACAATATAATTGGAGAAATGGCTACAGAGATAGACTGACAAAGATATGGATGGATGAAATATAATAATGGACAGGTAAAAGTGGTAAATCAATGATTTGAAAAATAAAAGCTTTAGTCCATTACATCCATCCATCTGTCCATACTACATCAGTCCATTTGTCTGTATGTCCATTTATCCATTACATCCATCTATCTGTCCATTACTACATCAGTCCATTTGTCTATCTGTCCATTTATCCATTACATCCATCCTTCTGTCCATACTACATCAGTCCATTTGTCTGTCTGTCCATTTATCCATTACATCCATCCATCTGTCCATACTACATCAGTCCATTTGTCTGTCTGTCCATTTATCCATTACATCCATTCATCTGTCCATACTACATCAGTCCATTTTCTGTTCATCCATTTATCCATCCATTCATCCATTAACTTATCCAATTTGATAAACACATAATCAAGAACATACCAGGTAGAGGTTGTACCTCCGGTAAAATAATTGATATAGCTCGAAATTGTCGTGAACTATCAGATGTGGGATTAGCTCTGACCACACCCATAGCTAAAGCGTGATTGGAATTTATATCATGAATATTAGCAGAGATTGTGTAGACTACAGTCGGAGAAGATTGTTGAGTTTTGAAATAATGAGTAATATAGAGTGTATTAGCACCATAAGCCATTGAGACTGAAGCAGCTGTCAAGTTAACTAACTGAGAGACATTACGAGCGATATGTCTATAAAAGAAATAAATAGATGGATATATAGAAGGATGAATGGATGGATGGATGAGAATAAATCAAAGAGACAAACACATTTTGTCATACGTAAATACAAAAAGTGTGTTTAGAGTGCTGGTAATACCATACTTTAATGTGAAAATAATACATATAGGTTCTGGTGTTAAGGTTTAGGGTCTGGGGTATAATATTTAATTCTCATTAAAGTGCTGCATTGCAACATTGACACTCTAGACACTGCCATAAAGAAAATGGTTGGATGGATATATTTGATGAAATAGAGTGAAGGAGATGAGATAGATGGTTGGTTATTGAACTATAAAATAATTCTAAAGATATCACTAACCCTCCTGAACAATCAAAGGTAGTATAACCAATCTGTCCCACTGTTACCATGGAGCTAGTTACTACAATATAATAGAGACGTCTATTAACAGGATCAATAGTTGATGCATTAGGAGAATAAGGAAGATTTATGCAATCAAATTGGACGAGACCATTCAGAGTTTTTCCTTTGATGACAGATTCAGCAATCCAGAAAAGAACCCTAGGAGTGATGTAATATATGTTACTAAATATAGCAATGATGTTATTTATTGTTCACTATTAAAAGTAAAAGTTTAAGATAAATTTAGTAACATATAAAAAAGCAGTGTTACTAAATATAGCAATCATGTAATTTGTTTGCTATTAAAAATAAAAGTTGACGATGAATTTAATAACCTATAAAAATAATGTGTTACTAAATATACCTATGTTATGATAAATCCAGGGAGTAGTATTATTATAACATCTTGTACTATAAATAACATTCTAAATTAAGCAGGAGTGTTTCAATATTTAATAGACAGTCTATATTTAGTAACATATAGTCTATGTTTAGTAACATACGTTATAATAATTAACTTACCCATTTTTACCATCAACTGCTAAATCAGAGATCACTACAGATTCATCAACAAACTCCTCTTTAACACTTGAGGTAATATTAACAGTTGAAAGAGACATAATCTTTTGAGACAACTATAAAAAAAAGATAATTCATAATATTTGACAAATGTATACATATAATAGTGTACACTGTTACTAATTTAGAACATAGTTCTATTTTTAGTACATAGTATCTATTTATAGTACCTCAACCCAGTACAGTCTGCGTGATACCCAATCTAATTGAACACCAAAAGGATCTTGAAGACCACTCAATATCGTCATTGCAGATCCATCTGTTTGTCCAACTTGAACAAGGCGTTCTCCTGATTTTCTTACAATGTAATAAATCCCCAATAGCAAGTTATAGACCCCATCTATAAAAGGATGTTACTATATTTAGCAAATGTTCTATAAATAGTAACAATCAACATAAATGTTATTATGACAACTAATTAAACAGTACATGCATTTAGAATGAAGCTGTCAATAATACTACAAATAGTAGCAGTTACTAAATGCAGTAATAAATATTCTATATATAAACAAATTATATAACTTACCAGTGGATTGATCAGTCTGGCTACGAGATATGTACATGGGATTGTCACCAAGATAATCTGATCTGATAATACCTTCATTACCAGCAATAAGAAATTCAGGTACCTGACCTAAAAGAGAGAAAATGAATTTATCCATGACTTACCAAAAATGTCTTACCTTCCGGCAAAGTATTGAACACAAAGGTTTCATCTGTTACTTTACTACCACCTAGTCCAATAACGGTGACTGTAAACTCATACAATGTATTAGCTGTGAGATTTGTGAGGGTGAGAGAGGTAGAGTTAGTCTTAGAAGTTTTAAAGCTATCTGAAGAACCATGTAATCGATAGTCCACCTGGTACTTCCACCTACTATATGCATCTCGACCTATACAAAGTGAGTGTTACTAATAATAGTAACTATTATTATGTAAAGTCAAGTTTCTATAATTAGTAACAATGTATTTTAAATATATATTTAAAAGTATGTTATATACTATTATTATAACTGTATTCTATACTGTACTATTTATAGTATAGTGTACTATTTATAGATATGATGTCATTCATACCAAATATAACACTGAAGTACATAGGAGGTGACCATTGTATAGTGACTGTTGAATTGGTTGGTTGAGCACGAATGTTTGTGGGCTTAGACGGAGGTACTAAATGAGAATAAACCACAAAAAAAACACCTTTTAATTTTTTAAAGATACTAAATTTATGGAAAAGATTAAAATTTTGGAATTAAATAGATAAGATAGACAAAGATTATGGCAGGAATCAGAATAGCAAGCTTGTAAGAGAAGCTTTGAGTCTCAGTCACCCACACCCATCATTGTAAAAGCTAATAAAATTGATAGATCACTGTAGACAATAATCTATTTTTTGTTTTTAATTATTACAATTAAAAAACAATGGTAGGTGTGGCTAAAATAAACCCAGTACAATTCCATAAAACTAAAACCATAAATAGATACTTTGAAAGCTCAAAAATTGTCCTTTCAATAAATAAGTTCTCAATGAAGAAGTTAAAAGTTACAGAAAAGACTAGACTTAGTGTGTGTAGTGAACTAAAGGTAATCTTTGTAAGGGTTTGTTAGTACATCAAGACTATTAAAATATAATGTATTGCTTGTACAAATATGTAAACATGATCCTTACCAGGTAATGGCTGAAATGACTTCCGGAACATTCTGACATCAAACAATCGATTGGTCATAAAATTAATTGATCCACGATTAAAGGTAGAATTACGTTCTAGATTTCGAATAGCTAAGAACCATTCGTTATTAAAGAAAACTATAATATATGCATATGTCCCAAAGGAGGTCATTGACTGGTTAATGTTGATTATAAGGTTTTGGTCATTTAATGTGCTTGCTACACTCAATAACTGTAATGAAATGTAGGTTCCAGTCCCATAGAAGAATTGAGAATCAGCCAAGTCTAAAGTAAAAGAACCAACTTTGCTTGAGTTAATTAAGTTAGCTGTGGATGTAAGGTTTATATTGGAGGCAGCATTCTCCATTATAGAAAGGTCAACTTGAGCCAAATAGTGGCCCAACAATACCCAATAGAAATAACTACAAAATTATCAGTGAAAGGTAATAGTATTATTATAAAGCCTTACCCGTGCACTGGATCAACTGTCAAACTATTTATCTCACCAGAGAAGGGCAATCCAATTGGATGTGGTGTAGTGTCTCCAGACAATGATCCCGAATATATCTGAATAAAACAAAGATTTTTATAAACATCACAAGATTAAAAAAAGTAGTGATAAGACCTAGTGAGTTAACAAAACTATAGATGGAGCAGTACGATGGGAAAAATAAGAATTTACTAACTTCCAGACACTGAGTCAAACAGTGTTTTGACATTGGTCTAATAAAATACATTACTTACTCTTTAGTCTACACAATTAGCAAAAACATCAACAACAGAATCATCAAATAATCTTAGGACAATTTTACAATTATAGTCTTTAGTATGTGACTAAGGTAGTACACTCACCTGAGAGTTACCATCTGCTATAACAACCCAATAGACCATGTCATTAACCCAGTCAACAGTAATACTACTTAGACCACTACCAAGACCACTATATATTGTTGATGTATTTGTGACAGTAAGGTCTAAGAGACCAGCATTATCTTCTGATACAATAACAGAATAACATATTATAGAGCCTCCATTACTATCAGTAGTGACATAAATTTCTTTATGATGATAATGATAGTCAATACCTAAAAAAATGTAGAAATACTAACAGCTGTTTATAACATTTGAATAAAACTGATAATAATTAAAGTGTTCTACATTACCTAATGCACTAGCTCCAGATGATACTAATGATCTATTTGTGCCTTGCAATTGATTTTGAGTTAGTGAGGACTCACTGATTCTGAAATATGATATACTGGTCCCAACGGAATACAACAACACTCCAGGATCACCTAAAGTGATATACAAAAATATTAAAATAGACATGAGCATTATAGATTATTAAAGATAGAAAAGAATCTAGTATTCTACAAAATTACCGGGACAATATGAGTACATTCACAAAATTAGAAATAAAGAATTTATACATGTACAATCGAGACTATTAGAACATGTATGTAGAACAATATGAACTTAAAATATGGAAATTATCCTCAGTAGATGTATTATAAGTATCAGGAATGTAACAAATTTGTAAAGTCCTACTTACTGCTAGCAGATAATGCAGTCACAGAGACAATGTCCGATGGGTCACTGGTACCAAATGCATTGACAGCTTGAACAAAAACATTGTACGTTACATTAGATAAAATATTATCAGATAAAGAAAGTCTGATCTGTCTTTCTTGATTACTACCAATTGTTCTGTTTCGTTTTTGTCCAGTTGCTTGAGAAGTATAGGACACAACATAACTAGTGATTGGTCCATTTGTAACTAAAGGAATATCCCATGTGATTTCAATTGTTTGTGGAGCTGAAGATTGTGCCTTTACATTGGTGGGTGGACTGGGCGTTTCTAAAAGAGTTAAGTGACAAATGGATACATAAACAGAAAATAGATTAATAGTGATGAAAGAGATAAGATGAATGTATATATAAATCAATTATGGACTGGTAGACAGGTGAAGGAAAGAATGGATAGAAAGGGAAACATGTGTGGAAAGAGGTGGAAATAATTAGACAAAACAAGTAATATATAAAAATATAATAATAATAATTATTACCTTGTCCTTCTGCTGTACGAAAACATAATAAACATCCTCCACAATTTTCTGGATTGACATTGAACAGACAAACTCGGACCTCATAATCCGTAAATGGTAATAGACCTACTATTGTGTAAACTGTAGCTGATACCTGTAAAAAATATAACATGTGATGTATGTGTGTGTGTGTGAGAGAGAGAAGATTGGGAGAGAGGATATCCAGAAGAAGGAAAACGAAGAAGGAGATAGATAGAGAGTGGTCTACAACTTACTTCTGATGATGATGTATACACTTGATTCTCTTGCTGTAATCGATGTTGTACTACGTAGGATGAATTTAAGTAAGATGTCCAAGATAAAGTGACATTGCGAGGCTTAGTAGAACCTATACGTATATAGGACTCAAATTCATCATTATTTGGATTAGCTGATGGACATACATTCACACACTACAGGAAAAAAAGGAAAGTAAGTTAGTATAAGGTGAACTCTCTCAGGAGAGGAATAACTAAATTTATTATGTTATGAACCATTTATTAATTCATTCATCTTTCATTTGTCTCCACAATCTAACTGTTGATCGATTCATCAGTTCATAATTATAATAAAACTCATTTTTAGAGAGTTAATAAACAAAATATACAATTATAATAATTCTATCAATCAGTTCCTATTATCAACGAGAAATATGTATTAGACACACCTACATACACAATGTACATGTACATGCACAAACATATGAACTTATAATTATGACCACAAGAATTTCTCACGGGAACAAATTATTTTATTACTACTAATATGTGTGTAATTAGACGACCATATATGAACACATACTACATGACCACATGTGCACATAATATAGTAGTTATTACAATGACAAAGTTACCATGTGGTATGTGGCCAACACTTGTCTGTCCAAAATGAAAAATATAGTACAATGTGTAGTAATGGCATTTGACTTTGTCCAGCAAATATGCTGCATATTTCAGTATACTACATGTATACTTTAGTATATTAAATGTATACTTTAGTATATTAAATGTATATTTTAGTATATATTACATGTATACTCTAGTATATTACATGTATACTCCACTATATTACATGTATACTCTAGTATATTACATGTATATCTTCAAGTGTTTTAATTTTATGTAATGAACAAACTAAAATAACTTTATTTGATTTGTTATATAGTTTTAGTCAAAACATTTCATCCTATTGCTGTTAAAGAATTGTCTACAGCTACTGGTACCAATGTTAGCAAGCTTTTTACAACCTCTATATTGAAGACAATTGTTCTAGTCCCATACTAATACTTTAGTGTATTATGCAACCTCTATATTGAGGACACTCGTTCTAGTCCACTACTAATACTTAGTGTATTATGCAACCTCTATATTGAGGACACTCGTTCTAGTCCCATACCAATACTTTAGTGTATTATACAACCTCTATATTGAGGACGCTTGTTCTAGTCCCATACTAATACTTTAGTGTATTATACAACCTCTATATTGAGGACACTTGTTCTAGTCCCATACTAATACTTTAGTGTATTATATAACCTCTATATTGAGGACACTCATTCTAGTCCCATACTAATACTTTAGTGTATTATGCAACCTCTATATTCAGGACACTTGTTCTAGTCCCATACTAATACTTTAGTGTATTATGCAACCTCTATATTGAGGACACTCGTTCTAGTCCCATACCAATACTTTAGTGTATTATGCAACCTCTATAGTGAGGACACTCGTTCTAGTCCCATACCAATACTTTAGTGTATTATGCAACCTCTATAGTGAGGACACTCGTTCTAGTCCCATACTAATACTTTAGTGTATTATACAACCTCTATATTGAGGACACTTGTTCTAGTCCCATACTAATACTTTAGTGTATTATATAACCTTTATGTTAGTATTCGTTTAAATACTAACAAATATCTGCTAAAGGGTAGTTTTTAACACAAAGCTTTTCATGTTCTTCTCTTCAAACATACTTTTATGATTTTTTCTTATTATAAATTTCACTACATAGTTTAAAAAGACTTAAGTGACAATAATTTGATAATTAATTATACTAACTATACAGTGAAATTAGTGATAGTACTTCACGTTCTACAATTACATGAACTAATGATCTCAAATCTAGAATAAACCTCAACATTTTTACAAACTAAATAACACATCAACACAATAGAAACTGAAGTAAGAGTTGTTGATATAATTAAAGATAGTGTCTTGACATCATTGGAGAGCTTTAATTTTATCATGAGGTATACTACATACTATATACATACTTGTAAAGACTCTATTTAATGTAATTTAATGTCTTCCATACAAAGTTTAAATAATACACTAAGGTATTAGTATGGGACTAGAATTTGGAAGAGTGTCATTACCTCAGACATTACAAGTTACTGTGGCAATATCATACTGCAGTAACAATTAAGATCATTACAGTTTATTGATGTCAATTGTTACTGGTACGTTGTTAAGCACTATAAAGTCTATATGTTTTATTAGTGAAGTATACTAGTCATGCAGCATAATAAGTTAACAAGTACAAATATGACTATAGCAGCTGGCATTATTGTAATCGTTACTATAACAGTCACTATTGTTGTTTTAGTTAACTATAACTAATAATAACTAATAATTATAATAGTATTAGTTATAATAATAACTATAACTAATACTAAAATATTTTTAGTAGAGAGTAAAAATTTTACTTAACTATAACTAAAACTATAACTAATATTATTTCAAATGTTACTATAACTATAACTAAACTAAAATTAAAACTTTCCTTTGAACTATAACTAATACTAAATTAAATAGCCTCAATTATATTAGTTATTAACCACATAGAATGTTAAGCTTAACTAGAAAGCATGGCTATAGCTAGTATAGCAGCTGGTCCTGGTAGGCCAAGAGAAATAAGTGGAGTATGGCAATACTTCAAGTATCTTCCTGAAGAAAACAAAACTAAAAACTACAGTTAAACATGACTATAACTAAAACACCTTATGTCTACTAACACAACATTAACAGTCAGTCACGATAACAGAAAATAAAATCAGAGAAGAAGGAAAGGAGGCAATAGAAAGTGAGGCAGCAATACAAGAGAATTGAAATGAAAATATGAAGTAAAGATAATAAAATGAGAAAGGAATGAAGAGATAAAGGAAACAAGAGACAAGACTATAATAGAAACTAAAAAGCAAGAAGATGGAATTAATGAGTAATATTGATCAATACAACCATTCAAGTTAACAGATCGTTAAAGACTAAAAGACAAGACTTTGAAGTAACATTTAAGGTAAAGAAACAAAACAAGAATTAGAAAGCATTAGCTATAATGTGTACTATACTATGTGAAAGGTAACACAATACAATTGTAGCTGATTGAATGACTAATTTACAATTAACTTGGTCATTTAGATCAAAGCATAATTTGTTACATTCCTTTTAGAAATAAAAAGATGATATATTGGGTATATTATACTCTGTCCGAGTTGAGTTGAGCCATTCATTAAAAAAAAGGTGTGTTATGCATGGAATGTAAGACGAGGTATGTTATCACCTACTTTATCCACTTCGCACTGAAGTACATTTTAATATTATTCATTACTTTTTCACGTGAATGTCATGCGAAAACACCACGTGTTCGTTAAGATGCAAAGGGAAAGAGCTGAGGTCGCAAACAAAGGAGGTTGTTGCGAATCTCTATGAGTATTTCGAGGAAATCCACAGGTATCCGCGTACTCAATGATCTCTTAAAGAACTGCTGATGCCACAGGAGTTTCATGTGCCATCAAGAGGCTAAAGAAAGAGAAAGTTGAGGCTGTTTGTTAAAAGGTTCCCTTCAGAACCACGGTGGCTTTATAGCTGCCTTAAATCACAAAAGACAATATCTGATTATTATTTTAATAGTAATTATTATAATAGAACATCTGTTCATAATTATAATTAAAACTAATTTTGAATTACCACGTGATTTCTCAATGTGAAAAGTGTTATTCGAAGGTGTGGAATTTGAGGTATGACGAGAGTATGCCATTGAAGATGTATGGAGTTTATAGTTTGCTACTTTCTCGTAGCACTAGAGAGCCAAATTATATATATATAGCGCATTTGCAAGCTGAACGGATTGGTGCAAGTTCAATGCGGATAGCACGTAAAACGGCAAAGTTATTTACATGTCTGGGTAGCTCAACTCAACTCGGACAGAGTATAATAGGAACAAGCTTAAGATTAAATATATCACATGAACTAGTAAATAAATACAATTTAACTTCCAAGAATATGAAAACAATTTCTTAATCTAATGTATGTCAATAACAAAACTTTACTACAGTGAAATTTCTTATAAAGGGCACTCTGAATTAAGGACACATTGTCTAATCCCACACTAATAATTTAGTGTATTATTTATTTAACCTATATACTGAGGACACCTCATCACTAAGGTCAGTGACCACTATAGAGAAGAGATCATATAATTATTAAACCAATGGACTTACTCAAAACTCAAAGTGATTTTTTATTTATCATGATAAGCTCAAGGAGTTTGGTGTGTTATAATGAAAATGCACATACTGGAATAAAATGTTAAATCATTGACACACTACATAGAAAGTAACAAGGTATAGTGCTAAAACAGTACCCAAATAGTACACACTGGATGTGATAATAATAATCATGTGACACGTTAATACAGTTACGTCCAATGGAGTTAGACATTGGGAGATAATCTCACTAATTATTATATAAGCTGTCATTCTTACCTCTTGACTAACTGTAGTACGAAATACTGACCCAAGCAAAGTAAGTAGAAACAACGTTCTCCAAGAACCCATGGTTCTTTATGAGAGTCTTTAAGTCTGTCTTTTTTAAGATTTGACTTTCCTTGTTGTTTCTTTAGTATGAATATTTTAAGGTCAGTGTGGTTACTCAGGTAACAACCCAGTTTAGTCTACAAGATTATATTAGCTCTGGTTTGTTTCTCTTTGAGGGTTGTCTTCCTGCTGTAGTCAGACAAAATGGATAGAAAGTGAAGCTAGAGAGAAAGATAGAGAAAGATAATCATGACAGAAATTAAAGGGTAGTTAGTGTTCTACAACATTACCTATTGCTAGTTTCTAACTTATAGTACAAAAGACAAGCTAGCTCGACTAATAACATCTACTGACCACAAACTATAAATAAAATATTGTTTACGTCTTAAATTCTTGAGAAAGCTTCTTCACTACCTGATATTAACTACCGAGCAGATTGCAGGACCAGAGAAAAACAAAGTATTGTTTACCAAACTGTCCAGTACTTTTGGAAGCTTGCAAACAAGAAAGTAAACGCTTATACGAACAATGATTGATCTGGCCAAATAGTGCAGATCGCAGCAAGAAAATGACTTCATCAGGCTGTGAAGATTATGGAGGCTCGTACTCTGTCAACACAAACGAGTGCTTGCCATTCCTAGACTGACAAAGCGGCTAGTCACAGGAACGAAGCACTTAATATTCATAAGATTCATTTCATTATTTGTATGGACTTTTTGTAATGTTGAATGGTTCAGTTGTGGTTGTAGCTTTAAATAACCATGTATCATAATCATAACATTGACAAAAGTTGTCTGTTTTCTTAATTACCTAACGCGCATAATGGTAACAATAATAAACAGATATATTATTAGGTATTGTTATTGGGCTTATATATACCTCCTCATTACTGGGACACACTTAATGATCAATATAGTCAAATACATGATGAACTTGGATTAATGTGCTATATGACTCAAGACTGTCAAGAGTACAGACTACCATCATCTACTCTAAGTTAGGGCTATATACACTATAGTACTCTATTAGGACCAATATATTAATGTTAGCATTGTATGGCTGTATTAAACAATAATATTATTATTATTAATTAGTGATAATGATGTTATTATCACCAATGAATTATGTTAATTAATAAAATGTGATGTATTACATAGAGATAATACCTTATTTGCTAAATGAAACTCCTTGATTGATGTGACAGGCCACATTACAGCATGAGCACTGGTGTCTTTACTCCTGTCACATCAATCAAATTCTTTGATTGATGTGACAAGAGTAAGTTGTCATTCCACATTACAGCATGAGCACTGGTGTCTTTACTCCTGTCACATCAATCAAATTCTTTATTTGATGTGACAAGAGTAAGTTGTCATTCCACATTACAGCATGAGCACTGGTGTCTTTACTCCTGTCACATCAATCAAATTCTTTGATTGATGTGACAAGAGTAAGTTGTCATTCCACATTACAGCATGAGCACTGGTGTCTTTACTCCTGTCACATCAATCAAAGACAGGAGTAAGTTGTCATTCCACATTACAGTGTTTGTGGGCAGACTGCTAATACCAGTTTGGTGAGTCTAACCAGACCATGAGCACTGGTGTCTTTGAAGATTAAAATTATAATTAAAACATACTTCTTTATTTGGATATAAATTAACTTATGACAAGATTTTATACTAGATCATACCTTTACTAATTTTATTACATTTATAATAATATAGAATGAAATTGAAAATCAAAAACAATCTATATAACAAAGGTTTGTTATAGTATTTAGATATAATCATTCTCCGATTGTTCAGTAAAGTTGTTATAAGCAACATTCTCATTTAAAGAAATTGATTGTTCTAATGAAACATCTCCCATATTTGTTGATGACATTGATTGTGTGGTTGAAGAGTTATAAGCAACATTCTCATTTAATTGACTTGATTGCTCAGATAAACCTTCATCTCTATTTAGTACTATATAAACTGCTGTAAAATCACTCTTTGGTCTATCAATATAATCATAATGTTCTGATGATGTAGTGACATCACTAGGAATAGTTTCGTATGTTGTGTCTAATGGAGTAATATTTGTCCCTATATCCTCTGATAATATAACAGGATTATGTCCATGTGATGTAGGTGATGTAAGATAGTTGTGATCAATCTCAGTATAATAGAGTGCAGGATCATCATAATTGTCATCAAATATCAGGTTATCTGTGACTGTTTGTGTTTGATGAGTTGAAGAGAGTTGACCTTTATTCTTTACATAGCAATTATATCTAACAATCAATATGATTATAATTGCTATCAAGATTATTGTTATTAGCAAAGCAATTGCAAGGAACACACTAATAATTATTACTAAAGTGGTTGTTGATTGAGGATTATTATCTAAAGGGAAACAATTAAAACATTTAAAATACACTATTATTCTTTAATTGTTATAATTATTATACCTGATAAAGGAGTTGTTGATGATGTTGGTAGTAGAGAAGAATCACTTTCACTGGTCACTGTAACAAAATAAATATATAATAATATTTAATCTATCAGTCATGACTATTATAGTTCAAGACAATCCTAGGTACCAAGGCTTAAGATTAATTGAGAGTCTAAAGTTTATATAATCCATTCATTATCAGCATAATTAAATAATGTATCAAGTACTATATGAGTTGGCAATAAAGAAAAAAATATATAGGAGTTATAGTTCAGTAGAAGTATAGATTTAGTGATTATTGAATGAATTAATTAGTTACTACTTATTTCAATAATTACGCATTCTATTCACAAGTGTGTGTGTGTGTGTGTGACCATAATTATATTACCTGATTTAAGAGTTGTAAAGGATATTGGTATCATAGTTACACTACTACTGTGTATGTTCACTATAAAGAAAAATATATTGAATTAATATGTAATTATTTAGTAACAAAAGACAAAGATTGTTATCATTAATATAGTATGTGTCCTCCTTTACTGACCTTGTTGTAAAGGTGCTACAATGAGTGGTTGACTTAATAGTAGATCATTTGAAGATGCTATTGTATAGTCAGTTCTTGCTGATATTGTGATGTTATATTTAACCCCTGATGTCAACTTGGTAACATTGATTTCTGAACTGTATGTTTCCTATAGAGAAGTAATGTATATGACATATTGTTAAGATAATAATAGACAATTTTTCTTAGTATATTGTTTGGATTTTACAATTTTATAGACAGTAAATTTTATAGCCAAATGAAACCTTTAACAGAATATAGCTATTACAGTAGAAATTCTATATATCTGTCCTCATTGAGACTTATTATTGTGATGAGGCTCCATTTACTACATACCTTTGGATTATATCCAATCACAAACCCTCCACTAAGATCTTTGACGTATACTCTATACAGTAACGGAGGTCTCGACATGCCATTACAACTTGACGGCCATTCTGGATCATCCCACAATAATTGAATACTGGTTGTAGTATTACTTTTCACTCTTGGATGTGGACGATTATCAACATTTGAGAAGTCAGGTGACAGACATATGAGAGCTATTTTTAAATAAAATAAACATCTCAATTGTTTTAATCTTATTTGCATTACCATTTACTTACAGTTTGGTAAAGGCTGTGTTCCTGGACTTGTTGTCTCAATAGTGGTAATGGTGTTGTTAATAAAATCATTAATAACTTCTTTATTTGACTTGTTTTCAAAGTAAATACGTACTAATGTTTGACGTCCTTTGTGTCTACCAATAAAGTAAATACCGGTGTCATCTACAGTTAATTTTGCACTCTCTAAATCTTTAGCAAAGAAAATAAGGACAATAATTATTGGGAATATTAACAATAAATACACTCACTTTCCATAAATTTTTCATCTATTGTGTAATTGCCATAACAAATAGGATCATTGTCAGTTTCGAGAGGTAGTGACATAATTTGAAGTGGCTTACGATTTATAAAATAAAGACAGTTCCTTAATACATCCTCTGTTAGAGCAGATGTAATAGCACCATTATAGAATAGAGAAGAGGACGGTTGGGTACGATGTAATTTTAAACGATAAATTGAGTTATTTATAACATTGGAGTTAAACTCTGTCCAATGAAGGAGTCTACAAAAGTTAGGAAGACAGCTATAATTATTCAACTATAACAATAATACGACATTGTAGATATTAAATTGTTTTGTTGCTATTATTTTGCATGTAAAGGATCACATGACGGTCATGTGACTATTATTTGAAATATTGTCCTTACCCTTCAAAAGGATTGAGTGCCATTTCCACTAGTGTTGAGTCAGAAACTTGTCTGCCAGTATCATATACTACTTCAAAAACTATTTCTAAATTTAAACTGATTATAATGAGATGATTATTGTTTATTTTTCTTGCAACAATGTAGAGTTTTTGAGCTATCCAATCATAGGTCATAGCCAATGGTCTGATATTGGTTAATGCATACAACTAAAGAAGAAAACAAAGAAAAGAATCAAATTTCATTTCCTCTCAAGCATACATTGAAAATTTGTAAACCTTAAATGTATTTTAAGCTAATAAGTCTTATGAATTATACAACAAAATATTAACTAGTTAAAATAGAATTTTCCAATATTGACTGTTTTCTACCGAGTCTCAAATCTATTTCTATATTCCAAACAAGTTACCTAATCTTATATAAAATTGAAAGCAAATATACAAAGTGCTGATACTTATGTGATTGCATAATAATTAACATATATTAAATAATTAGTTGACATAATTTATTTAAGATCACCGTGTGTTGATCAGCTGGGTTATCAATATCAGCCTTTATCACTTTGTATCCTTGTTGTTGCTTAGAAATATAAAATACATATCTTGTCTTTTTGTCAAGTGCAATTGGAGCATGTAGAGCTGGATGTGTTGACCCTATCAGTAAATGAGAGGATCCAGGAGGGTAGGCTAGTATGCTTCCTTGTTGATCCATAGTCACAAAGAGTTCCATAGCAGGTTCATGAACTACATTAGTGAAAGAAGTATGTTAGTAACCAAGTAACAGATCAAGTGGAGATAAGTCCTCCACAAAACACCAACAGGTTAATAATTTCCCAAAATAATAGTTAACTTACAAAAGGTACTGATCTTAATAGGCTCTGAAAATGAGTACTGGTTTCCATTCTGTTTACCACTGACCTAATGAAGTTGTTGTACAACGATAATAATTAGATGATATTATAATAATATAATATAGTATTATAATAATATAATCTTTTACTTGTATTATGTATTGAGTGTCCTTTTCCAATGGAAACTGTAGTTCATTTATCTTATTTCTCCTCTCAAGTGTTTTAAATGGTCGATGAGCAGCATGTAAAAAAGGGTGACCCTAGTTTTGGAAATAAAGAATTTTAATAGCAACATCATTAAATTGATTTACTATATAGCAGGTTAGTTTGGTAAGAATAAATGAATCATTTAAATTATTTCAAAGTGGTGTAATAAAATTTTCTGTTGAGAAAGAAATGCAACAACACTAGTCTAAATTTCAAAAAAATCTGAGAAAAAAACATAGCTATTACTTATTCATTGCATACGAAATAGATACTTGTAATGTTTTAATTACTTCAATATGTAACTTGTCAGCATCAGCAGTAAATATGTTTACTTCATAAAGACTAAGTTGAAATAATCCAGAAGATAGACTTGTCCATATTACTTGAGCAGATATAATGTCTTGGTTATTTAACAAAGGATAATACACATGAGCTCTAACATTTTGAACTTGATTTTGTCTGTTTTGTTCTGCAAGAAGATATTAAAATGAAAATAAATCATAATAATTTCATTCAGTCTGTAATTACTTAAATTAGCTATAATAATTGTACTTTAAATGTGGTCATCTACAGCTGTTAATAGATGACTGGTCATTATGTATATAACTATGGTCACTCATAATGACAGACAATCTTTAATATAGAAATTATGTGTTCTAATTCATTATTAATAGGTATATATATATATATTGTACAAGAGCAGACAAATGAATAGCTACAATAATGAGTATATATGTACTATATATAGTAGTAACTATATATGTTTACTAAATTTACCAGTAGTTCTGAAGTCGCTTGCACAACATGTATTATTGACAGTGTCATTAACACATACAATTATACAGTATGTGGTATTTGGTAGTAGATATACTAATATTGTACTGTTGTTTGTAGTGAACTCCTATAAGAGAGGATATATAGAGTTAATTAATCATTTCATTATTCATGTGAATCCTTGTTTATAAGAAATGAAGAAGACCTACATGTTTTCCTTATATGGTAAACATCTTGTATGAAATAGTTACTATGTACATATGTGGAGAACCACATGGTACTTCAAAAGCTTTTCCTGCAAGACATGACATCATCCTAAATTATGAATTGTTGCTGCTTCACTTGTTGTGTCTTGCCAAAATTATATCTCAAAGAGTCATAATTGTAAGAATCATTAGTTAGTTTATAGCATTGTAATAGTTAATAAACTAGTTAAACTAACTTAAATATTAAATGAACATAAAGGACTACTATATAAATAACCAGCAACATTTCCAAAAGTCATTATAGATTTGATCCAAAGTTCTGAACTATTTCATGAGTGTTAAAAAAACTAAGCTGTTTATTCCTCTATCTTTGTCAGTGTTCAATATCAAAATTTTCAAAATGGCATAAGTTATTGCTATACTTAGTAAGTACAACAAACTTAGGTCAAAATATTTAACAAAAGAATTTATTATTAAATAAAATAATACTTTAAACATATAGCTTACTGTTTGTGATATAACACTACCAGAGCCAGGAGTCCTACTGTAAGTTATATTATATAGAACTTCATCATCATCACTGTTCATTGTATAGTGTCTCCATTGTACTAGTACTGAAGTTGATGACTCATTTGTAATGATAATATCTGACTCCCAATTACTGCACGTATTCTGAAAATTATTAATAACATCAATATTAATTGTAATAGATATAAAAACTTACCCCATCATTGGTTAAATTTATACAAATGATTGCTTGAGTTGCAGTTGTAGAAATCACAAAGACCACAGTCACTAATAATACAATCTGAACTAGTTGCATCTTGACAAATATAAAATATTTCAAAGTGTTCTGTCTGACTGATTCAAGGAGGACAATATTGTGTTTAAATAGTGTCATACACAGAACTAGTCTATACTTTTGTACATATACATTTAATTTATCAACAACAAAGTATGGACTTCCTGTAATGTTGAATGGTTCAGTTGTGGGTGCAGCTTTTAATAACTATGTTTCACAATTATAACACTGATAAAAGTTAATAAATTAATTGTTACTTTTTAGTCGTATTTGAAAGATTTATTTCAAATAAAGAAATAGTCTCAAGTCAGTACACTGAAATCAATCACAAAAAACAACTAAATATATAGTATGAACTAGTAGACCCAAGAACCATGAGATTGGTCATTTCTAGATTCGACATTTTGGTTCGTTGTTGACAATTATATTTTGTCTCATGTTATTGTTCATTTGACATAATTGTGAACTTTCACACCTTGTACATTATTATCCACCTAATGTATTTTCTGTTGTCACTTATTTTAGTTTACTATAATATTTAGTTCTTTTTTATGATTAATTTCAATGTACTGACTTGAGACTATTTCTTTATTTGAAATAAATCTTTCAAATACAACTAAAGAGTAACAATTATTTTGTAACTCTTCACTGTCAGTGTAGGGTTGATAAAAGCAAAAGAGCTTTTATCTTGTTAGACTACACACGGGTGTAGCTTTGGTAGGAGTGTTATCTCTTGCCTATAGTTTGGGTCTACCTTGACAGGTACTCTTAACTGGTAGCTCCCTACAGGGTATTGTAGCACAAATTATAGCGGTCTCAATAATTGATAAAAGTTCCCTGTTTTCTTCGTTAACCCATGCACACAATGGTAACAATAATAAACAAATACATTATGATTTGGTACTGTTATTGACTTTATTATACCACCTCAAATAATAAACAGATATATTATTAGGTATTGTTATTGACTTTATTATACCACCTCATTACTGGGACACACTTAATGATCAATATAGTCAAATACATGATGAACTTGGATCAATGTACTATATGACTCAAGACTGTCAAGAGTACAGACTACCATCATCTACTCTAAGTTAGGGCTATATACACTATAGTACTCTATTAGGACCAATATATTAATGTTAGCATTGTATGGCTGTATTAAACAATAATATTATTATTATTAATTAGTGATAATGATGTCATTATCACCAATGAGTACTGTCAATTAATAAAATATGATGTATCACATACAGATAATGCCTTATTTGCTAAATCAAATTCTATGATTGATATGATAGGAGTAAGTTATCATTTCACATCACAGCATGGGCACTGATGTCTTTGAAAATTAAAATTATAATTAAAACATACTTCTTTATTTGGATGTAAATTAACTTATGACAACATTTATACTAGATCATACCTTTACTAATTTTATTAATTTTAATAATATAGAATGAAATTGAAAATCAAAAACAATCTATATAACAAAGGTTTGTTATAGTAATCAGAGATAATCATCATCTGATTGTTCAGTAAAATTGTTATAAGCAACGTTCTCATTTAAAGAAATCGATTGTTCCAATGAATTATCTCCCACATTTGGTGATGACATTGACTGTGTGGTTGAAGAGTTATATGCAACGTTAGTATTAAATTGAATTGATTGCTCAGATAAACCTTCATCTCTATTTGGTACTATATTAACTGCTGTAGAATCACTCTTTGGTCTATCAATATAATCATAATGTTCTGATAATGTATTGACATCACTAGGAATAGTTTCGTATATTGGGTCTAATGGAGTGATATTTGTCTCTATATTCTCTGATAATATAGCAGGATTGTATCCGTGTGATGTAGGTGAAGTAAGATGGTTGTGATCATTCTCAACATAATAAAATGAAGGATCATCATAGATCCTTGTAACAGAACCATTGTCATTAAATATTGGGTTATCTGAGACGATTTGTGTTTGATGAGTTGAAGAGGGTTGACCTTTATTGTTTACACAGCAATTATATCTAACAATCAATATGATTACAATTGCTATGAAGATAACTATTATTAGCAAAGCAATTGCAAGGAACACACTAATAATTATTACTAAATTGGTTGTTGATTGAGGATTATTATCTAAAGGGAAACAATTAAAACATTTAAAAGACACTATTATACTTTAATTAATTTATGAATACATTCATTGTTAGTAATATTGAAATAATATTTCTACAGTTATATGAGTTGTAGATCAGCAATGACTAGGTTGAATGAATTGTTCTACACACTATAAATCACCAAATGATCTACTCATTGTAGCACCTTTACAACAAGGTCAGTAAAGGAGGACACATACTATATTAATGATAACTATCTTTGTCTTTTGTTATAGAGATTTCACCATTGCCTTT
>OY848920.1:7982691-8129481 GCA_963693285.1 Xestospongia muta | reverse complement strand
AGTGCGTATGAATCTCATTAACGATAGTTATGAATATGATTATCGGTATAGATTAAAATTAACGCGTATCGGTGAAGTAATATATTTTTGGATATTTCTTTTATTCTGGCTTTTAATTGTTAAAAATTAAAGTTTATTGTTTAACTTAAGCTTGTTTGTTGTTTATTTAAAAAGTTTACGGTTCAGTACCTTCAAATGATATCAAACTGGATGAATTCTATACGTATCAGAGAGACTGTGTCTTGAGGTTACACTCTATACTAAATAAATGTACTAGTAAAGTCTGGAGAGTGATAGGTTTTGTTACCAGTGTGATCAGAACAAACGTATGTCTCAATCAGAACTCGTATATATATCCATGGGTTTTGTAATTTATATTAATAGCAAGTTCACTAGTAATATATTTTTTTAAAAAATTCAAGTTTACGATGCATTATCCACAATTATATATTTTAATACACTACTTGAGTTACATATTAATCCAGAAGACTAATCCCCAATTTATCCTTATTATAGTATAATTTGTCAAACTCTCAAAGTTTATAACAGTTTAAGACAAAGTAATATGTAAAAGTTGTTCTGGGATTGTGTCATCTAATAGATCTCTATTCTCTAGACCTTCCTAAATCCTAAATATAGTAACACAGTTTCTAAAAATAGTAGCTGCAAAGTGTGTTGAACCTGAAGCATTACAACACTTTGAAAAGTGGTTGAGGACAAAAGTAATTTTCACAAAGACAATAAATCCTTTTAAGGTGACATAATGTATACAATAACATAAATAATTTATATATTCATTGCACACACACATAGATGTATATGTGTTTAGTTTAAATCCATGAGTTGAGCCAGTTCTTGTTCTGAGAGATTATTGAATTCCATCACCATCTCATCATTGTCCTCAACTTCCTTCTCTTCCTCATTCTTACTTGATGATTCACCCATATCTCCTCCCTCTTCTGCACCACGTACATTTCTACTCTCAATAAAATATTGAGTGGGATGTTCCAGACTAAAGGAGCTTTGACTGAGCTAAAAAAAATCAAAATCAAGTTTGACACATACGGTAAAAATGTTATTTTAGTCAAATCAAAAGTTGTGAAATTCAATTATTTTGGCAGCTTTAAATCAAAGTGATGTCATACATTTCAGCTTATACTTTTCTATATTGGGAGTCAATTCATAAAATACATACATACAAGTGATTGTATTGTACAGTTTTGATGCATGATAAAGTCTCTTATACGGTATAACAATACTTAAATAAGGTCAGTTCTATCATTTAGCCTACATATATGATGTCAACTTCAAAAGTCTAAAGATTCTATTACAAAGAGGTGTTTATCAACATGGTGTACTGTATTATGGTTACACTTACTCCATGTGTGACTTCAAAATATTTCTGACAAGCCAGTTGATAATGAGAACTTTGAACGTAGTCCATTATATGTTGTATGGACTTCATAGGGATACCATAGCTTACTAACATCTGTTGAATATGACCCTCGTCCCAATGACGAAATGGACATCCTATAAACAAACTATAAATTCAATAATGTTGTAGTGATAATGCACTACATTTTAAGCATTAATAAAGCACCTTAAACTACTAGCTAGTTAACCACAACAATAACGACAACAAAGCATATTAAAACATAACATATACAATGCTACATGTACATGTATAAGCACATACATGTATATATATGTGTGTAGGCGTTTAGTTACCATGGTGATCTCCAGTACCAGGTGTATTAGACATAATAATTTTCATACAGCTATAAAATAAACAAATAAAAACATTAAAATAAGTCTGGGAATAGACACTCTTAAGTGTTGTAATTTCATTATAACATTTCCTTATATAGACATTACATTGTGCTGTATATATAAGTCCATATAGTCATACCTATAAGGAGTATAGTTGGTCCTCTTTCCTTCTTTACCATAGCTATGTCTAATATTATACGCATACTGCTTATCAAACTAATAATATAAAAATGACAAATCATAGATTATAATATTAAGTTAATAATTATTGACTACCAATATATAATTATTAATTTTTGATACTCATTGCATGGGGGAGGGTTACAGTACTTGTCAGTTTGTCTGTTCCAAGAGCACAGACAATATATATATATGACAGACTTCATGACTCCAAAAAACTACTGTGTGTACAACATGATGGTTATACTCTTCATTGTTTTTCATTGCAATAATGTATTGGTCTTATCATAACTGTTGTCCTTACAACAGCAGGGTTGGGGCTGATTACGATTGTAATTATAATCAATTGTAGTTGATTACATATTTTGGTGTAATCATAATCACATCGGATTGTAAAAGTGTAATCGTAATCATAATCGTAATCAGCTCCAACCTTGTACAACGAAGAGGTAGATTTTAACAAAGTTACACTATACTACAACAATTTAATTATCCTAACTTAAAGGAATAGCTGTTTTAAAAGGTTAACTGCTAACAACATTAAGAAGGTGGACTATTAAAAAGTAGTCTTCATTTCAGAGATAGAGATCTCCTATTGTCCTATACTTACTTTGTCAGGTTCCATTTTCTTAATAAACTCTTCCCTCCAAAACTGTAATGCTTGATCTAATGTGATACCAATACTCTTTAGAAATAGACCATATTGTAGACGACCAAAATGACGTAAGTGATGTTCCTCTCTCAATGATTCATGAAGGTGTCTCATACATGGAGAATAAGATTCCTTAGATATCTACATTAAACAGACTACAATAGTACAATGCACTTGTCAGCTGGATATAGGATGGTTATATACATGTACTTTGACATTATTAACTATTTAAATGGCTAGACAACTTGTACACGTTTGTAATAACATGGAAATTATGTGTGATATCAGCAATGGTGGAATGTGAAAAATGCTATTCACTTTATAGGAGATTTCTAGTTTGTGACTTCTAAATAGCTAGTGCTCTAGTTTTTGATAAAATTTGTGGACTTGCAAGATGTTTGATGGTGTTGACCATTTCTCTCTAGCTTATTCCTAGCTATAGCTATAATACTGAGTTATTGCTCATTCTTAACTTGAACAGAACATAATAACACTAAGTATATGTACTTATTTTAGTGCAATGTGTGTTTGACTATTTATACATATGGTCTTATTAAAATAATTAGGATTATTTCACATTATAATACATATACTATAACATTATATCCATGATATTTATCTTGCCTTATCTAAGTCACGAATAGAGAATTGACCAGTTAGACTAGTACCGGCATTAGAGAAATCTTCACCTAAATATTTGGTCCTGAGAATAAAAGATTATAATCTAATACATATTACTATATATAATTATTATACACATTACATATACAAATACTGTATGTAATGTATAGTACTGTATAATATTGAGTTTATATATCTACTAATTACTAATAACTTAATACATGTTTATACTGTAAGGCATTTAATTCAGACTACATAGTACATACTTTAAGTTTTTAATAGTCCGTCCTACTCTCTCGTCTTCTTTCACTATACCCATGTGAGCTACTGTACGCTAACAATGAGACAAAGATATTTTATTGCATACATGTTAGAAAAAAAGTCCCATTAGCTGTTACGTAGAGTAGTTGGTCTTTCTGAGTTTTCTCTATTAGTATGGAGATTGCACTGTACATATATAATTACATGTATTATCCTCTATTATAAGTAGAGGATGGTACAATCATAATAGGACAGCATAAGACAATATTAATTATTATAATAATCCTTTTTAATGTTTTATAACTTCAGTTTATTAACCAAACCATCTAACATGTACATGTACATGTATTTCATTGTCTAAATATTATCAACTTACTACTAAATCTTGTGATAGCATACTCCTGAATTTATTACATATCAAAGCAACAATCATTTCATTATTTTTACAAGGTAAATAGACATATCCCTATAAAAGATATAACAGACAAGTTATAAATGAACAGATACTGTACATATATACATGTAGTGTACATATACATGTACTGTACATATGTACATGTAGTGTACATATAAATGTAGTATACACATACATGTATAGTACATATACATGTAGTGTACGCATACATGTACTGTACGTATACATGTACTGTACATATACATGTATCGTACATACACATGTATTATACATACAAATGTACTGTACATATACATGTACTGTACATATACATGTATTGTATATACACATGTAGTGTAAGTATACATGTACTGTACGTATACATGTACTATACAGATACATGTCTCTACATATACATGTATTGTACATGTACATGTACTGTACATATATTTGTGTATAGAATGTACATTTTTAATAATGACTTGTCTCCTTTGAACCAGATCTAGAACCTCAGTGAAGTAAACCTAAAAGGGAATCGTAGAGATTAGTACTTGAACTAGTTATTCATCATTGTATTATTCCCTTCAATTCAAATCCAACCATTTACAGATAAATCCAACTAATATTATCCTTCCATCTATGACCATCCATTCATGCATACATTTCTCTATCCATCCATTCACACATCAAACAAATTAAACATACTTTATAGCACTCCAAATCACCATGAGCATTATAAAAGCTACACTCATCTGAGAAGAACATTTCCTATGTGTATAAAATAATCATAAACACTATGTACATGTAACTGACTGCACTGCCATCAAAGTGTTCTGATTGAGGGACAACACATTTCACTTTTTCCAGTGGAAGGTACTCTCTATACCGATCGATCATTTCATCAATCTCAGTCATAGCAGCCTTTTGTAATCGATATCTGGATAACATGATAAATATAGTAAAAAACTCTTTATAGTGGACAGTTTGGAAACTATTGTCTTTAATATAAGCACACCCTCAATACAGAGGTTAAATAAAATATAATAGTACAGTATTAATAAGGTCAAATGCAATAAAATATATAGGTAGTTTGGGCTACATCATTTATTAATAATTATTGTTATTATTTAGTTTGAGTGAACAATTGGCTACTTACCTTAACAAATCAACTTCTTGAGAGAGAAACCAACGTCTTAAATCCTCACTAAAGTATAAAAACGACAATGTCTTTTCATTGTATGTTTGCTTTACGTCAAATAGTCGTGACTACATGTAGTAATTCTTTACAGTATAATTACAAGAACTTAACTATGTGTGCCAGTGACCATTATACTGAATATGCATAATTTAAGGACACACAATGCATTAAGTATATATGTATATATACATGTATAGACAATGTTAATGTACATGTACATGTATATTATTACCTTTCACAATAGGCCAATCTTAAAATGTAGTGAGAGATATGGTCTTTGCGTCTTTCTCCTATTTCTTTAGGCCCTATTTCTTTAGTTGACTGAATGAGATAAGATGAGATTTATGAGAAAAAGACAAAAATATATAATAAACAACACTCTAATCTAGGAAAGAAACACACAATGACATATAATCCCATCACATAATATGTAGAGTGTATATCATCAAAGTACATGTATCTTTATAAAGACTATTATTAACTGTACAGTATAATATGTATGAGCATTAAATACAGTTTTAATTAAAGAGACATTAGGTGTGATAATAACTGAACCATTTAAGCCTGTATAAAATCAGTTACACCTACACATAGTAATAGTGTGAATAATTGGATTGGGCGTGGCTTAAAATCTCCATTTACAGTTTAAAATTGTCAAATCATTATACTAAAATGGCATGTACTGTAAGAGAAAAGAAAGAGCCACTGGCATTGAGACTTGCTATATGTACTATAGTCACTTATGTCTCAAGATGACTTACGTCTTGAGTCGGTTGAGTGAGAGGGAAATATTGTTTGATAATTTCTTTCATCTTGCTTGAATACGTTACTTTATCTAGATCACCATGGAGTTGTTTCTCTTTTATGTTACTGATCTCTTGAAGACCTGTGTGAATAAAAAGTATAAAGAAATCCAATTCAATTATTTATCCTTTAATTCGAATCGTTTCTATTTCAACAAGAAGAGTCTAAGAGTGTAGTCTATATTTATATCAACAGGATATCTTGTCTTCTATATCTGAACACATCAGTACATTTTCAGCTTTAATAAATTAATCCTTTATATGTAAAAGTAATTATTGTGGGCATGTCCATTAATACTAAATAATTACCTTGGAAAGCTTGCATCTCTGTTGTGCTAAAGTTTTCTGTTGTTATGCTAATGTGTACTTAATTACATGACATTTTTACATCTATTGTAAATAAAGGGTTAATTATTAAACAATACATTTTAAGACAAATACAAGGAGAGTACAATCAACATTATGCTACGTATATAATATATAAATATACTATATGGGTAATGAGACAAGCTGGTCAATATCTACCAGGTTAGTGCTGTCTTAGATAAAATACTTTATGAAGAAATCATGTTTATTTCTAAGTCTTTGTAATGTTTGTGTTAGCAAGTTTCATTCTCAAATTCACTATTAGAGTATGCATACATTGTAATTATTAATGAAGTAATCTGATTGGTCACATGTACGTCATTGTATTTCTTGATTAGTGACTGGGCTTTCATAGTAACTCACTAGGTTCACTTACTTTCAAACATATGTTGGAATGTATTTAAGAGAACAATTTTGTTGTTATACTGTAAATAGGTTAGAGTCCTGGACCAAATGGAAACTATTCAATTTAAAAGTCTGCAAGCCTAATAACGCCATCATACATGCTCACTTAAGCTTCACAGTGACACCTTTTGAGTTTTAAAATGGCATACTTTCCTTGGTCTTGGACTAATTCTGTTCGACCAATCTATTTGTTTAGTCACCCCAACCATCCATTTCTACCTCTCACTATCTCTCTATATTCTTACCTCTTTGTCTGTTCATAGCCAGTTCATTGAATTCTTCTAACGACATTTCTTGTGTTGGTGGGTGGGTGTAAAGTTGTAGTCTTGTAGGATAGAGGTCTTCAAAAGGAACCTTTTGTCTTCGTCTTCGATATAATTCCATCTCTATTCACTTGTTGCACAGCTGTAAGCCACAGTAAGACTTTTTACCTTAATTCAAAGGTTACTTATTAGGAGTGGCAAATGAAAGTGGCTTAGTGGCATCAATTTTCCCGCCAGAACTAGTTATTAAAAGGAGAGGCTTATTAAAATTAACCCACGTGTCTGTATAAATCAAGAACTCAGGGCTATTCTTACACAACTCTCTCGTTACATGAACAACCTTTGTCTACAAAATGGCTACCAACGAGTCTTTCCCTCCACTAAAGAATGATCTCATACTCAGAGCCGCACTAGGCGAGGAGACAGAGAAAGTACCAGTGTGGGTAATGAGACAAGCTGGCCGATATCTACCTGGTTAGTTCTGTCTTTAAAAAAATACTTTATGGAGAAATTATGTTTATTTCTAACACTTTGTAATGTAATGGGTTTTTATTAAAGAGCAAGTTCTTACTTTCTGTTACTACTGATATGTCTCACTACATTATTTGATGATACCTTTCTTCTCTATTCATTACAGAGTTTCAAGAAGTTCGAAAGGACCACGACTTTTTTACAATCTGCCGAACACCTGAGCTAGCTTGCAAAATAACTCTTCAAGTAATTGCTATGGATAAAGTCTGTACTATTGAAATAGAAAAATAAGTCGATGATATATAAACAATCCTGTCATGTTAGGGTTTAAATCTATTTGTGCATCATAAGATATTAAGCCATGACCTTGTCTATAATATGAATTCATATACCATGGATCTTACTGTGTTTTAATATATATAGCATTTAATATTCATGTAATGGCAGAGAAGTCTTATTAAGAAATCATTAGTTTCTTGAATATTATTTTTTTATAGAATAATTGGTCTTTTTTATATAACAGTGCTATCAATAAATTGTATCTGTATAAATGTATTTAACGCGTGTTAATTGTTTTGCAAGTACCAACAATGCATATTGTGTATATGCATTGTGTATAACAATCACATGTATTATATAACAATCACATGTATTGTTATATTTACTACAACTTCCTCTTTAGCCTGTTAATAGATTTGATCTGGATGCTGCCATTATTTTTAGTGACATTTTGGTCATACCACAGGTTTGTGTCCTCTATATGTACATGTACATGTATATTATTATGAGATGATTGAGTACGATGCCTATAATGTTACTATATGTATGTTTGTGTTTATAGGTAATAGATAGGAAATAGAGCTACATAATTTAGAAAACGAGAGCTTTCTGAAAGCTTTCTAAAAGCAGACCACTTTTAGTTTAAACCACTGTTTGTGATAATAGTTTGTGAGTTATTAGACATGTAGTATGTGGATAAATGGACATATAGTGTGTGGATGAATGGACATATAGTGTGTGGATAAATGGACATATAGTGTGTGGATGAATGGATGCATATTATATGCATGAATCAATATATCATAGATAAATGGATACATCGTTTGTGGATTGGAAGAAGGGCATACAAAGTACATCAAACAATTGATGTTTCTATTACATACACATGGTATTACACAGTATGTATCCATATTATCTACACTTAATATTGCTGATACGCATGTAACAGCTGTAAGGAGTAGTCTAGACACACCCTTGATTGATTGATTATAACATCAAGTTTATATTTGATTTGTTGCTGTTGTTTTTGTTAAGCTAACTTTATAAAACTATCTTTGTTTATAGGCAATGGGTCTAGAGGTACAAATGATTCCTGGCAAGGTATGTATAGTGACATCAACGTATTATGAATGAGTACCAAAAACAAAATTATGCAATATCAATTTGCATGTTTGAACATTAAACTATTAATAAAGTTATGCTGATGTATGTAATATATTGTACATCATATATTATATATACTATAAGCAGCTGTTGAACATTAACTGAATAATATTTAACCCTATCTACACAATCCATTGGAGTACTAACACAATTACGTTGTCCTTTTGTTTTTGGCTAACCATATTAGTAATATCCCAAGATACCTTATTATTCTCTTACAGCTGCTCTTTATTTCCACTAACTAGATATAAGAGCAATTCTCTAGAGGAGAGCATGTGACTAGAGTATTCTAATTAATACACTAAAGGCTTCATTATCATTACACTTGAGTATTAAATAAATGCTTTGTACAAATATAGAGTATGTAATACAATACATGAATTATTTGTAGCTATGATTCGCTACAAGTCACTAAACAAATTTTGATATACTACTGTATATTGGGAAGTTGTCACATTGTATGTTCATTATGTTTCTAGGTTTATACACATGTACACACATATATGTATACATTAAATTTAAAGCTTCTGAGTATAACTCATTATTCATATTATAAGGAAAAATTCCTATCTTTTCTAGGGCCCAAGCTTTCCTCATCCCTTGAAAGCTCCAGATGACTTGAAGAGACTCTCTCTTCCAGTAGATGTCAATAAAGAATTGGGCTACGTTTTTGAGGCCATTACTCTTACTAGACATCGTCTACAGGGAAGAGTACCTTTAATTGGTTTCTGTGGCGCTCCTGTAAGTAAAATAATTAGGGAACTATTATAACATACATAAATGTATTTGTTTAGATGTACTTGTACTGTACTTTTTACATGCAAACATTACATGTGATAATTGAAATTAATATATAAAAATTTCTAACTGCTTATGTTAACCACCTATGAATATATGGTAACCAAAGAATTTTAAGGTGTCTTCATAATGAATGCTACCATGAATGTGAATGTCTTATGTGTACTAGTTAGTGAGTGTGCTTGATTTCGTAATATCTGCCAGCTATCCAGTCTTCAAAAGTCAATGATATACTGTGATTTTATTCTTTAAAAAATTATATGTATAGAATGATTTTAACCCTCAATAAATGACTACAAGTAAATATACACAAGGCAATAAACTTAATACATAGACATGTACATGTGCATGTAATGTATATTATAACCAATCTTTGTGTAAGTAATGTCTATCTTATTTCTTTCAGTGGACATTGATGTCTTACATGATAGAAGGTGGTGGCAGCCCTACACTTAGTAAGGCCAAATCCTGGTTGTATCGTTATCCAGAGAATAGTCATCAGCTATTGAAGGCAATTGCTGAGGTCAGTCCACTTTTTGTTAATACATCATTTATGTTGTGATGTATTAAGGCTTTTAATATTCTTATAATAGAATGTTGAAAGCCAATATTGCTACATTGAATTGTATTAGCAACATCAAGTAAATTTTAGGATTATTTTTCATTATTATTATCTTGTTTTGTTAAAATTAAACAAGTTATATATATATATAATACTTAGGTATCTGTGGATTACCTTGAAGGTCAAGTAAAGGCTGGTGCTCAACTTGTGCAAGTGTTTGAGTCTCACGCTGGTTTACTGGGTCCTGAACAGTTTAGTAAATTTTGTCTACCATATTTGGAAACCATTGCTAGGACCCTTAAAGGACGGTTACAAGAGAACGCTGTTCCCATGGTTAGTCATTTACTTTTACAAAATAATAAAAATAATAAAATAAAAAAAATAATATGCAAAAATAAAAGATGGGAAAGATAACCTCAATTTCAAATAAAATTGCTTGATCCTTACTCGTTTTTTGAGGCTACAGGTTCTTTTTGAAACCAAGATTACTTACACGAATAATACTAGTTTCATCTACATCAGCAGACATGACAAACAAAAGCAGAATACTAGCTGTTGTATTCACTCTCCAGAATATAACTGAAACAGAATATCTCGTTGGAGATAGAATAGAACAAGATAGTGACCAAACATCTATGGTAGCTGTAGAACCACGCCTTCATGTAGCTATGTAACACTTCCTCTTAATATTCAAAAGTTGTTTACACTATATTAATTGTTTATTCTATGCTTTATTGCATGTTCGAAATATAGCCATATATGTTTATAAGAACTCATAACCATGTAATTTATGTACATATTTAGATTACTTAAAGGTTGTAGTCCTTTTTAGATTATTTTTGTTTGAAGTTATCATATTTCAAAACATGTTTGCTAGAAATAATGTTGTTTACATTGTTAATAATAATTAATGCTATACATTATGGTACATAACATACTATATAATCTATATTATATAGATATCTATATGTATATTGCTCATTGTGTAAGCTTGTGGACACACTTAAAATAGTAAGTATTGTATAAGAATCAATTATTAGGCATTTACCATTATTAGTAATATAAACAACATTGTGTCTGGCAAACATGTTTTTACATTATTAAAGACAACAATATGAAACAACACCAATCTAGCAATGACAACATTCCATTAGTTAATCTAAACTATGCTATGTACATATGGTAGTATTTATGACATAATATGGCTTTATTCTGATCTTACAATTAAGTGTAGAGTCAACAATCAATAACTGTAATCAACTTTTGAACAAAATATAAACCAGTTAAAAATCTAGCAAATATATGCTGTGGTTATTAGATCTTGTGAACTATGTACAAAATGGAAAATATTATGATTCTCTTTTTTTGGCTACAAGTAGCTATCAGTACTTGTAAAGGGTCATCTGTTTGTATGGTTGACTGTACTATTCTACTAACTCCACGTCCTCCCTCACTCTATGAACAATACTGTTGTATTCCTAGTAACAGTGGAAAGCAGTTCAAGACAAGAGAAAGCAATGTTGTAAGAATTATTCTCTGTCCCAACCATCTTCCATCCTCCTGTCAAAAGTTTTCTTCAAATTGTTCAGATCTCTTCAAACAAAATGTTTCAGCTACATCAGGTTATCACATAATACGAGCTCCTAATGGTTCTCTTATATCAGTTTACTGTGATATGGAGGGTAGTAACTGTGATGGAGTAGGAGGTTGGATGAGAGTAGGCTACCTCAACATGAGTGAACCTGGTTCTACCTGTCCCCCTGGACTAACACTACGACAATTTAGCAACATTGATTATGGTGTTTGTGGTCGACCTATGTCCTCATCTACATTTTACTTGGCTCATGGATTTTATTACAGCAAGGTCTGTGGTCAATTAAGAGGTTATCAGTTTTATGCACCAGATGGATTTCCACCTTTGCATGCTACTAATGCCATTCCAAATATTGATAATTGTAACACATATGTTGATGGTGTTACTATTACTTATGGTAGTAATCCTCGTAAACATATCTGGACTTATGCTTGTGGTATAACTGAAAGTAATTTAAATGTTATACAATATTCGTGTCCATGTAATAATGGCAGTACAGGAACTACTGTACCTATATTTGTGGGTATTGATTACTACTGTGAATCTGGCGTGTCCCAAAATGCTAATAAAATTCTATATTCCAATGATCCATTGTGGGATGGACAACAATGTAATGGAAATGAAAGACCATGTTGTACTAACCCTAAGATGCCATGGTTTATAAAGGCTCTAAATGAGACTACCACTGAAGACATTGAATTGAGAATGTGTGGTAGTGAGAATCCATCAAATGATGAAGATACTCCTCTGGATATTATTGAACTTTATATTCGCTAACTGCTTTTATGCTTTTATGCTTTTTAGCTTACTTTATTGCTGGCTAATATTCGCATTGTATGTGGTTATAAAATTTGCTGTAGTTTTCTTTTGCTAATAGTTAATTTCAAATGTCTTAGACTGTATTTACTAACAATTGTTGTGGTTTGGTTTTAATATTTATGATATTCAAACTTAACATAAGTGGTTAATTATCCTTCCAGGATACCACTACAGTTGGCTAAGACAATATAAGATAAGTCTAAATGTTGAAGGAAATGTTTTACATCATATATTATTATGTTATTCAATAGTTAGTCATGTTACTGCTATTTGTTGCTCTTATACATGTAAGAAATAATGATAGCTAGTTGATAAATTATATACTATAATATTATTATACTAGAAGCCTATTATACACCTTAGTTTACCAAAATACTAAATGTTTGTCCCAAACCATTTAAGAGTGGAGACTGGATGGAGTTTTTTGACAAGTATTTAATCATGACTATTAATTAATAGATTTGTTAATGAATATTGTCATTGGCAGATATAGCTAATGACATTGTCTATAGAAATGAAACATTTTTTGGACAGTAAGTAGTTTTAGAGTTTTCCTTATCATCTTTTGATTTTATTCTAATTATTGTAGGGTAAATAAAACTAAAAAATTGAATGGAGATCTAAATTGAGGGGAAGGGAGGCTTCAGTCCCTGTCCCCCTCCTCCAGTTGCCTACACTCTTTTTTCTTACTTGATTTATGAAACTAGTGAAGGCATAAGGCTTGATAAAACCAATACAACCCTTTATCTTGATCAGTAATCTTTTTCCATTTAAATCTACAATCTATATAATTCCCAAAACAAAGTTTGTAATCTTATCACAAATGTATTTAATATCAATAAATTATATTTTTTGTGGTACACTTGGTAAAATTATTCCATTAATGTTTGCCTTTAATCATCATATATTGTATATTAGATATGATTTGGTATCTTTGTAGATTGTTTTTGCTAAAGGAGCACATTATGCTTTACATCAATTTAGTGACATTGGCTATGATGTGGTTGGCTTAGACTGGACATGTGATCCTGAGAAAGCTAGGTAATGAAAGAAAGTATATAGCTTTTGAAAAAAGTAATACTCTTTACAGCATTGATGTATTCATGACTAGGCTAATATGCCCAAAGCACATTGGTTTTAAAACCTTTGCCATGCTTATTGATCTTTAAATTAAAATTAACCAATGCTGACTTGACAAACTATAATCAGATGAAGTATTCATCTGATCTTTCAGAACTTACTATATAACCTTTTATTATCACTTCCTATAAGCTATATCTAATTCAAACAGTTGTATTAACTTCTACTACCTTTGTTTAGAAAACATAAGTATTTTCTTTTTACATTAGCATATCATAGGAATTAAACAAATATAATTTTTAACTGTTTTGTCATTAAATAGAGAGGCAGTAGGCAGTAGTATCACACTACAAGGTAATCTTGATCCTTGCCAATTATATGCCAGTAAGGTAGGTAAAATATATGGAATAATTTTTATTGGAGGATACATATGACTGTTTATCACTTCTTAAATAGTTGACTACTATCTCCTTTGCTGTCCAATTAGCAAAATCATTTTATTTTCTTTAGGATGACATTGCTGTGAGTACAAGAGCAATGATAGAAAAGTTTGGCAGACAGAGACACATTGCAAATCTTGGTCATGGAATTTATCCGGATATCAATCCTGAACATCTCAAAACTTTTATTGACTGTGTTCATCAGTTCTCACAGCAATGAATAACACAAAATGATTACTTCATGGATTATTAAAATAACAATCTACCTTTATAGCTAGAGGGTTTATAGAAATATTCATTAATTATCTATTGTTTTAGTAACAATATACTCAACAAGTAATTCTTTTAATGATAAAAAATATTTGATGTAAAAACCTCCTCTTTAAAACATAACTATCTTTGAGTGAGACATGGGTAGTTCCATGGATAGATGGATACATGAAAAAATGGATAAATTGCTAACAGATAAAGTAATAAACCAACTCCAGTGCTATGATTGTTTAAGCGATATTTAGTGCAGCAAACATTTATTATAATATACAGTCATTATATATCCAATAATAACAGTAACATATCCTGGTTTGTATTGGATCTACACCTTTTTTGCATTTCAAGCCATCCCACCCTTAAGTCAATATTTAAAAATAAAACTATTAACTTAATTAACTATAATAACTGGACTTGATGTATATATGTATATTTTGTACACTTAGGTTTGGAATGATTACATGTATATATGAGTGTGAAGAACATAATGACAGCTCTTAAGTGTATACAGATTTAACAATGTTGTGCCTTTTTCTTAATTATAAGTTCTTTTCTTCTTTTTTTGAGTTCTCATTTATTTGTGTTATGGAGATGATGACACAAACTGAATAGATTTTTTTTGTTTCGACATAACAGTCTTGACTCAATGATAAACCATTGACTAGCTATTATAATAATATTAAAATGCTTAAAGAGTATATGTGGACAAATGATCAGGAGCTCAGTGGCTCTAGCTCCTGATTAATGTTGTTGCACTTTTACTGTTTGCTATGTGTGTATATAGAGATGTGGAACATTTTTGTAGCAACGACATAATATGAATACACTTATGAAATATTAATATTTATAATGATTTAGTCAAAACAGTTAGCCATTGGTACGTGCTTTCCTAGTATTATGTAATATTATAGTATACTGATTATTGTTTGTATTGTATGTATAGTTACATTATGGATGTTACTGATTGTATTGTTTGTGTTGTATGTACACAATACAATTATTATCTAATTGCTCTCTAATTCTGATCCAATGTAATTTAAAAGACTATATTAATAGCCTTTTTTTGCTTAACTGTTCTCAAATATTACAAACAAGTAGTGCAGCTCCATTAGGCTTTTATAAAATACTAGCTCCTAATGGTTCTCTAATATCAGTCTACTGTAATATGGAGGGTAGTAACTGTGATGGTAGTTGGATGAGAGTGGGCTACCTTAATATGAGTAGTCCTGGTGCTACATGTCTTCCAGGAACAACATTACGACAATTTAACAACATGGGTCATGGGCTTTGTGGTTGACCTATGTCTTCATCTATAACTTACTCTGCTCATGGACTTCATTATAGCAAAGTCTGTGGTCAAATAAGAGGTTATCAGTATAATTCACCAGATGGATTCCCACCTTTGCATAATAGCTTTAGAAAAACTGGAAAAATTGAGAACCGTATGTTGATGGTGTTACCATTACTTATGGTAGTAACCTCATAAACATATCTGGACTTATGCTGGTGGCCTGAGTGAGAGATTGGAAGACCAAGTTTTATATTGGTGTCCATGTAATATTGGAAGTAATGGAACAACTGTATCTATGGTTTTGTAGGTAATGATTATTATTGTGAATCTTGATTACCGGCAAACAATCTTATCTTCTAATGATACATTGTGGGATGGACAACAATGTAATGGAAATGAAGGACCATGTTGTACTAACCCTAGGATGCCATGGTTTATAAAACCTCTCAATGAGAATAACAGTGAAGGTTTTGAACTGAGAATGTGTAGTATAATGAAGTCTCAAGTAATGAAGATACTCCACTAGATCTGATTGAGCACTATGTTCAGGAACTACTTCTTGAAATTTGTCTTTGTTATTATTTTTATACATGCACACTAACAAGCAATACTTTAAACTGTGTATTTGACACTTTAAAGAATAATTGTTATTTTAAGTAAAAAAATACTATCAACTTATTAATGTAATTATAACAGAAAACATTTTAGTTTTGAAGCTAAAAATACTTTTACAAGGAGGAGTATAAAATTTCAAAAAACTATCCAATGAATCAGAAGAATAACAATGTGATTAAAATAAAATATATGGTATGTGGTCTTTCTTTTGGAGCAACGTAAGCAACAACTTTCTTTCCTTCGCAAGCAATCCAATATAACAAGATCTGTGGTCAATGTACTGGTATTAACTTTGTTACAGTTTATCAGTTTATTGTTTAATAATTTCATGGTATATACGTATTATTGGATCATTCTACTGTATTATGGTATCTATCCTCATGACATGCTATTGTTGATTATCTTTGTCAATCGATTACTAAAGGAACCCTAATAACACTACATGGTGGCAGAGGTGGAATACACCATAACTATTGTCTATTGGAGTCACAGTATCGTCTTTCTCTCCCTGAGTTTTGAGTAACCCGATCCCAGGCTGAGTCACAAAATGGCTGCCCTATACCACGTGGCCCCTCCCGATTCTTTCAGTTTTAACAAGCCAGAAGAATGGCCGAAATGGATTTGCCGTTTTGAGCACTTCAGGATAGCATCAGGACTCACTGAGAAGAGTGAGGAGACTCAAGTCAACACATTCATCTACGCGATGGGGGATGAAGCAGATGATATCCTACGATCATTTTAAACTGGAAGAGGCACAGGCAAATGTTTACAAGTCTGTGAAAGACAAATTTGAGGCATTTTTTGTGAAACGTCGAAATGTTATCTATGAGAGGGCTAGATTTAACCTCAGAAAACAGGAGGAAGGAGAGACAGTGGCTGCTTTCATTAATGACCTCTATGTTTTAGTAGAGCATTGTGAGTATGGAGCGCTACAAGATGAAATGGTTAGAGACAGACTTGTGGTGGGATTGTGTGATTCTAAATTGTCAGAAAAACTCCAACTCAATCCGAGCTTGACTCTAGATGCTGCAGTAACGATGACATGTCAATCCGAGTCAGTTCATATGCAACAAACACAATTGCGGAAAGAAGACAAAGAAAAACATATATTTCCCGATCATTGTCACCAGTAGAGGAAAGATACGCACAAATTGAGAAGGAAGCTCTAGCCTTTACGTCGGCTTGTGAGCGTTTCTCAGACTTCCTCATTGGTATTGACTTCAGTATTCACACTGACCACAAACCACTAGTTCCCCTATTTACTACCAAACACTTGGAAGAATTGCCATTGAGGATACAGCATTTCAGAATACGTATGTTAAGATTCCACTTTTCAATTATTCATGTTCCAGGTAAACAAATGGTAATAGCTGATACACTTTCTAGAGCACCTGAAAGAGTACCAAATGAACAAGATTACTGTTTCAGAACGATACAAGAGCCTTCGTCAATTTTGTCATGGAGAGTTTGCCAGCCTCAGAACATAGGTTAAAGGAGATTGAACAGAAGCTGAAACAGGATCTGGTCTGTGTAAAGTTAGCCCAGTATTGTATACAAGGTAGGCCAGATAAGTCATGCCTTTCGGGACAGATCAAGCTGTACCATCCACTTGCCTCAGAGATTTCTATTGTTAATAGATTACTAATGAGAAAATCAAGAATCATCATTCCTACCTCATTGCAGAAACAAGTGTTAGATCAGATTCACACAGGACATCAGGGACTCAATAAATGTCGTGAAAGAGCTAGACAGTCAGTCTGGTGGCCTGGACTATCCAAACAGCTACAAGAACTAATCGCTAATTGCCATACATGTTGTAAAGCCAGTAAACAGAGAACAGAGCCGATGATTTCATCCCCATTTCCTGACTTACCTTGGCAGAAATTAGGAATGGATTTATTCGAGTTTAACAAGATCACCTACCTACTAATCGTCGACTATTATTCACGATACATTGAAGTTGCTAAACTGAATCATTCCACCGCGGAGGAGGTGATACTACATTGTAAGAGCATCTTTGCTAGACATGGTATACCTGAAGAGGTAATTACTGACAATGGACCACAGTTTATAGCGGAACTATTTTCAGAGTTTACTCGCAATTATCAATTTAGTCATATAACTGGTAGCCCGTATCATCCAATGAGCAATGGTGAAGCTAAGAGAGTGGTTGGAACTGTCAAATCTCTTTTAAGAAAAAAGGGTGATCCATATCTTGCATTATTGGCCTATAGAGTGACTCCACTGCAGAATGGTTACTCACCATGTCAATTACGTATGGGAAGGACACTACATTATACCTTGTCAACCACTCGTAAGGCAGGAATACCATTTACCCCTGACAACAAGGCATTAGTTGCCCGAGAGAAACAGTTGAGAGAAAAACGGAAAGACAACTTTGATCATCGTCATCGTGTACAAGAACTTCCCGTTTTAACACCAGGAGATATGGTGTGGGTACCTGATAGACAAGAAGGAGGAACAATAGAAGATCAAGTTGGACCTCGCTCATATCAAGTAGAAACCCCCTAGACTTATTCAGGCGAAACCAAAGAGCTTTGATTACTTTACCTCAGCCTTCTGTTCCCCAAAACAACGTAGAAACTCTAACTGAGTCAACTACAAATCAAGGAGAGACCAATGGAAACAACAGGCAATCCGAACCTCCAAGAATGACTATGGAGCCAGTCCAAAGAAGTACACGAATTACCTACCAGCCAGACCGTTACGACCCTAGTAACTTTTAAAAAGGGAGATGTACTGGTATTAACTTTGTTACAGTTTATCAGTTTATTGTTTAATAATTTCATGGTATATACGTATTATTGGATCATTCTACTGTATTATGGTATCTATCCTCATGACATTTTATTGTTGATATTTTTGTCAATCGATTACTAAAGGAACCCTAATAACACTACAGTCAATTAAGATGGTACCAGTTTGGCTCATCAAATGCATTTCCACCCTTGTGTGGTAGAAAGAGTGTTCCAAACATTGAGGATTGTAACACATTTGTTGCTTGTGTTACCATTACTTATGGTATTAATCCTCATAAACATATCTGAACTTATGCTTGTGATTTAAGTGAGGGTCATCCTTAGGGCTACTTTTTTATTCTTGGGGTGATCTTTTATATACATGTAATAGTGGGAGCTTCAGTACAACATCACCTAGTTTTGTAGGTAATGATAATTACTGTGAATCTGGATTACCTGAAGAACAATGGTTGCAAAACGTTCTATATTCCAGTGATTCATTGTGGGATGGACAACAATGTAATGGAAATAAAGGACCATGTTGTACTAACTCTAAGATGCCATGGTTTATTAAGACTGTTTCAGAGACTACAACTGAAGATATTGAATTAAGTGTGTGCATAAATCAAGTCTATTTTGATGAAGACACTCCTCTGAATATTATTAAACTTTGCAATCATTAACTATGTTATTCCTAGTGGGCTTTTTGGTTGTAGAAGACTGATATAGTATACATTACTTCTAACTATTCTAACTGTTTTTTAAACCAGTAAGTGTTTACCTTGTTGTATATAACCTATGCATGTATTGTTTTTCAAGCTAAATCTACAGACTATATAAATGCTAGCACTAAAACAAGCTTTGTAATGACTAATCAAAATTGTGTTTAATATCAATTTGATACCAACCTGTCTAGATAGAGGGGGTCAAAATTTTGGTTTTGGTTACTCTCCCTAGAGAGATAACACAATAGTAATCAGCATATATGTAGCCTGACATTACCCTCACTTTCAAATAAAATTGTCCTAGTTATAGTATTCACTTTCAAGAATATAGTGAAATAAAATGTCTTGTTGGAGATAGAATAGAACAAGATAGTGACCAAACATCTATGATAGCTGTAGAGCTACACCTTCTTGTAGTTAGTTACACAGCACTTCCTCTGTAATAATTCAAATGTTGGTTATAATATATTAATTGTTTATTCAACATATTTATAAATTCACAATATAGTCATATATGCTATAAACACTCATAAGCACATAGATTTATGTACATATTTAGATTACCTAAAAGGTTGTTGTCGTTTCTAGATTATTTTTGTTTGAAATTGTCATCTTTCAAAATATGTTTACTAGAAATAATGTTGTTTACATTGTTAATAATAGTTAATGCTATACATTATGGTACATAACATACTATATGATCTATATTGTATAGATATCTATATGTATTGCTAATTGCCTAAGTTTAATGGATACACTTAAAATAATAGTAGGTGTTGTATAAGAATCATTAGACATTTGCTATTGTTAGCAATGTAAACAACATTATGCCTGGCAAATGTGTTTTTAGCTTATAAAAGACAACAATATGAAACAACATTAATCAACTAATGACAACGATCCATTAGTTAATCTAAAATATGCACTCAAGTTCTATGTACATACGATAGTACTCACGACATAATATGACTTTCTTTAAATTGTTCAGATCTCTTCAAACAAAATATTTCAGCTCCATCAGGCTATTACACAATAATAGCTCCTAATGGTTCTCATATATCAGTCTATTGTGACATGGAGGGTAGTAACTGTGATGGTGAGGGAGGTTGGATGAGAGTAGGTTACCTCAACATGAGTGAACCTGGTGCTCTCTGTCCTCCTGGACTAACGTTACAACAATTTAACAACATTGATCATGGTGTATGTGGTCGACCTATGTCTTCTACATTTTACTTGGCTCATGGACTTTATTACAGCCATGTCTGTGGTCAATTAAGAGGTTATCAGTTTCGTGCGTCAGATGGATTTCCACCTTTGCCTGATAGTAATGTCGGTCCAAGTATTAACAATTGTAACACATATGTTGATGGTGTTACCATTGCTTATGGTAGAAATCCTCGTAAGTTCAGAATATGCTATAAACACTCATAAGTACTTAGTTTATATACATATTTACATTACCTAAAAGGTTTGTTATCATTTCTAGATTATTGTTGTTTGAAATTATCATCTTTAAAAACATGTTTGTTGGAAATAATATTGTTTACATTGTTAATAATAGTTAATGCTATACATTATGGTACATAACATACTATATGATCTATATTATATAGATATCTATATGTATTGCTCATTGCCTAAGTTTAATGGATACACTTAAAATAGTAAGTGTTGTATATGAATCAATTATTAGACATTTGCTATTGTTAGCAATGTAAACAACATTATGCCTGGCAAATGTGTTTTTAGCTTATAAAAGACAACAATATGAAACAACATTAATCAACTAATGACAACGATCCATTAGTTAATCTAAAATATGCACTCAAGTTCTATGTACATACGATAGTACTCACGACATAATATGACTTTATTCTGAACTTACCATTAAGTGTAGAGTCAACAATCAATAAGTATAGCCAACTCTTTAAACAACACATATAACCAGTATTTATGCTGTGATTACTAGATCTTGTGAACTGTGTGTAGAAATAGAAAATATTATGATTCTTTTCTGTTGGCTACAAGTAGCTGTCAGTACTTGTAAAGGGTCATCTGTTTGTATGGGTTACTGTACTAGTCTACTAACTCCACGTCCTCCCTCACTCTATGAACAATACTGTTGTATTCCTAGTAACAGAGGAAAGCAGTTCAAGACAAGAAAAAACAATATTTTAAGAATTATTCTTTGTCCCAACCAAGTTCCCACCTCCTGTAAAAAGCTTCCTTTAAATTGTTCAGATCTCTTCAAACAAAATATTTCAGCTCCATCAGACTATTATACAATAATAGCTCCTAATGGTTCTCATATATCAGTTTACTGTGACATGGAGGGTAGTAACTGTGATGGTGAGGGAGGTTGGATGAGAGTAGGTTACCTCAACATGAGTGAACCTGGTGTTATCTGTCCTCCTGGACTAACGTTACGACAATTTAGCAACATTGATCATGGTGTATGTGGTCGACCTATGTCTTCTTCTACATTTTACTTGGCTCATGGACTTTATTACAGCCATGTCTGTGGTCAATTAAGAGGTTATCAGTTTCGTGCGTCAGATGGATTTCCACCTTTGCCTGATAGTAATGTCAGTCCAAGTATTAACAATTGTAACACATATGTTGATGGTGTTACCATTGCTTATGGTAGAAATCCTCGTAAGTTCAGAATATGCTATAAACACTCATAAGTACTTAGTTTATATACATATTTACATTACCTAAAAGGTTTGTTATCATTTTTAGATTATTGTTGTTTGAAATTATCATCTTTAAAAACATGTTTGTTGGAAATAATATTGTTTACATTGTTAATAATAGTTAATGCTATACATTATGGTACATAACATACTATATGATCTATATTATATAGATGTCTATATGTATTGCTAATTGCCTAAGTTTAATGGATACACTCAAAATAGTAAGTGTTGTATATGAATCAATTATTAGACATTTGCTATTGTTAGCAATGTAAACAACATTATGTCTGGCAAATGTGTTTTTAGCTTATAAAAGACAACAATATGAAACAACATTAATCAACTAATGACAACGATCCATTAGTTAATCTAAATTATGCACTCAAGTTCTATGTACATACGATAGTACTCACGACATAATATGACTTTATTCTGAACTTACAATTAAGTGTAGAGTCAACAATCAATAAGTATAGCCAACTCTTTAAACAACACATATAACCAGTATATATGCTGTGATTACTAGATCTTGTGAACTGTGTGTAGAAATAGAAAATATTATGATTCTTTTCTGTTGGCTACAAGTAGCTGTCAGTACTTGTAAAGGGTCATCTGTTTGTATGGGTTACTGTACTAGTCTACTAACTCCACGTCCTCCCTCACTCTATGAACAATACTGTTGTATTCCTAGTAACAGAGGAAAGCAGTTCAAGACAAGAAAAAACAATATTTTAAGAATTATTCTTTGTCCCAACCAAGTTCCCAACTCCTGTAAAAAGCTTCCTTTAAATTGTTCAGATCTCTTCAAACAAAATATTTCAGCTCCATCCGGCTATTATACAATAATAGCTCCTAATGGTTCTCATATATCAGTCTATTGTGACATGGAGGGTAGTAACTGTGATGGTGAGGGAGGTTGGATGAGAGTAGGCTACCTCAACATGAGTGAACCTGGTGTTATCTGTCCTCCTGGACTAACGTTACGACAATTTAGCAACATTGATCATGGTGTATGTGGTCGACCTATGTCTTCTTCTACATTTTACTTGGCTCATGGACTTTATTACAGCCATGTCTGTGGTCAATTAAGAGGTTATCAGTTTCGTGCGTCAGATGGATTTCCACCTTTGCCTGATAGTAATGTCAGTCCAAGTATTAACAATTGTAACACATATGTTGATGGCGTTACCATTGCTTATGGTAGAAATCCTCGTAAGTTCAGAATATGCTATAAACACTCATAAGTACTTAGTTTATATACATATTTACATTACCTAAAAGGTTTGTTATCATTTTTAGATTATTGTTGTTTGAAATTATCATCTTTAAAAACATGTTTGTTGGAAATAATATTGTTTACATTGTTAATAATAGTTAATGCTATACATTATGGTACATAACATACTATATGATCTATATTATATAGATATCTATATGTATTGCTCATTGCCTAAGTTTAATGGATACACTTAAAATAGTAAGTGTTGTATATGAATCAATTATTAGACATTTGCTATTGTTAGCAATGTAAACAACATTATGCCTGGCAAATGTGTTTTTAGCTTATAAAAGACAACAATATGAAACAACATTAATCAACTAATGACAACGATCCATTAGTTAATCTAAAATATGCACTCAAGTTCTATGTACATACGATAGTACTCACGACATAATATGACTTTATTCTGAACTTACAATTAAGTGTAGAGTCAACAATCAATAAGTATAGCCAACTCTTTAAACAACACATATAACCAGTATATATGCTGTGATTACTAGATCTTGTGAACTGTGTGTAGAAATAGAAAATATTATGATTCTTTTCTGTTGGCTACAAGTAGCTGTCAGTACTTGTAAAGGGTCATCTGTTTGTATGGGTTACTGTACTAGTCTACTAACTCCACGTCCTCCCTCACTCTATGAACAATACTGTTGTATTCCTAGTAATAGAGGAAAGCAGTTCAAGACAAGAAAAAGCAATATTGTAAGAATTATTCTTTGTCCCAACCAAGTTCCCACCTCCTGTAAAAAGCTTCCTTTAAATTGTTCAGATCTCTTCAAACAAAATATTTTAGCTCCATCAGGCTATTATACAATAATAGCTCCTATTGGTTCTCATATATCAGTTTACTGTGACATGGAGGGTAGTAACTGTGATGGTGAGGGAGGCTGGATGAGAGTAGGCTACCTCAACATGAGTGAACCTGGTGTTATCTGTCCTCCTGGACTAATGTTACGACAATTTAGCAACATTGATCATGGTGTATGTGGTCGACCTATGTCTTCTTCTACATTTTACTTGGCTCATGGACTTTATTACAGCCATGTCTGTGGTCAATTAAGAGGTTATCAGTTTCATGCGTCAGATGGATTTCCACCTTTGCCTGATAGTAATGTCAGTCCAAGTATTAACAATTGTAACACATATGTTGATGGTGTTACCATTGCTTATGGTAGAAATCCTCGTAAGTTCAGAATATGCTATAAACACTCATAAGTACTTAGTTTATATACATATTTACATTACCTAAAAGGTTTGTTATCATTTTTAGATTATTGTTGTTTGAAATTATCATCTTTAAAAACATGTTTGTTGGAAATAATATTGTTTACATTGTTAATAATAGTTAATGCTATACATTATGGTACATAACATACTATATGATCTATATTATATAGATGTCTATATGTATTGCTAATTGCCTAAGTTTAATGGATACACTCAAAATAGTAAGTGTTGTATATGAATCAATTATTAGACATTTGCTATTGTTAGCAATGTAAACAACATTATGTCTGGCAAATGTGTTTTTAGCTTATAAAAGACAACAATATGAAACAACATTAATCAACTAATGACAACGATCCATTAGTTAATCTAAATTATGCACTCAAGTTCTATGTACATACGATAGTACTCACGACATAATATGACTTTATTCTGAACTTACAATTAAGTGTAGAGTCAACAATCAATAAGTATAGCCAACTCTTTAAACAACACATATAACCAGTATATATGCTGTGATTACTAGATCTTGTGAACTGTGTGTAGAAATAGAAAATATTATGATTCTTTTCTGTTGGCTACAAGTAGCTGTCAGTACTTGTAAAGGGTCATCTGTTTGTATGGGTGACTGTACTAGTCTACTAACTCCACGTCCTCCCTCACTCTATGAACAATACTGTTGTATTCCTAGTAACAGAGGAAAGCAGTTCAAGACAAGAAAAAACAATATTGTAAGAATTATTCTTTGTCCCAACCAAGTTCCCACCTCCTGTAAAAAGCTTCTTTTAAATTGTTCAGATCTCTTCAAACAAAATATTTCAGCTCCATCAGACTATTATACAATAATAGCTCCTAATGGTTCTCATATATCAGTTTACTGTGACATGGTAGGTAGTAACTGTGATGGTGAGGGAGGTTGGATGAGAGTAGGCTACCTCAACATGAGTGAACCTGGTGTTATCTGTCCTCCTGGACTAATGTTACGACAATTTAGCAACATTGATCATGGTGTATGTGGTCGACCTATGTCTTCTTCTACATTTTACTTGGCTCATGGACTTTATTACAGCCATGTCTGTGGTCAATTAAGAGGTTATCAGTTTCATGCGTCAGATGGATTTCCACCCTTGCCTGATAGTAATGTCAGTCCAAGTATTAACAATTGTAACACATATGTTGATGGTGTTACCATTGCTTATGGTAGAAATCCTCGTAAGTTCAGAATATGCTATAAACACTCATAAGTACTTAGTTTATATACATATTTACATTACCTAAAAGGTTTGTTATCATTTTTAGATTATTGTTGTTTGAAATTATCATCTTTAAAAACATGTTTGTTGGAAATAATATTGTTTACATTGTTAATAATAGTTAATGCTATACATTATGGTACATAACATACTATATGATCTATATTATATAGATGTCTATATGTATTGCTAATTGCCTAAGTTTAATGGATACACTCAAAATAGTAAGTGTTGTATATGAATCAATTATTAGACATTTGCTATTGTTAGCAATGTAAACAACATTATGTCTGGCAAATGTGTTTTTAGCTTATAAAAGACAACAATATGAAACAACATTAATCAACTAATGACAACGATCCATTAGTTAATCTAAATTATGCACTCAAGTTCTATGTACATACGATAGTACTCACGACATAATATGACTTTATTCTGAACTTACAATTAAGTGTAGAGTCAACAATCAATAAGTATAGCCAACTCTCTGAACAACATTTATAAATCAGTTAAAAATCTAGTAAATATATGTTGTGATTATTATGATTGTTGTCATTTCTAGATTATTGTTGTTTCAAATTGTCATCTTAAAAACATGATTGTTGGAAATAATGCTGTTTACATTGTTAATAATTGTTATTGCTGTACATTATAGTACATTACATACACTATAATCTATATTATATAGATGTCTATATATATATTGCTCATTGCCTAAGTTTAATGGTATGCTTGAATGAGCTATACAATTAAAATAGTAACTATTGTATGAGAATCAATTATTAGGCATTTTCCATTATTAGCAATGTAAACGACATTGTGTTTGGCAAACGTGTTTTAGCTTATTAAAACAACAATTTGAAGTAACGTTAACCTAACAATGACAACATTCCATTAGTTGATCTAAATTATGCCCATTAAATCTATGTACATATGATAGTATTTATGATATAATATGTCTTTATTCTGAACTTATAATTAAGTGTTGAATCAACAATCAATAAGTATAGCCAACTTTTGAACAACATATATTAACCAGTTAAAAATTTAGCAAATATATATGCTATGATTACAAGATCTTGTGAACTGTGTGTAAAGATGGAAAATATTACGATCCTCTTCTTTTGGCTACAAGTAGCTGTCAGTACTTGTATGGGGTTATCTGATTTTATGATTGACTGTACTAGTCTACTAACTCCACGTCCTCCCTCACTCTATGAACAGCACTGTTGTATTCCTAGTAATAGTGGAAAGAAGTTCAATTTAAAAGAAAACAAGACTACAACGTTTATTCTCTGTCCCATCCAACTCCCTGCCTCTTGCCAAAGGTTTCCTTTAAACTGTTCAAAGCTCTTTACAGAATACACTTCAGTTCCATCAGGATATTATATAATGCGCAGTTCCAATGGTTCTCTTATATCAATTTACTGTAAAGTAGAGGATTATATTGATGGCTATAATTGTTCTCAAGTATTCCAAGAAAATAATTTTGCTCAATCAGGCTACTATAAAATCCTTGCTGATGGTGTCATGATCTCAAAGTACTGTGACATAGTCGAGTATATTAATAGCTTTTCATTCAGTAATTGCTCTCAAGTTTTTAAAACATTTAGCTCTGCTCCATCAGCTTATTACACAATACAATTATCTAATTACTCTCTAATTCTGATCCACTGTAATTTAAAAGACTATATTAATAGCCTTTTTTTGCTTAACTGTTTTCAAATATTACAAACAAGTAGTGCAGCTCCATCTGGCTTTTACAAAATACAAGCTTCTAATGGTTCTATTATATCAGTCTACTGTGATATGGAGGGTAGTAACTGTGATGGTATGAGAGTGGGCTACCTCAACATGAGTGAACCTGGTGTTACCTGTCCTCCTGGACTAACACTAAGACAGTTTAGCAGCATTGATCATGGTGTATGTGGTCTTTCTATAGGAGCAAGATATGCAACCACTTTCTTTCCTTCACACGCAATCCAGTATAACATGATCTGTGGTCAAATAAGAGGTTATCAGTTCCGTGCACCAGATGCTTTTCCACCCTTGGGTGGTCAAAAAGGTGGCCCGAACATTGATAACTGTAACACATATGTTGATGGTGTTACTATTACTTATGGTAGTAATCCTCGTAAACATATCTGGACTTATGCTGGTGGTTTAAGTGAGGGTCATCCTTGGGGTGATCTTTTATGTCCATGTAATACTAGGAGTTTTGGCACAACATCACCTAATTTTGTTGGTAATGATAATTACTGTGAATCTGGATTGCCTGAAGGACAATGGTGGCAGGATGTTCTATATCCTAGTGATCCATTGTGGGATGGACAACAATGTAATGGAAATGAAAGACCATGTTGTACTAACCCTAAGATGCCATGGTTTATTAAGACTCTCAATGAAACTACCGCTGAAGATATTGAATTAAGGGTGTGTGCAAGTCAAAGTTATAATGATGAAGATACTCCTCTGGATATTATTGAACTTTATGTTAGGTAACTGTGTTATTCCTAGTCGGCTTTTTAGCATTAGTCTAGTAAGTTGTTCTAATAATGATGTGGCATAGTATATCTTTTGTACTTGTATACGTATTGACAAGAACAATATTGAACTTCTATTGTCTGTTGATAAGTAGGAAGACTTACAATTATTGTAATGTTGCAAATATTAATGATCAACTAAATTTGTTTAATGCATGTAATTAGAAGATTAGATTTTTTATTTATTTTAGATTTTAATATCAAAGTTCCAATTTCATAATTATATTAATTTGGTGCACTGTTGACGTGGTCATAACACACCTTTGTGTGGTAGTTATGTCAGTCCAAACATTGAAAACATAATATACACTTTGCTGGTGTTATCATTTATGACAGCAGACCTTTTATTAATAATTTTAATAATGATGCTGCTATGGTGGGAAATGATGGGACAATTAGAAACAATCTCCAAAGTTCATTTACTCATATCCAAATAATAAATTAATGATTATTATTGTTACTAATAAAGTATATTTTATTTTAATTAGGTTATAAGTGTAATGAATTTGAGATTAGAACACAACTACAACAGTGAACAATATTAGAAAATTGATAAATCAGTCTCCTTGTACAGTACAAGTCTAATACAACAAAAGAACGGAGTCAAAACTTGATAAACTCACTTTCTTCTATATTTTACTTATCAGAATCATTAGTTTGAATGTAATTAATTATTGCAAACAAACATCTGTTATTATTATTAGTTTTTTCTGCATACTCAATGATAATGTATTCTGAAACATCCTTTGAATATTATTGATCTTTACATATATTAGTAGTAATTTTGATATTAAAATAATAACACAATGTATTATATATATCAGTATATATGACACAGTATCTCTTTTGTCTATTAAAAGTAATTTCAATAGATTGGTTAACTGATTAACCAAAATCTAATTTTAATTACATTACCTTTAAGAATAAGAATTAAGATTACCTAATAATATTAATAATATATTTTATGTTAATGATTTTATCCTGAATATATCTGTAACATTCTGGAGTTGCTTAAGATGTTACCATTATATGCAGTGTTTGTTCATCCAACAAGGAGCCAATACTTTAGTATGTATTATATAAACTGATCCCCACATCCAAAACTCTAAATGCGACCTGATTTGTAATAAGGGACCACTTCTGTCAAAACTTTATGACCTGATTTATGAAAAGAGACTACTATTGAAACATCTCAAAAACAGTTTTATGTACATACAGTTACCAGGAATAATTATGCGCATATATATAGCAACTGTATGTACACAAAATTGTTTGTCGAGATGTTTTAACAGTGGTCCCTTTTCACAAATCAGGTCACAAATACTAATTAATCACACTAAAATATTGACTTCTTAGCATACAAATAAATCTACATTACCAATAAGGCTGTAATATGACAGGACAACGATTCTTGACTGGCTGTTAATTGTAGCATAATGGAATAAACATTTAACTCTGGTGTGGACCTCGTTATAAATGAAGTTGCTAAAGCTATTTCTAGATCTATTTTAGCTCAAATAGGCATGCAAGGCTAATCTAAGACGTCAATTCCTAAATCCTGAACTCTAACACACAGTAAAGTAAGTCAACTATTATTGTAATTAAGAGATCATCGCAAAATGTCAGCGACCATTACAGAATTCGTCAAACTCGATACATGTAAACCATAACTACGTCCAACATATTTAACTTAAACGAGAAAGAATAAAAAAAAACAGGAGGGGGTGTATGCAAAGAAAGGTCTTCATCGTTCATGTCCGTATACTACCATTCCCGGACGGCGGTCGCCGATAAATTTAGTTTATGTTGTAAGTGTCTGCATGTTACTCGACATCAGGAGTTGCACAATGAAGTCCCTCATTCTTAAGTGTTTTCTTTTATTTGGAGCTCTCATTTCTTGGTGCTATGGAGATAATGCCAAAATGCAACCACTTCAAAATACGACCATTACAGATGTATGTATACCAGTTAAGGTCTGTCAAGGTAACTTTCAATGTACTCAGCAAGGACTTTCTGAATCCTTAAATATTTTCTCCAATTTTTTCCCTCCCATTGAGAGTTGTAATGTCTGTAGTGAAAAGAACTATATGAATAATGAAATGATTACAAACTTTTATTCATCACAACATTGTGTTGAAAAGTCTTATGAATGTGATAATATTACTGATCTTGGTGAGAAGTTAATGGGACAATTAGAAGTGATCTCCAAGTTCATTAACTCGTATCCAACTAGGTGTCTTGATATCAAACAGAAAAATAGACTTTCTCTCTCAGGCTATTATACAATACGAGCTCCTAATGGCTCTCTTATATCTGTCTATTGTGATATGGAGGGTAGTAACTGTGATGGTAAGGGAGGTTGGATGAGAGTAGGCTACCTCAACATGAGTAATCCTGGTGCAACATGTCCTCCTGGAATAACATTACGACAATTTAACAACATGGGTCATGGACTTTGTGGTCGACCTACTTCTTCATCTATAGTTTATTCGGTTCAAGGATATCACTATAGTAAAGTATGTGGTCAAATAAAGGCTTATCAGTTTGGTGCACCTGATGGGTTTCCACCTTTGGCTGGTACTAATGCCAATCCAAACATTGAGAACTGTAACACATATGTTGATGGTGTTACTATTACTTATGGCAGCAATCCTCGTAAACATATCTGGACTTTTGCATGTGGTGCAAGAGAGAAAAGTGAAATTATTACTGATGCTGCTCAGTATAATTGTCCATGCAATATTAACAGTACAGGAACAACTGTACCTAGCTTTGTAGGAAGTAATTATTATTGTGAGTCTGCATTATCTCCGGGATTACCATACAGGTCAATCTTATACCCCAATGATCCATTGTGGGATGGTCAAGGATGTGACGGAGAAGAAGAACCTTGTTGTACTAACCCTAATATGCCATGGTTTATGACTACACTCAATGAAACCACTTCTGAAGATATTGAACTAAGAATGTGTGGTAGTGAACACATATGGGATGAAGATACTCCTTTGGAAGTCATTGATCTTTATATTCGTTAACTGCATAAGGCTATTTGCTGCTGATTATTGTCTGTAAAGACTATGTGTGATTGTAATGTTTAGTAGTAACATAATTAGCTGATATTTGTATTGTCTCGCAACAGTGTATGTCACTGTAAAAATTGATTTGCTGAATTAACCAATATAATTATTGTTATACAGGTTGCACGAAGCAAACTTAGTATGATGTAAAAGTAAGTATAACATTGTTGTCATTACTAATGGACTACTGTTTATGTAACTAGTAGTACATTAGTAATAAAAATCAGTGTTTACTTTTACATCGTATTGAGTTTTAGTTAAAGAATCTTCACCAATAATTTCATAATGATGATACGCTGTATAGCCAATATCGTCATGTTATGAATACACTTACGTACATATATAAATTCACTCTGTACTGTGTAGGTGGTGTCCACCCACTTTATGGTGTTAGTCATGTGATGAACAATATTTAACATTGAGTAGTGATACAGCCTCAAGAGTAATCAATGATGTATATTGATATCAACTGTACTTTTTTGATAGCTATCCTCATCTCTTGCATTGTTTCATGCTATGGAGCTGACTCAAACCATCTTCTTCAGGACATGACCATTACTGATGTCCCTGTTAGGGTCTATCCTGATAACTTTCCATGTGGTCGTGGTCTTTCAGGATCTTTGAGTGAGCTATCTGATGTTGTTACTCCTACTGGTAATTGTGTTGACTGTAATGGAAAGAAGTATGTTAATAACGACAGCTTTACAGAATTCTATCCTTCACAGCATTGTGCTGAAGTGTCTTACCAATGTGGGAATGGTAAAGAATATCATTTTCAAAGGCTTTTGAAAGCATATCCTTCTGGATATGCTTTCAAAGGCATATCCTTCTGGGTGCTTAGAAATTCTGCAGGAGAATAACATGGCTCCAACAGGCTTTTACAAAATACAAGCTTTTAATGATTCTCTTATATCTGTCTATTGTGATATGGAGGGTAGTAACTGTGATGGAGTAGGAGGTTGGATGAGAGTGGGCTACCTCAACATGAGTGAACTTGGTGCTACCTGTCCTCCTGGACTAACATTACGACAATTTAACAACATTGATCATGGTGTTTGTGGTCGACCTATGTCTTCGTCTACATTTTACTTGGCTCATGGACTTCATTACAGCAAGGTTTGTGGTCAATTAAGAGGTTATCAGTTTCGTGCACCAGATGGATTTCCACCTTTGCATGGTACTAATGCCATTCCAAATATTGATAATTGTAACACATATGTTGATGGTGTTACTATTACTTATGGTAGTAATCCTCGTAAACATATCTGGACTTTTGCTTGTGGTATTGGGGAGACAGATCCTACGGGTTATCTTTTATGTCCATGTAATACTGGGAGCTACAGCACAACATCACCTAGTTTCGTTGGCAATGACAATTACTGTGAATCTGGATTACCTGCAGGACAAAGTTGGCAATCAGTCTTATATTCCAATGATCCATTGTGGGATGGACAACAATGTGATGGAAATGAAGGACCATGTTGTACTAACCCTAAGATGCCATGGTTCATAAAGGCTCTAAATGAGACTACCACTGAAAACATTGAATTGAGAATGTGTGGTAGTGAAAATCCATCAGATGAAGATACTCCTCTGGATATTATTGAACTTTATATTCGCTAACTGCTTTTATGTTTTTATGCTTTTTGGCTTACTTTATTACTGGTTAATATTTACATTGTATATGGTTGTAAAATTTACTGAAGTTTTCTTTTGCTAATAGTTAATTTCAAATGTCTTAGACTGTATTTATATTAATTATGTTGTTATGAGTTCTTATAAACATATATGGCTATATTTTGAACATGCAATAAATCATAGAATAAACAATTAACAAACAAATTAATAAAGTGCAAACAACTTTTGAATATTAAAAAGGAAGTGCTACATAGCTACATGAAGGCGTGGTTCTACAGCTACCATAGATGTTTGGTCACCATCTTGTTCTATTCTATCTCTAATGAGATATTCTATTTTAGTTATATTCTGTAGAGTGAATACAACAGTTAGTATTCTGCTTTTGTTTGTCATGTCTGCTGATGTAGATGAAACTAATATTATTCATGCAAGTAATCTTGGTTACAAGAAGAACCTGTAGCCTCAAAAAACGAGTAAGGATCAAGCAATTTTATTTGAAATTGAGGTTATCTTTCCCATCTTTTCTTATTTTTGTATATTGTTTTGTATTATGTAAAAGTAAATGACTAACCATGGGAACAGCATTCTCTTGTAACTGTCCTTTAAGGGTCCTAGCAATGGTTTCCAAATGTGGTAGACAAAATTTACTAAACTGTTCAGGACCCAGTAAACCAGCATGAGACTCAAACGCTTGTACAAGTTGAGCACCAGTCTTTACTTGACCTTCAAGGTAATCCACAGATACCTAAGTAATGCATGCAAACTAAGTATGTTGATGGAATCTCTATCACTACACATGGTGCAATTCAGTCAGCATTTCTGGACTTACATCTGTGCCAATGCAGAGAATTGAGACAACTACCAATCATAGCAGTAACATGACTAACTATTGAATAACATAATAATATATGATGCAAAACACTTCCTTCAACATTTAGCCTTATCTTATATTGTCTTAGCCAACTGTAGTGGTATCCTGGAAGGATAATTAACCACTTATGTTAAGTTTGAATATTATAAATATTAAAACCAAACCACAACAATTGTTAGTAATAATGTACATATTTAAATTACCTAAAAGGTTGTTGTCATTTCTAGATTATTGTTGTTTGAAGTTATCATATTTCAAAACATGTTTGCTAGAAATAATGTTGTTTACATTGTTAATAATAGTTAATGCTGTACATTATGGTACATTACATACTATATAATCTATATTGTATAGATATCTATATGTATATTGCTCATTGCCTAAGCTAGTGGATACAGTTAAAATAGTAAGTATTGTATAAGAATCAATTATTAGGCATTTACCATTATTAGCAATGTAAACAACATTGTGTCTGGCAAACATGTTTTTAGATTATTAAAGACAACAATATGAAACACCAATCTAGCAATGACAACATTCCATTAGTTAATCTAAACTATGCTATGTACATATGGTAGTATTTATGACATAATATGGCTTTATTCTGAACTTACAATTAAGTGTAGAGTCAACAATCAATAACTATAATCAACTTTTGAAAAACAAATATAAACCAGTTAAAATCTAGTAAATATGTGCTGTGATTACTATATCTTGTGAACTGTGTAAAAATAAAAAAAATATGATTCTCTTCTTTTGGCTACAAGTAGCTATCAGTACTTATAAAGGATCATCTGTTTGTATGGGTGACTGTACTAGTCTACTAACTCCACGTTCTCCCTCACTCTATGAACAATACTGTTGTATTCCTAGTAACAGAGGAAAGCAGTTCAAGACAAGAAAAAGCAATATTGTAAGAATTATTCTCTGTCCCAACCATCTTCCTTTCTCTTGTCAAAAGTTTCCTTTAAATTGTTCAGAAGTCTTCAAATGCTATTACACAATACAAATTATACAAGCGCCTAATGGTTCTCTTATATCTGTCTATTATGATATAGAGGGTAGTAACTGTGATGGTAACAGAGGCTGGATGAGAGTAGGCTACCTCAACATGAGTGATCCTGGTGCTACATGTCCTCCTGGAATAACATTACGACAAGTTAACAACAAAGGGTTATGGGCTTTGTTATTTTCATTATTTGGTTATACAGATTGCAATTGCAAACTTATGTTTGTCAAACTAGTAAACATTATACTGTTTTCATTACTAATGTACTACTACTTATGTAGCTACATAACCACCATTCACAATACATTAGTAATGAAATGGTTTAATATTTACTTTATGTATGTAGTATAGTCACATAGTTCTATATAATACTATCATTTATTAAATATACTTTATAGTTAAAGAATCTTTACAAATAATTTCATAATGATGATACACTGTATAGGCAATATCATCATGTTATGAATACACATAACGTACATATATAAATTCACTCTGTACTGTGTAGGTGGTGTCCACCCACTTTATGGTGTTAGTCATGTGATGGACGATATTTAACATTGAGTAGTGATACAACCTCAAGAGCAATCAATGATGTATATTGATATCAACTGTACTTTTTTGATAGCTATTCTCATCTCTTGCATTGTTTCATGCTATGGAGACTCAAACCATCTTCTTCAGGACATGACCATTACTGATGTCCCTGTTAGGGTCTATCCTGATAACTTTCCGTGTGGTCCTGGTCTTTCAGGATCTTTGAGTGAGCTATCTGATGTTGTTACTCCTACTGGTAATTGTGTTGTCTGTAATGGAAAGGAGTATGTCAATAACGACAACTTTACAGAATTCTATCCTTCACAGCATTGTGTTGAAGTGTCTTACCAATGTGGGAATGGTACAGAATATCATTATCAAAGGCTTTTAGGACAATTAGGATCAATCTCTGAGTTCATTCACTCATATCCTTCTGGGTGCTTAGAAATTCTGCAGGAAAATAACCTTGCTCAATCAGGCTTTTACAAAATACGAGCTTTTAATGGTTCTCTTATATCTGTCTATTGTGATATGGAGGGTAGTAACTGTGATGGAGTAGGAGGTTGGATGAGAGTGGGCTACCTCAACATGAGTGAACCTGGTGCTACCTGTCCTCCTGGACTAACATTACGACAGTTTAACAACATTGATCATGGTGTTTGTGGTCGACCTATGACTTCGTCTACATTTTACTTGGTTCATGGACTTTATTACAGCAAGGTCTGTGGTCAATTAAGAGGTTATCAGTTTTATGCACCAGATGGATTTCCACCTTTGTATGCTAGTAATGCCAGTCCAGATATTGATAACTGTAACACATATGTTGATGGTGTTACTATTACTTATGGTAGTAATCCTCATAAACATATCTGGACTTATGCTTGTGGTATAACTGAAAGTAATTTAAATGTTATACCATATTCGTGTCCATGTAATATTAACAGTACAGGAACTACTGTACCTATATTCGTGGGTATTGATTACTACTGTGAATCTGGCGTGTCTCAAAATCCTAATAAAATTCTATATACCAATGATCCATTGTGGGATGGTCAAAAATGTAATGGAAATGAAGGACCATGTTGTACTAACCCTAAGATGCCATGGTTTATAAAGGCTCTAAATGAGACTACCACTGAAGATATTGAATTGAGAATGTGTGGTAGTGAGAATCCATCAAATGATGAAGATACTCCTCTGGATATTATTGAACTTTATATTCGCTAACTGCTTTTCTGCTTTTATGCTTTTATGCTTTTATGCTTTTTGGCTTACTTTATTGCTGGTTAATATTCACATTGTATATGGTTATAAAATTTGCTGAAGTTTTCTTTTGCTAATAGTTAATTTCCAATGTCTTAGACTGTATTTACTAACAATTGTTGTGGTTTGGTTTCAATATTTATAATATTCAAACTTAACATAAGTGGTTAATTATCCTTCCAGGATACTACTACAGTTTGCTAAGACAATATAAGATAAGGCTAAATGTTGAAGGAAATGTTTTACATCATATATTATTATGTTATTCAATAGTCAGTCATGTTACTGCTATTTGTTGCTCTTATACATGTAAGAAATAATGATAGCTAGTTGATAAATTATATACTATAATATTATTATACTAGAAGCCTATTATGCACCTTAGTTTACCAAAATACTAAATGTTTGTACCAAATCATTTAAGAGTGGAGACTGGGTGGAGTTAATAACTAGGCTTGTATGATGCATAATATATATGAATATTTTGTACACTTAGGTTTGGAATGCCTATATGTATACATGAGTGTGAAGAGTGTATGCAGACTTAAAATGTTGTGCCTTTTTCTAAATTTTAAATGCTTTCTTTTACATGGAGCTCTCATTTATTTGTGTTATGGAGATGATGCCACAAACTGAATAGATTTTTTTGTTTCGACATAACAGTCTTGACTCAATAATAACCATTAACTAACTATTATAATAATATTAAAATGGTTAAAGAGTATATGTGGACAAATGATCAGGATCTCAATGGCTCTAACTCCTGATTAATGTTGTTGCATTTTTACTGTTTGCTATATGTGTATATAGACGTGGAACAGTTTTGTAGCAACAACATGATATGAATACACTTATGAAATATTAATATTTAAAATGATTTAGTCAAAACAGTTAGCTATTGGTAGATACTTTCCTTGTATTGTGTAATGTTTGTGTATAGTGATTATGTTGTTTGTATTCTATGTATAATTACGTTATGGATGTTAATGTTTGTATTGTTTATATTGTATTTATATAGTTAATATGGATGTTATTATTATAGGAATTAATAAATAATATTTTGCATATCAATGTGAGGATACATGTCCCAAAGTAATATTTATTATGTAAATAATTGTTTATTCTATTTAAAATATAAAGTGTTGTTCACATTTTTAACTGTAACTATTGATCCAACTAAGGTTAAATAAAACAAAAAAACCAGTTAACTAGTCATTTTCCAGTACAAATCATGAAAACGAAGACTCAACTACACTTTTTTAGCTTGCTATTAACAATCAATGAAGGCTCTACAGTATTGATGATAGACCATACTGTACTAGTCTACTAACTCCACGTCCTCCCTCACTTTATGAACGATACTCTTGTTTTCCTAGTAACAGTGGAAAGAAGTTCAATTTAAAAGAAAACAAGATTACAGCGTTTATTTTCTGTCCCATCCAACTCCCTGCCTCTTGCCAAAGGTTTCCTTTAAACTGTTCAAAACTCTTTACAGAATACACTTCAGTTCCATCAGGATATTATATTATGCGCAGTTCCAATGGTTCTCTTATATCAATTTACTGTAAAGTAGAGGATTATATTGATGGCTATAATTGTTCTCAAATATTTCAAGAAAATAATTCTTCTCAATCAGGCTATTACAAGTTCCCTATTAATGGCTCTATAGCCTCTGTGTACTGTAGTCTTGTAGATTATATTAATGGCCTTCATTTATCTAATTGTTCTGTGATATGGAGGGTAGTAAATGTGATGGTAAGGGAGGTTGGATGAGAGTGGAGTGAACCTGGTGCTACATATCCTCCTGGACTACCATTACAACTGTATAGTAACATAGATAATGATGTATGTGGTCTTTCTAATGGAGAAACATAAGCAACAACTTTCTTTCCATTGCAAGCAATTCAATATAACAAAATCTGTGGTCAATTATGAGGTTACCAGTTTAACTCACCAGATGCATTTCCACCCATACTTGATGACAAAGGTGATCCAAACATTAAGGACTGTAACACATATGTTGATGGTGTTACTATTACTTAAGATAGTAATCCTCGTAAACATATCTGGACTTACGCTGGTGGTTTAAGCGAGGGTCATCCTTGGGGTGATCTTTTATGTCCACGTAATACTGGGAGCTTCAGCACAACATCACCTAGTTTTGTTGGCAATGATAATTACTGTGAATCTAGATTACCTGCAGGACAAAATTGGCAATCAGTCTTATACTCCTATGATCCATTGTGGGATGGACAACAATGTAATGGAAATGAAGGACCATGCTGTACTAACTCTATGATGCCATGGTTTATTAAGACTCTTTCAGAGACTACAACAGAAAATATTGAATTAAGGATGTGTGCAAGTCAAGGTTATAGTGATGAAGGTACTCCTCTGGATATTATTGGACTTTATATTCGTTAACTGTGTTATTCCTAGTGGGGGGTCTTTAGCAGTAGAAGTCTGAGATAGTATACATAACTTCTAATTATTGTTTATTTTGTTATACATACATAGAATACTTTTTGATTTTTTGGTAACTGTCAATAACATATATGTAGAATCAAATTTGCTGAGAGTCAAGTATAGCTACTAAGAAGACCTATAGGTTGTTTTTATCTCTTTAGTGTTGTTTAGATATTCATATTTTTAACAATTAAGCTCAATAATGTATGCTACAGTAGAATATATTGCTTCAGCTTAAATTGATTGATTGCATTAGTCTAGTAAGTTGTTCTAATAACACTGTACCATAGTATATCTTTAGTACTTGTATATATATAGTAGGTATTTCATTTACAAGAATAAAAGTTTGAATTCTGTTGTGTGTTGATAAGTAGTATGAAATTATTTATATTGCAAATAATAATCAACTATATTTGATTAACACATTTAATTAGAAATTTAAATCTGTTATTTATTTTACATTTTATATCAAAATTGTGTCCCAATCTCAAATGTATTACACTTATAACCTAATTGACATAGCATATACTTTATTAGATCTGTTAATTATTTTACATTTTATAATTATGTTAATTAGGTACAATATTGACATGGTTATAACATACCTTTGTGTGGTAGTTATGTCAGTCCAAACATTGAAAACACAATACATACGTTGATGGTGTTATCATTAATGACAGCAGACCTTTTATTAATAGTTTTAATAATGATGCTGCTATGGTGGGAAATTAATGGGACAATTAGAAACAATCTCCAAAGCTCAATCACTCATATCCAACTAATGCTACTAATAAAATATATGTTATGTTAATTAGGTTATAAGTGTAATATATTTGAGATTAGAACACAACTACCACAGTGGACAACATTAGAAACATGATAAATCAGTGTCCTTATACAGTACAAGTCTAATACAACAAAAGAACAGAGTCAAAACTTGATAAACTCACTTTTCTTCTATATTTTATCTATCAGAATCACTAGTTTGGATGTAATTAATTATTGCAAGACAAACATCTGTTATCATTATTAATTTTTCTGCATATTAAATGGCATGTATTCTGAAACATCCTTTGAATATTATTTATCTTTACATATGTTAGTAGTGATTTTGATATTAAAAAACAATAAAAATACAACACACTATCTCTTTTGTTTGTTAAAAGTAGTTTCAGTAGTTTGGTTAGCTGCTTAACTAAAATCTAATTTTAAATTACATTACCTTTAAGAATAAGAATTAAGAATACCTAGTAATATGTTTATGTGACCTTACAATTAAGAACTCATAACAACATAACTTTAGTACATATTTAGATTATCTAAAAGGTTGTTGTCATTTCTAGATTATTGTTGTTTGAAATTATCATCTTTCAAAACATGTTTACTAGAAATAATGTTGTTTACATTGTTAATAATAGTTAATGCTGTATATTATGGTACATTACATGCTATATAATCTGTATTGTATATATATTTATATATATATTTATATATATTGCTCATTGTGTAAGTTTAATGGATACACTTAAAACAGTATAAGTATGGTACAAGAATCAATTATTAGGCATTTACCATTATTAGTAATATAAACAACATTGTGTCCGGCAAACATGTTTATAGATTATTAAAGACAACAATATGAAACAACACCAATCTAGCAATGACAACATTCCATTAGTTAATCTAAACTATGCTATGTACATATGGTAGTATTTATGACATATATGGCTTTATTCTGAACTTACAATTAAGTGTAGAGTCAACAATCAATAACTATAATCAACTTTTGAACTACAAATATAAACCAGTTAAAAATCTAGCAAGTATATGCTGTGATTACTATATCTTGTGAACTTGTGTAAAAATGGATAATATTATGATTTGCTTCTTTTGGTTACAACTAGCTATCAGTAGTTGTAAAGGGTCATCTGCTTGTATGGCTGACTGTACTAGTCTACTAACTCCACATCCTCCCTCATTGTATGAACAATACTGTTGTATTCCTAGTAACAGTGGAAAGCAGTTCAAGACAAGAGAAAGCAATGTTGTAAGAATTATTCTCTGTCCCAACCATCTTCCATCCTCTTGTCAAAAGTTTCCTTCAAATTGTTCAGATCTCTTCAAACAAAATGTTTCAGCTCCATCAGGTTATTACACAATACAAGCTCCTAATGGTTCTCTTATATCTGTCTATTGTGATATGGAGGGTAGTAACTGTGATGGAGTAGGAGGTTGGATGAGAGTAGGCTACCTCAACATGAGTGAACCTGGTGCTACCTGTCCTCCTGGACTAACATTACGACAATTTAACAACATTGATCATGGTGTTTGTGGTCGACCTATGTCTTCGTCTACATTTTACTTGGCTCATGGACTTCATTACAGCAAAGTCTGTGGTCAATTAAGAGGTTATCAGTTTCGTGCACCAGATGGATTTCCACCTTTGTATGGTACTAATGCCATTCCAAATATTGATAATTGTAACACATATGTTGATGGTGTTACTATTACTTATGGTAGAAATCCTCGTAAACATATCTGGACTTATGCTTGTGGTAATGGGGAGACAGTTGATGGAAATGACTTCTTTCGTCCCTATCTTTGTCCATGTAATAATGACAGTAATGGTACATATGTACCAGATTGGGTAGGTAGTGATTACTATTGTGAATCTGGATTACATTCATCACAATTTTACAACAAAGTCCTATACTCCAATGATACATTATGGGATGGTCAACAATGTAATGGAAATGAAGGACCATGTTGTACTAACCCTAAGATGCCATGGTTTATAAAGGCTCTAAATGAGACTACCACTGAAGATATTGAATTAAGAATGTGTGGTAGTGAAGATCCATTCAATGATGAAGATACTCCGCTGGATATTATTGAACTTTATATTCACTAACTGCTTTTATGCTTTTATGCTTTTTGGCTTACTTTATTGCTGGCTAATATTCACATTGTTTGTGGTTATAAAATTTGGTTAAGTTTTCTTTTGCTAATAGTTAATTTCAAATGTCTTAGACTGTATTTACTAACAAATGTTGTTGTTTGGTTTTAATATTTATGATATTCAAACTTAGCATAAGTGGTTAATTATCCTTCCAGGATACCACTACAATTGACTAAGACAATATAAGATAAGGCTAAATGTTGAAGGAAATGTTTTACATCATATATTATTATGTTATTCAATAGTTAGTCATGCTACTACTATTTTTTGTCTTATACATGTAAGAAATAATGATAGCTAGTTGATAAATTATATACTATAATATTAATATACTAGAAGCCTATTATACCCCTTAGTTTACCAAAATACTAAATGTTTGTAGTTTGTACCAAACCATTTAAGAGTGGAGACTGGGTGGAGTTTTTTGACAAGTATTTAATCATGACTATTAATTAAAAGATTCGTTAATGAATATTGTCATTGACAGATATAGCTAATGACATTGTCTATAGAAACGAAACATTTTTTGGACAGTTAGTAGTTTTAGAGTTTTCCTTATCATCTTTTGATTTTATTCTAATTATTGTAGGGTAAATTAAACTAAAAAATTGGGTCTAAATTGAGGGAAAGGAAGGCTTCAGTCCCTGCCCCCCTCCTCCAATTGGCTATGATGTGGTTGGCTTAGACGGGACATGTGATCCTGAGAAAGCTAGGTAATGAAAGAAAGTATATAGCCTTTGAAAAAAGTAATACACTTTACAGCATTGATGTATTCATGACTCTTAAGATCTTTTTATAGGCTAATATGTCCAAAGTACATTGGTTTTAAAACCCTTACCATGCTTATTGATCTTTAAATTAAAATTAACCAATGCTGACTTGACAAACTATAATCAGATGAAGTATTAATCAGATCTCACAAGTTACTACATAACCTTTTGTTATCACTTCCTATAAGCCATATCTAATTCAAACAGTTGTATTAACTTCTACTACCTTTATTTAGAAATCATAAGTATTTTCTTTTACATTAGCATATCTTAGGAATTATATAAATTTAATTTTTAACTATGTTTTGTCATTAAATAGAGAAGCAGTAGGCAGTAGCATCACACTACAAGGTAACCTTGATCCTTGCCAGTTATATGCCAGTAAGGTAGGTAAAATATATGCAATATTTTTTATTAGAGACTCACATCACTGTTTATCACTTCTTAAATCATTGACTACTATTTCCTTTGCTGTCCAATTAGCAATATCATTTTATTTTATTTAGGATGACATTGCTGTGAGTACAAGAGCAATGATAGATAAGTTTGGCAGACAGAGACACATTGCAAATCTTGGTCATGGAATATATCAGGATATCAATCCTGAACATCTTAAAACTTTTATTGACTGTGTTCATCGGTTCTCACAGCAATGAATAGAAAATAATTACTCCATGGATTATTAAAATAACAATCTACCTTTATAGCTAGAGCTTTTATAGAAATATTTATTAATTATCTATTGTTTTAGTAAGAATATACTCAACAAGTAATTCTTTTAATGATAAAAGATATTTGATGTTCAGAACAAAAATATGACTTCATTTTACATGTTCAGAACAAAAATGTGACTTAATTTTATATACTAATGATGCAATATAGAATATACAACATACTAAAGATTTATAGAGAATTGATGATAATATACATGTGTGGTAGTCAAACTGAGCTGATAGATACTTGGATACTCCATACAATTGGTAAATATCTATCTATATATGTGTATCACTGCAAAAATTGATTGTTTCATTTAACAGATTGCAATTGCAAACTTATGTTTGTCAAAATAGTAATCATAACAGTGTTTCATTACTAATATACTACTACTTATGTAACTACATAACCATCGATTCATAATACATTAGTAATCAAAATAATATTATGTTTAGTTTTTGTATGTATTAGTTACATAGATCTATATAATACTTTCATTTATTAAACATTCTTTATAGTTAAAGAATCTTCACAAATAATTTCATAATGATGATATGCTGTATAGCCAATATTGTCATGTTATAAATACACTTAACCTAAATATATAAATATATGAATCCACTCTACTGTATATATGTCCACCCACTTTATGGTGTTAGTCATGGGATGGACAATGTTTAACATTGAGTAGTTATACATCCTCAAGAGCAATCAATGATGTATTTTGATATCAACTGTACTTTTTTGATGGCTATTCTCATTTCTTGCATTGTTTCATGCTATGGAGCTGACTCAAACCATCTTCAGAACATGACCATTACTGATGTCCCTGTTAGGGTCTATCCTGATAACTTTCCATGTGGTCATGGTCTTTCAGGATATTTGAGTGAGCTGTCTGATGTTGTTACTCCTACTGGTTATTGTGTTGTCTGTAATGAAAAGGAGTATGTTAATAACAACAGCTTTACAGAATTCTATACTTCACAGCATTGTGCTGAAGTGTCTTATCAATGTAAGAATGGTAAAGAATATCATTTTCAAAGGCTTTTAGGACAATTAGGATCGATCTCTGAGTTCATTCACTCATATCCTTCTGGGTGCTTAGAAATTCTGCAGGAGAATAACATGGCTCCATCTGGCTTTTACAAAATACGAGCTTTTAATGGTTCTCTTATATCTGTCTATTGTGATATGGAGGGTAGTAACTGTGATGGAATAGGAGGTTGGATGAGAGTGGGCTACCTCAACATGAGTGAACCTGGTGCTACCTGTCCTCCTGGACTAACATTACGACAATTTAACAACATTGATCATGGTGTTTGTGGTCGACCTATGTCTTCATCTACATTTTACTTGGCTCATGGACTTCATTACAGCAAGGTCTGTGGTCAATTAAGAGGTTATCAGTTTCGTGCACCAGATGGATTTCCACCTTTGCATAGTACTAATGCCATTCCAAATATTGATAATTGTAACACATATGTTGATGGTGTTACTATTACTTATGGCAGCAATCCTCGTAAACATATCTGGACTTATGCTTGTGGTGTTGGGGAGACAATTGATGGAAATGACTTCTTTCGTCCCTATATTTGTCCATGTAATAGTGACAGTAATGGTACATATGTACCAGAGTGGGTAGGTAGTGATTACTATTGTGAATCTGGATTACATTCATCACAATTTTACAACAAAGTCCTATACTCCAATGATCCATTGTGGGATGGTCAACAATGTAATGGAAATGAAGGACCATGTTGTACTAACTCTAAGATGCCATGGTTTATAAAGGCTCTAAATGAGACTACCACTGAAGACATTGAATTGAGAATGTGTGGTAGTGAAGACCCATCGAATGATGAAGATACTCCTCTGGATATTATTGAACTTTATATTCGCTAACTGCTTTTATGCTTTTATGTTTTTGGTTTACTTTATTGCTGGTTAATGTTCGCATTGTATGTGATTATGAAATTTGCTGAAGTTTTCTTTTGCTAATAGTTAATTTCAAATGTCTTAGACTGTATTTACTAACAATTGTTGTGGTTTGATTTTAATATTCATGATATTCAAACTTAAAATATGTGGTTAATTATCCTTCCAGGATACCACTACAGTTTGCTAAGAGAAGATAAGATAAGGCTAAGTGTTGAAGGAAATGTTTTACATCATATATTATTATGTTATTCAATAGTTAGTCATGTTACTGTTGTTTGTTGCTCTTAGACTTATACATGTAAGAAATAATGATAGCTAGCTGATAAATTATATACTATAATATTATTATACTAGAAGCCTATTATACACCTTAGTTTACCAAAATACTAAATGTTTGTACCAAACCATTTAAGAGTGGAGACTGGGTGGAGTTTTTGGCAAGTAATTATTCATGACTATTAATTAATAGATTCATTAATGACATTGTTTATAGAAAGTAAGCATTTTTTGGACAGTAAGTAGTTTTAGAGTTTTCCCTATCATCTTTTGATTTTATTCTAATTATTGTAGGATAAATTAAACTGAAAAATTGGATCTAAATTGAGAGAAAGGAAAGCTTCAGTCCCTGCCCCCCTCACTCCTCCAGTTGCCTACATTCTTTTTTTCTACTGGATTTATGAAACTAATGAAGGCATAAGGCTTGATAAAACCAATACTACCCTTTACCTTGATCAGTTATCTTTTTCCATTTAAATCTACAATCTATATAATTGCCAAAACAAAGTTTGCAATGTCTTATCACAATTGTATTTAATATCAATGAATTATATTTTTTGTGGTACACTTGATAAAATTATTCCATTAATGTTTGCCTTTAATCATCATATATTGTATATTAGAATATGATTTGGTATTTTTGTAGATTGTTTTTGCTAAAGGAGCACATTATGCTTTACATCAATTTAGTGACATTTGCTATGATGTGGTTGGCTTAGACTGGACATGTGATCCTAAGAAAGCTAGGTAATGAAAGAAAGTATATAACCTTTGAAAAAAGTAATACACTTTACAGCATTGATGTATTCATGACTCTTAAGATCTTTTTATAGGCTAATATGCCCAAAGTACATTGGTTTTAAAACCCTGCTCATTGATCTTTAAATTAAAATGAACCAATGCTGACTTGACAAACTATAATCAGATGAAGTATTCATCTGATCTATCACAACTTACTACATAACCTTTTGTTATCACTTCCAATAAGCCATATCTAATTCAAACACTTGTATTAACTTCTACTACCTTTGTTTAGAAATCATAAGTATTTTTTTACATTAGCATATCTTAGGAATCATATAAATTTAATTTTTGACTGTTTTGTCATTAAATAGAGAAGCAGTAGGCAGTAGCATCACACTACAAGGTAACCTTGATCCTTGCCAATTATATGCCAGTAAGGTAGGTAAAATATATGCAATATTTTTTATTGGAGACATCATATCACTGTTTATCACTTCTTAAATCATTGACTACTATTTCCTTTGCTGTTCAATTAGCAATATCATTTTATTTTATTTAGGATGACATTGCTGTGAGTACAAGAGCAATGATAGATAAGTTTGGCAGACAGAGACACATTGCAAATCTTGGTCATGGAATATATCCGGATATCAATCCTGAACATCTCAAAACTTTTATTGACTGTGTTCATCAGCTCTCACAGCAATGAATAACACAAAATAATTACTCCATGGATTATTAAAATAACAATCTACCTTTAGAGCTAGAGGGTTTATAGAAATATTTATTAATTATCTATTGTTTTAGTAACAATATATATTTAACAAGTAATTCTTTTAACGATAAAAGATATTTGATGTAAAAACATCCTCTTTAAAACAACCATCTTTGAGTGAGACACAGGTAGTTCCATGGATAGATGGATACATGAAAAAATGGGATGAATATGCTAACACATAGGCGGATGAGGTACTTATATTTTGGGGGGGCTCACACCATAACTATGTGATGAATATGCAGACACGAATGTACCCATAATGCAGAAAGTATGTTTGATATAATCACAAATAGTATTAACAACATTAATTTAAAACGTATTAAAGTATTTCCTTTACTCATCATTTATCATAACAAATTCCTTAGCTATTTCAATAAGATCACGCTCATTAGTTATGCATTTGTGTACATGAAGGACCAGAGAATTGTTAAGCCGTTTTTCCGTCATCATGGCCTGCAAATATGTCAAAACTTTTGACAGTTTCATCAACACCAATAAGATTAACTTAGATTCTTTTTGTTGGGTAAGTAGCAAACAATAAAAGTTTGGGGGGGCTGAGCTCCCTCTTTCTAAATATTGGGGGGGCTCTAGCCCCTCCAGCCCCCCCCTTCAGCCTCCTATGTAACAAATAAAGTAATAAACGAACTCCAGTGCTATGATTGTTTAAGCAATGTTTATTGCAGCAAACATTTATTATGATATACAATCATTATATATCCAAAAATAACAGTAACATATCCTGGTTTGTATTGGATCTACACCTTTTTGTTTATCAAGTCATCCCACCTTTAAAGCACATTTAAAAAGAATAAAACTATTAACTTCATTAACTATAATGAAAGGCACTAAAGTGCCGAACCTCGCTGCAGTTTCTAAGTTATTTGTAAATGCTATGCCAGCTTAGGCCCAGCTATGATGTTACTAGGTAGCATTATAAAAAATTTATTAATATTCAAATTATTGATGGTCACGTGATGCACATTACAAACTGTTGTTTGATGACTCAGCATTTCTCTTCAATCAAAGGGAAAAAAGCTTTGTCGTTTACTGGCTACCTTGCACTCTGATTGACATGTCTGTGAAGCTGTAACTGAGTGAGTAATAGTATAATTCAATTGCCAAGCAAGATTAAGTGCTAGATTCGTGATGAACGTTTCTCTGAGCCTTTACATGACGCTTTAAAAAGTTTCAATATTTCATATACAAAATTTATTGTAACTTGAAAATGAAGCATTCTTTGGAAACGTCCCGCAGTACAAACATAATTCAATATATTATCTATTAGTATCAGTTTTTTCAGTGCTTTGAGAGGTTTGCTGAATGCGTTACTTTGCTTCAAGTCCACAAAACACTTTTCAGAACTTTTCTAACGATTGCTTCGACCAACGGCCTTCTGTTTTGCTGATCCGTGTTCATCTAAGATTCTCTACAGCATACTAAAAAATCTCCACATTAAGTTTTTTTACTTTTCGAGAAACGGCACTTTGACTGTGCAGCCTGAAAATTCTTTTGCGAGTTTTAAGCTTTTGTTTTCCTTGACGATGTTCTTGATACTACTGTTGTAAAGTGCACATGTTTTTCTATTCATTGCTAAACGTTGGTAGCTGCTAAGGCTTCGCTTGCCAAGTTATAGTAGTTCAAAGGTAACAGGCAGTGCAGACACACACACACACGCACACACACACACACACACACACACTGACAGACTACAGTACCCTCGCTTTGCGCCCACGCACAGCGAGGTTAATAACTAGGCTTGTATGATGCATAATATATATGAATATTTTGTACACTTAGGTTTGGAATGCCTATATGTATATATGAGTGTGAAGAGTGTATGCAGACTTAAAATGCTGTGCCTTTTTCTAAATTTTAAATGCTTTCTTTTACTTGGAGCTCTCATTTATTTGTGCTATGGAGATGATGCCACAAACTGAATAGATTTTTTTGTTTCGACATAACAGTCTTGACTCAATAATAACCATTAACTAACTATTATAATAATATTAAAATGGTTAAAGAGTATATGTGGACAAATGATCAGGATCTCAATGGCTCTAACTCCTGATTAATGTTGTTGCATTTTTACTGTTTGCTATATGTGTATATAGATGTGGAACAGTTTTGTAGCAACAACATGATATGAATACACTTATGAAATATTAATATTTATAATGATTTAGTCAAAACAGTTAGCTATTGGTAGATACTTTCCTTGTATTGTGTAATGTTTGTGTATAGTGATTATATTGTTTGTATTCTATGTATAATTACGTTATGGATGTTAATGTTTGTATTGTTATATTGTATTTATATAGTTAATATGGATGTTATTATTATAGGAATTAATAAATAATATTTTGCATATCAATGTGAGGATACATGTCCCAAAGTAATATTTATTATGCAAATAATTGTTTATTCTATTTAAAATATGCAGTGTTGTTCACATTTTTAACTGTAACTATTGATCCAACTAAGGTTAAATAAAACAAAAAAAAACAGTTAACTAGTCATTTTCCAGTACAAATCATGAAAATGAAGACTCAACTACACTTTTTTAGCTTGCTATTAACAATCAATGAAGGGTCTACAGTATTGATGATAGACCATACTGTACACTGTAAATAAAATATTGTTATTTTAACAAACTTTGTTTGTGTGGGTAATGAGCTTCAAACAACAGCTCCATTATTTGTTGATATAACAGAAGAATTACAATGACAGATGTTGTGTTAAAATGACAAGTGAGTATGTTGTAAAACAAATGTTGCAACTTGTTAACTGAACCTATGCGATCACAGTTTGTATTTCATTGTTGTTTATTTAGCATGCTATTATTGTTTAGACAACAAGTTGCCTTTTAAATTGTCATATTGATTTTTGTCATAAGTATTTTTTACAACTTATTTATAACAAAGAAATTGTCAAAATCATATCAGAGTGAAACAAATAGTCAATAGAACAGCAGGATTCTAGGTCAAATGTCCATCTCCTCTGTTATGAAAGATTTGTATTGGCGATCCAATCCAGCAATATGGGTACCAGCTACTGTGCCCCACTTGTGGTCTACTTGTAGTGGTAGCTTTGCCACTTTATGCTGGAGGAATGTTAGGATATCATTTGTCTTAGGATGGTATGCCATATTAAAAATATAGTGAGCGGCCAACAAGAAGAAGATTGCTGAAATGGCGTTGCTGCACTGCATTAATAGAGTTTGCTCCACTGCTATAAAGTACTGGTTCATTGGATCATCTACGACATCGTCATCTGTAAATACCACAATGTGTGGTTGATTGTTGGCTTGATCTGTTGCCTCAACTGGGGGAGTCCCATGCTGTGTCAATGAAAATAAAAATAAAGGCACTTCACCAAAAGTGTATGCAGTAAAGAAATCATCAAAACATAATAAGATATTATTTCTTTTGCTACAAACTGCTTCAATAAAATGGTGTTAATTGTTAATAGTAGGTTTAAGAATGGCTATTTCAAAACAACAACAACATCATGTCTTTGAAGAATGCTGCGAAGTAATATTCATAACTAAATTAAAGTATTAGTGGTAAAGAAGGTTGGTTGACACATGTCACTAAAATACTGTTCACACAACTATAAAAACATAAATAGTCCCTCCTATAAAAACTGTTTAGATAACTAAAACCAGTATGTATACTGATTAGATGACAAGTTCATACCTGCACAAACTTGACAAGAAATGGAATATCTCCATCACACTTCTTAGCTTTTGTGCCAATCAGCAAAAGACCCAAACACCTTAGTGATACTAAGGCAGACTCATCTATGGATATACGCAGACAGAAGGAATAATCACTACTGTTGTATACTTTATCTATGTTTACCTGTAGAAGCATCATCACTATAGCCTGATATAACTACTTTTAGGGCAGTGTTTTTCACTTGAGTGTTTTTACAATATAGTACAATTGAAGGAATCCACTTCAGAAAGGACTCTTCAAAGTCATCCCTGACATTTTCTTGCTGCACTATCAGTGCAAACTCTTGGCCAACCTAGTTATATGGATTTACATGTAGTTATAATTCACACATACAAAAAACTCACAAAAGAACTTTTTTTTAATAGTGGATATTCTTTTAATATTGTACTTAATGGTGGGCATTCAGATCGAATCCACTCAGTACGCTTCTCATATGTTCGGAACATAAGATCTTTTAATATTTGGACATTTGGTTTTGGTTTAGCTATTTCATCTATTAGAAGCTTCTTGTTTCGTGTGAGAGACTCATTATCTTCAGATGAAGGAGGAAGTGGAGGATATACATGCCTTTCTATATTGATAGTTTTTCTCTTTTTTGAAGGGCTAGGCTGATCCTCATTGGCCCCAGCTCTATTTAAATTTTGGGTACGATTATAGATGAAATATTTCCATGAGTTCTGCAAGTGTCAATATATGGAATAAAGAGATTTATTTTACTGTGTATACAATTAGAATGATATTAAAAATTCATTTAAATAACAATAAATAAAACATTACCTCTGTAGTCCCATCATCATCTTGAAGGAATTTGTATCTTGCTACAAGTGATCTGGCTACAATGAGACAAGTACTAACTGATGGACGCTGGTCGTATGTCATTAGCATCGTAGCTAGCGTTTGACAAATATATTTTCGGTCCGTGTCGAGGAGTTGTTTGTTTCTAAGATTTTTTTCGGTGCTCTGACGAAATACAGGTATGGGAAATGGATCTGGTACATTAACCACCTTAAAATAAAACAATAATAAAAATGTTCATCCACATGTATAGAAAGTACTATATATATATAATGCCTATTATACAAAATTTTGTCTTGTAAATGCAGAATAAAATAATGACAATACTTTTACACTCCAAGTCATTGAGATCAATCACATATATTTGTTGATTATTTTATATAGAAACTAGAGGTATTTCTAGATTTAAATGTATAGTATATTTAAAATACTACAAATCTCTAGTATGATTTTTGTCTTCTCTGTTCATGTAGATTTGAGGAACAATCAAAATTAGACATCACTGTACTATACGTACAATGACTCACAGAGCTAAGATGCATTTATTGAGACAATATACTCTTATAGTTTGTAGACTTAGTTGTTACAATAATATAAACAATATTCATATGATATTATGAACAATAATTATTATTGTAGTCACTCACTTTTTTCAACTTAGACTTGACTTCATGAGAAGTTAAATGGACATGTTCGTCTGATGTAGCCTGTAAACTCATGTTAGTTTTATACTAATAAATAAGTGTACTTACCTTTTTCCACGAAAGTATACTAGAAGACTCAGGACTTACTGGACTTGCACTAATTGGTGTTGGAGACATTTCCACTGACGCTTTCCTCTATAAATGCAATATACATGTATGACCATGCATACAGTCCTTGTAACACACACCTGATATCGATCATAAGACTGTTCACAAAGAGTCTTCAAAGCGCTGTACACCTTGAGCCTAGTTCCAACCTTAGGAATCACTTCCTTCAAACAATCTGGTCCAGAACAGCTACCAAGAGCAACTGTAATGGCCTCACCGTCCATTTCTTGCTCTACGAGAAGAAGCAAGGGACGTTAGTACATAACATTTACATAGACATTGTACCTCTAAAGAACTCCTGAATATCTAAAGAAAAACCTTTTTCTTCGAGCCAGTCACAGATTTCGTCTATTGTCATACATTCTAATGGCATAGATTTATTCCTTGCCATGTCGTAGTCAACTAAAGTATATAATTCTATACACTCAAGAGATATCAGTGCTATCTGTAAGCTTAGCGTAAAGAACTGGAAGTCTGTCCGTTATCCCGTGATCTTTTATAAGGTCTCTTAGGCCGGAACAATTCCCCAAGTATTAATTTTAGTTAAATTCTAAAATGAATGCAAGTCTTTGTGACTACTGTAGCTTTCGTTGCGGCCTGAAATCACAACTTGTCAAACATCTTTTCGAGGCTCATTCGTCTGAAGCTGATTTCAACTACACCTGCTCCATGGGTGGATGTGCTCATTTTTTCCAATCTGGATCAAAATACTCTTCTTTTCTCAGTCATGTGAATCGAAAGCATCCTAATTGGCAGAGTTTACTAAACAGTGTTGATCCAACTCACACTGCTGGTATGATGGATGTAGGCCAAGGTGACAGTGGTGCTTTAACTCATGGAAACAGTATAGTAGGATATGATGACCATCCCCTTTCTTTAGATAATGAAACCTCCATGCTATCACCAACATTTACTGGTGTTACTAATGTAGCAGCTCAGTTTTTGCTCATTCTAAAGGAGCAACATCACCTTTCTCAATCAGCTATAGATTTTACTGTTGCTTCTGTCAATGACCTTGTGGGTCACGTTTGCAAAAAATTGAAATATTCTGTTGAAGAAGTATTTCAAGAAAATGAAATCACAACAATGGGTGATATTGATAGGTGTTTTGAATCTTTTACAAGCCCACTTGATGGACTGGCAACAGAGTACCAACAAAATAAATTTTACCGTGAATATTTGGGACTTGTTGTAAGAGTTTTAAATAATAATTATGTATGCATGCTTTATATCATTAATGTTTAATATAGGATCCTGTGACAATTGAACTAGGAACATCGTATAAGTATAGAAGGTGTGGGCACAGGAGGCTGCTTGTTGAGCAAAAGGATACTTTCCAATACATTCCTCTCATTGAGAACCTGCAGAGTATTTTACAAAACAAAGAGATCTACACGGAGGTAATATGTAACAAATTGCTTGTGTTTATGATGTGAAATGTCTAAAAAATGCTGCACTCAAGTATAAAATTAACAGGCAATTTTGAAATTTAAGTCTGTTTAACATCCAGTTCGTATTTTTGTAATAATTATTATATTATGGCTCTAAACACACTTTATTTTACATCTAATAGGTAACAAACACTCATGTACGAACAGATGACAAAATTGGTGATATCTGTGATGGTGCTTACTTCAGAGAACACCCACTGTTCAGTAATGATCCTTTAGCTTTACAGCTTATAACATATTATGATGAACTCGAAGTCTGCAATCCTCTTGGCCATGCTCGTGGAACTCACAAATTAGGTATATTTGATGCATATACAGTAGTGTACACTGCACATATATTGTAAGAGGATTTTCTTTAAGATGTTTATTAAGATACATAGTTAAACATGTGGCATTCATATCAGCAAATTGTAATTCCTATATGGCTTTATTTAATTTAGCTCTATTTTACCACACTCTTGGTAACTTACATCCAAAACTTCGTTCTTCATTAAAGACAATACAGCTAATTGCTGTTGTTACAAGTCATAATCTAGCTGAATATGGATTTGAAAAGGTATTAAAACCTTTTATTACAGATGCAAATAAACTAGCAGATGTAAGTCAACTTTGTACAATGATTATCATGATTAAAGTATATGATATCTTTATACAAACAGGGTGTAAATATGAGCATTCATGGTCAACCTGTACTTGTGAGAGGAACAGTGGTCACGATGCTAGCTGATACACTAGCTGCTCATGAAATTGGAGGTTTTAAAGTTGGTGTTAGCTTCTCTTTGCGTAAATGTCGAATGTGTTTAGCAACTAAAGAGTCTATGTCCGAAAATGTAAGTATTAAAATGAGTTTTATTTCAATGCTTGAACCTCACTTATTATTGTTAAACATGAATATTTGACCTAAAATATTTTTACAACATAAATTTGCTTATATTTATATTATTCTGTCATTAAACATTCTTAAACAATTGCTAGTACTAGAATTTTTAAGTTTTCTATCAACATCCTGTTTCTATGATAATTTTGATGTCTATGTACTAATACTTATAATAAAGTGTCTTACAGATTTATCTATTTTCTTATGCAGTTTAGAGAAAAGGATTTCATCCTCAGAACACCACAATCATATGATTATCATTGCTCACTGTTAAGTGGGCCTTTGGCTGAGCAAGATTCGGTAACTTACGGTGTTAATTTTAGAAGCCCTTTAAATGACCTTAAATATTTTCATGTTGCAAACTTTCAACTACCTCAAGACATTATGCATGTGATGCTTGAAGGTGTCATACCCTATGAGATGAAGCTAATGCTGGGACAATTTATAAATAATGAACATTACTTCACCCTCAGTGTTCTAAATGACAGGATACTATGTTTTCCATACACTCCAGAAGAGATTTCTGAAAAGCCACCACCAATAAAAGCAGAACATTTGAAAGCAGGGAATAAATCAAAATTTCAACATTCCGGTTTGTGTGCAATTAGAAATATTATTGCAAGTTTTAATTTATTTACTTACGTAGCTGCTCAAATGTGGACATTGGCAAGGTACTTGCCATTGATCATTGGTAATAAAGTTCCAACAAATAATCAGCTGTGGGATTGCTATCTAATGCTGCTAGACATTTTAGAAATTTGTACTGCACGTGTATTGTCTGTTGGTTTAGTTAACTACTTGAGTGCCTTGATTGAAGACCATCATGTTATGTTCAAGCGTTGTTATCCTGGTTCATCAGTTATACCTAAAATGCACTACATGACTCACTTTCCTACTCAGATCTTAAAGTGAGTTTGTTATGTTAACAGTAATAATGACCACATAGCTAATTGTAAGTAACTGTTGGTGTTAATGTTATAACAAATACTTATGATACCATATATGGTCATATATTGATTATTGTGGTTTTAACTATACAATACACATCCTCAAGTACTCCTGGTGTTAATTATCACTTTTGCACTGTAATAATTCCACTGAATGTTTGTAACATTTTGCTATAGATTTGGACCTCTGAGTACTTCATGGTGTATTCGTATGGAGGCTAAAAACTGTTATATCAAGCGAGCTGCTTCAATTGGGAATTTTAAGAATATTGCCTTATCAGTTGCCAAACGTCATCAACGACTTATGTGTGCTTATTCCAATGAAAGGGACTTCTTTGGCAAGGAACTCAAAAGTGGACCGGGTATGTGTAACATGATGATGTATGTTGTGAGTTTCTGTTCAAGTTTGCATTATGAATACATAACTATATGCATACATATGGTGCATTCATTATCATAAATAGAGTATGGAACTCTCACACAAATGATTTAAATGCTAGTTGTTGGAGTTGTGTTATTATATTTGGACTAGCATGCATTGTAATTGGCATATGACCTTGTAATGCAACAGTAAAGGAAAATGCGAACTTCTAAGAAAATATCTCCGATAGGCTTAAGAGTAAATTCATGACTTTTAAATGACATAATAAAAAGTACAACATAAATATATAAATATTATAAATAGATAGATGGATGGATGGATGGATGGATGAATGGATAGATACATATATACATACATACATACATACATACATACATACATACATACATACATATAAATGTATTGATAATGATTACATGTAGCTCTTACCCACACTGCTATGTTAATATTTATAAGTTAATAAAGTTATTAACCTAAATACAATAACATAACTTTGGAGAGCTCTATCTTGCATTTTAATTAATCTTGAAGGAGTCAGTTCACATGTACTTTCCTTTCTTGTTATTCATTCATGATTGCATGGATGAATGAATGATACTAATAATACCATAACAAATATGTTTATGATGTTCTTTGTTTATATATTTTTATAGCTAAAGATTCAACATTGTTTTCCTCACTATCAACTGAGTACAAGACAAGTATTACGCAATTCATATCAAATATTTTGGATACTGACTATGTTTATAGGTAAATATAGTTTATATTGAGGATTTGAATTAATTATCTTTTGTTTCTCCAATGTTTATTTTGTCTTCCTTATAGACCAGCATGGATTAAAATATATGGTATTACATACCGTCCTTTTTCATTTGTGGTAGTGGGATATCAAGATGATGACTTACCAAAGTTTGGCATGATTGAGGAATTGTTATCTGTAAAAGGGATAGTTTTTGTGGCTCTAACAATGTATATTAATGAAGGAATCTATTCACACTATCATAGCTATGTAGTGGGTCGAACTTGCCAAAAGAAATTAATGCTAATTAAAGAATTAGATGGACATCCTCCTACGATTGGACACACTTCTTCCTCTCAACAAGTATATATATTATTACATGTATATTAATGCTTAGCCTTTTTACCTTATATATATATATAACACTTTCATTTTAGTTTTTGTACATTATATTGTAAGTACCTTTATTTATTCAGCAATGAGTATGTTTATATATCATATTTATTGGTTTTGATTAAGTGTTGAGTTACATTTTTGTTTTAACAAATGTAAATTCATTTATGGAAAGAGTATGTTGTTTCAAAAATTAATTTGTTATTTTATAATACATGTTGTTAATTAAAGAAATAATAGTTAAAGTGACAGTTTGTTCTAATTTTGACAAATTGTCACTGCAACAAAATTTGTTGAAATGACAAAACTATTTTTACAGTGTACTAGTCTACTAACTCCACGTCCTCCCTCACTTTATGAACGATACTCTTGTTTTCCTAGTAACAGTGGAAAGAAGTTCAATTTAAAAGAAAAATTACAGCGTTTATTTTCTGTCCCATCCAACTCCCTGCCTCTTGCCAAAGGTTTCCTTTAAACTGTTCAAAATTCTTTACCAAATACACTTCAGCTCCATCAGGATATTATATTATGTGCAGTTCCAATGGTTCTCTTATATCAATTTACTGTAAAGTAGAGGATTATATTGATGGCTATAATTGTTCTCAAGTATTCCAAGAAAATAATTCTTCTCAACCAGGCTATTACAAGTTCCCTATTAATGGCTCTATAGCCTCTGTGTACTGAAGAAGAACCTTGTTGTACTAGCCCTAATATGCCATGGTTTATGACTACACTCAATGAAACCACTTCTGAAGATATTGAACTAAGAATGTGTGGTAGTGAACACTCATGGGATGAAGATACTCCTTTGGAACTCATTGATCTATATATTCGTTAACTGCATAAGGCTATTTGCTGCTGATTATTGTCAGTATAGACTATGTGTGATAGTAACATAATTAGCTGATATTTGTATTGTCTCGCAACAGTGTATGTCACTGTAAAAATTGATTTGTTGAATTAACCAATATAATTATTGTTATACAGGTTGCATGAAGCAAACTTAGTATGATGTAAAAGTAAGCATAACATTGTTGTCTTTACTAATGGACTACTGTTTATGTAACTAATAGTACATTAGTAATACAAACAGTGTTTACTTTTATATCATATTGAGTTTTAGTTAAAGAATCTTCACTAATAATTTCATCATGATGATATGATTTAGCCAATATTGTCATGTTATGAATACACTTAACGTACATATATGAATTCACTCTGTACTGTGTAGGTGGTGTCCACCCACTTTATGGTGTTAGTCATGTGAAGGACAATGTTTAACATTGAGTAGTTATACATCCTCAAGAGCAATCAATGATGTATATTGGTATCAACTGTACTTTTTTGGCAGCTTTTTCATCTCTTGCATTGTTTCATGCTATGGAGCTGACTCAAACCATCTTCTTCAGGACATGACCATTACTGATGTCCCTGTTAGGGTCTATCCTGATAACTTTCCATGTGGTCGTGGTCTTTCAGGATCTATGAGTGAGCTGTCTGATGTTGTTACTCCTACTGGTAATTGTGTTGTCTGTAATGGAAGGGAGTATGTCAATAACGACAACTTTACAGAATTCTATCCTTCACAGCATTGTGCTGAAATGTCTTACCAATGTGGGAATGGTAAAGAATATCATTTTCAAAGGCTTTTAGGACAATTAGGATCAATATCTGAGTTCATTCACTCATATCCTTCTGGGTGCTTAGAAATTCTGCAGGAGAATAACATGGCTCCATCAGACTTTTACAAAATACGAGCTTTTAATGATTCTCTTATATCTGTCTATTGTGATATGGAGGGTAGTAACTGTGATGGAGTAGGAGGTTGGATGAGAGTGGGCTACCTCAACATGAGTGAACCTGGTGCTACCTGTCCTCCTGGACTAACATTACGACAATTTAACAACATTGATCATGATCTTTGTGGTCGACCTATGTCTTCGTCTACATTTTACTTGGCTCATGGACTTCATTACAGCAAGGTCTGTGGTCAATTAAGAGGTTATCAGTTTCATGCACCAGATGGATTTCCACCTTTGCAAGCTAGTAATGCCATTCCAAATATTGATAATTGTAACACATATGTTGATGGTGTTACTATTACTTATGGCAGCAATCCTCGTAAACATATCTGGAGTTATGCTTGTGGTGTTGGGGAGACAGTTGATGGAAATGACTTCTTTCGCCCCTATATTTGTCCATGTAATAGTGACAGCAGTGGTACATATGTACCAGAGTGGGTAGGTAGTGATTACTATTGTGAATCTGGATTACATTCATCACAATCTCACCACAAAGTCCTATACTTCAATGATCCATTGTGGGATGGTCAACAATGTAATGGAAATGAAGGACCATGTTGTACTAACCCTAAGATGCCATGGTTTATAAAGGCTCTAAATGAGACTACTACTGAAGACATTGAATTGAGAATGTGTGGTAGTGAAAACCCATTCAATAATGAAGATACTCCACTGGATATTATTGAACTTTATATTCGCTAACTGTTTTTATGCCTTCATGCTTTTTGGCTTACTTTATTGCTGATTAATGTTCGCATTGTATGTGGTTATAAAATTTGCTAAAGTTTTCTTTTGCTAATAGTTAATTTCAAAATGTCTTATATAGACTGTATTTACTAAGAATTGTTGTGGTTTGGTTTTAATATTCAAACTTATCACATGTGGTTAATTATCCTTCCAGGATACCGCTACAGTTGGTTAAGACAATATAAGATAAGGCTAAATGTTGAAGGAAATGTTTTACATCATATATTATTATGTTATTCAATAGTTAGTCATGTTACTGCTATGATTAGTAGTTGTCTCAATTCTCTGCATTGCCGCAGATGTAAGTCGAGAAATGCTGACTGAATTGCTAATTGCACCACGTGTAGTGATAGAGATTCCATCAACATACTTAGTTTGCATGCATTATTTGTTGCTCTTATATATGTAAGAAAACATGATAGCTAGCTGATAAATTATATACTATAATATTATTATACTAGAAGCCTATTATACAACCTCAGTTTAACAAAATACTAAAAATTTGCAGTACACATTTTCTACATATTAACTTTTATTACTGGCAATTATCTCATCATCTATTGTTTACTTTGTTTCAGTTTATGCAATATCATTTTCATAGTAGATTCCTAACTGATAAATAGATGTTTGAGTTACATGATAATTTTGACTGCATGGTCTAAAGAATATTTTTAATTCGAGCTTGGTCATTTGTATCATGCAAACAAATTCCTAAAAAAGTATTGATTACTAACACAGGTTTGGTCTTGATTTTATATCTGAACATATCTGTAACATTCTGGAGTTAAATTTTTGCTTAAGATGTTACCATTATGCAGTGTTTTTTTGTCCAACAGGAAGCCAATATTTTAGTGTGTATTAAACTGATCCCCACATCTAAAACTACTACTAAATACTAATTAATCAGTGACACACTAAAGTATTGACTTCTTAGCTTACAAATAAATACTACATTTACTAATAAGGCTGTGACAACAAGACAACAATTCTTGACTGGCTGTTAATTGTAGCATAATGGCATAAACATTGACTCTGGTGTGGACCTCATTATAAATGAAGTTGCTAAAGCTATTTCTAGATCTACTGTAGCTCAAATATTTATTCAAGGTTAATCTAAGATGTTAATCCCTTAAATCTTCAACTCTAATGCATAGAAAAAATATGTCAAAACGTTAGTATTATTGTAATTAAATTGGTTATTAGTATTACGTTCCAATAATCCATTGTGGGATGGAAAACAATATAATTAAAATGAAGGACCATGTTGTACTAACCCTAAGATGCCATGGTTTATAAAATCTCTCAATGAGACTACTGCTAAAGACATTGAACTTAAGGTATGTGAAAATCAAGGTGGTAATGATAAAGATGCTCCTTTGGATATCACTGAAGTATATATATATATATATATATATATATATATATATATATATATTCGTTAAAAACTGCGTGTCAACATAACCCTTAATTTATTTTTATTTAGTTTTGTCTTATACTAATAACATGGTCAGTATACATATTTATTCTAATCTTAAAATTTTGTATTAAATGACAATGCATCATTGTTTACCTTTCGTCGTTGGGTGTGGTAGGAGATGGTAGAAGGACCTCCCTTCGCTAATAATTATAGATAAATTATTAATAACTACACCTACTTTTCACGCCCCCCGTACGACACGCCCCTTTTTATAACAACCTATATAATTCTTCAGGTAAATACTGCAATGATTTCGTGCAAATTATGAAATGTTATTTTTCAGAAACTTATTACTATTTGCAATTATGGCAGACTATCCACCTCCTGAAGAAGAGACTTCAAAAAGCATGGTACTGAAGTAGTTTGAATTCTTAGTGATCAATGTCTGGTGTTTTGACACCACAGCAATATGATTATACATGTGTATACATATAATTACATACATACTTATGTGTGTGTATGTTACATGTATCATGGTTCAGACTGAGTTGTGTATGCGTTGCTATAAACCTTTCAATGAGGGAATTTGTAAAATATATCACCCAAAGACTGTACCAAGGGTATTTGTAAAGAATATTACACTTAACAGAGCATTGCTACATGCTGAACTGTTTGTAAACACTGAGAGTAATTTATTATTATGACTGTCGTTACTATTAGTATATTTATCATTTTTGATTAACCATTTTTGCCTTTAGCACATTATTGGAGATGAGCTTTCACAATGACATATTATTAAAAGGCACAGTTATACAAATGTAGGATTGAAATATTTTTTAATGCAGAGCATTTTGAGCTAAAGAAACACTGTAGAAGGATTAACAGCACAATTAGACTTTGCAGGATAGTGAGAGAGAGACAAAGAAAAGTGTTGAATTCTTATAATTCAAAAAGAGAGGTAGCTTAATTCTATATATAAAGATTATTGAAAAGGAGCTATGTCCAGTAATGCCACATGGGATGCTGTCTCTAACACATATATATCATATACATTGGTTACTGCTATAACTAGACTCCTCCCTTTAACCTCAAATCAATGACTGAACATGTTGTAGGCTTCAGCATTTTTGCTAGTACAATAACCACAGTGACAGCCCAAATTAAATAATATGCATTATGACACAGAGGTGGTTTTTGGAGACATTCTCCAATGGACATAGGTCTGATAAGTGGGTCTTCAAAACTCACTAAATGTAGGTAATGGAAGACAGTATATATCCCAATGTAAGGACAAATGAGTTTGTATGCATTGTGATTACTTGTAAAGACTGAATTAGAAGTGATTACTATTGGTAAAAAAGGTACAAGTATTATCTTTAGTCACTGCTAAAAGTGATATGTCATTTCAACATACAAATTTGTTATATATGAGGTTCATGCATGAGTATGACTCAGTATATGGTACTGTATATTAGCAATTTGTTGAGTACGTTTACTGACTTTGGAAAGCATATGGATTTATTAGAGTTGTGTATGTATAGACTAATGCTAGCTATATGCAAGTACTTACTAAGAAACACCATCAGATGTAATGGCTAGATATAATTACACACTTAATATATTAGCATATATTAAGTATCTAGTATATAGCCATATATGGAATTGAATTTAATTAGAATCCATATTATGTACAGTGTTAAAAAACAATTAGAGTCATTAGTCTATGGACAACTAATAAGCTAACAACATAAGGAAACTTTTATTATGTATACATAACTAATGAGTGACATGAGTCTGGAATAACTAATCGATATACTAAAATGACAGACCACTATTTACAATGATCTACTGAAATTATACTTTAAAATATATTGGACATTCTTGTTTTTCTTCTTACAGGTAGTCTATATTTTTATATAAAACTAGTAACATGCACCTGAGGATTTAAATTTTAGACTAGTTAAGTAATAATAGTAATTAAAGAATATATTTAAAGAAAATTTTTTTATTTAGTCTGACAGAAATCATCAGGTTTTAACTGTGGAAACTGGTGTTTTACTTCCTAAAGGAGCTGAATATGTACCTGGTACTGAGTTACTTCATACATTTAATATTTCTCGTGAGATTCAGAGTGCACCTACTCTTGATGAAATTGGTAAGCTATAATAACAATAACAGATTATAAAACAAAAAGTAAGAATGATGACATTTTAGTAAATCAGTTTCTGTTCTATCAGATGTGTTTTGTTTATTTTCTGTTATAATGCTATAATGCTATAAGTAGGTTATTACCTTTAATAATACTATAATGCTATAAATAGGTTATTACCTTTAATAATACTATAATGCTATAAATAGGTTATTACCTTTAATAATACTATAATGCTATAAATAGGTTATTACCTTTAATAATGGTATTAATATTACCTTTTCCTATTTATAAACAAAAGAAGTAAAGTAGTAAACTATTGTTGAAGCTATATACTAAATTGTTTGGTTTGTGGTTAATGGCTATACAGTCCATATAGCGGAATGAAATGCCCAGTTAATTATTTAAACTACATACATTTCATAAATTATATCAAATTATAAATCCATATGATCATTTCTCTATAGAGATGAGGTCATTTAGCATATCGGCTGAGTGGCTAAAGAAAGCAATTACCAATCCTCGTATTACAGCCAAAGCTGCACCTATTATTCTCTGCATTACTGGTCTACCTAACAGCTGTCAATCGATTGCTACTCAAAGCTTACTGAAGCAATTGGAGTGTGGACAATTTCCTGTGAAAGAAGATCACGGCATATCCTTTTATGAAATATCAGCAGTAAGAAAACCAGCCTCTACATCATTGATCTATTCCAGTAAATTTAACTATGCTTTAGTCATGGAATCAGCTATAAAACAACACCTTTATTTGCAAGGAAAGTTTATAAAAAATATTCAAGTTCCTAGTATTCCTAAATCCATTTTTGACAACGATGATGATCTTGATCGTCATTTCACACAAATGATTCAAGATTTTTATCGTAATAGAGTGTCTCCTGGAAATCGGCCTGGTTGGAATCAAGGTCTACCAAGTGGAATTGCCATAATCAACATATGGGATGTTGGTACCAGTAAAACAGCCCTTTATATTCTTCCTATGTTAGCTGGTCACCTTTACAATAGTCGTGTGTGGATGTTTTTCAACCTTGTACGTGACCTTCCCCTCCTTTACGACCCTCCAGAGATACCATGTGAGAGATCAGATAAAGCATCTATACTGAAATGGCATCCTCGTCTTTATCATCTTCTTCGTTCAGCTCAACTGGGATCATCAAAGTGTAGTAATCGCTCTAACGTATGTAAATTAGTGGCTTGTCATGATGGTTCTGTTGAAAATGGTGAAATAGAACATATGAAGGAGCAGTTTACTATTGCAGCTACTCAAATGAATGTCGAGAGTCTTGTTGATATGCAAGATGTTATACCATTTGTTGTAAAAGACAAAGATTTATTCAAGGAAAACTTTGATGAAATTGTTAACATGGAGCTTGATAAGCCTATTTCGCTTCCTCTCTCCTACATTTTCCTTCGTAGCTTGTTCTACCAAATAGAAGGTTTATTGTATATCAAAAGAGATGTTTTACAGTCAAAAGCAAGCAAACTTGAATTATTTGGTGATGATTTTGAGCATTTTTGCCAATTTTTCACATCTTTGGGTAGCATCATTGATATCAGTCTTATTGACAAAGAGTCCAACATTGTCATTCTACAACCTGTTCTATATTTTCATGAGCTAGACAAACTGTTTTATCTACCTTCTGAGATTGATCCTCTAGTTACAAAGTATGGATTAATAACCAAATCAAGAGCAGCAAATATATTTGGAGATGAAGAAAAAGCATTTGTCATGATGAGTTCCCTTGTGCATTTTAAAATAGCTGTGGAAATAGAGCCAAGTCGAATATTAGGCAATTTACCTCCGCTTAGTGACCATGAGTGTGTTTATTATGTTCCCAATGCAAGTACAGCATCAGCTATTACTGAACATGAACCAAATGCATTGTGTTTGCTACGTGATGTCAATCGAGCAATGATACAGCCAAATGTTGCCTTTACTAAATTATTCCTTAAAATGTATGAGAAAGCTGTGCTGTATATTCCTGAGCACCCACATGTTAATGTGACAAGTATTAAAGTGCACTCTGACAGTAACAATGATGGAGTTATTTTTAAATTGGTCTATCTTGGTGATGCTATTGAGTTTCATTTTCCACCACAGCAACTATATGAAGATGTTGTTGAGCAAGTCATCACCGTCTGCCATGAAATGATGAAAATGACAAATTTCAAATACAATTTTGCAGTTATGTGTTCAAAAGAAGTAGACCAAACTGCTGCATATAAACTTCAGCAACATTATCATCACCTACCAAATAATGAGTTGTGTCAAATGTGCAAAGACAATGGAAGGATTAATAATGCCCTTTTCAAGTATAATGCTGTGCTTAGCAAGGTAATGATAGTATTTCCTTGTATATCATCTATCTAGTACTCCACATACAGTGTATGGGTCATAGATAATAATTGTCCTTATGTTCACTATAAGTTTCGTTCTCTGCTATAGGTGAAAAATCAGGTTCCTAAAGACAAAATTCTAAATGGAGGTAACTATAAATACAATATAATTCATTATTGCTAAATAGATTGGTTGTTTTAACTGATTCATAGTCACATAGTTTGCATCCATTGTTTGAAATAAAATACATTGAAAATAAAGTCAAATATTAAATTGTGAATTGCATAACTCAACAAACAGCTTCAAAAAGGGAGGCCAGGGTGTGTGGTATCTACAATTATTCCATCATTGTGACAACCCTCACATAAAGGCACATGTAGCATCCATAATAATTCTTTGTCTAACTATAAGACATTTAAAGGGTCTTTATGGTTTTGAGAATTCACTATACAACTATCTATTAGTATGTATATGTGCTAGAAATAAAACATATATAGTGATATTTTTATTATTTCACATCTCAAATTATAACCTGATTAACCACAATAGGTTGAAACAACCAATTGATTTTTATAGTGATATATATATATATATATATATATATATATATAATATTATATTTTTAGATCCTTTGTCTCTTGATGATGCTTATATGGTGGCTAAGGGAATGTTAGAATTGTTGGATGAAACATTGTATGTTGTTTGTCAATGTCTTGGTGTACCAGAAATAATCTTTTTAAAAGAAAAATCGAAATGGAGACTTTGCATGACAATACTAATTGTTTGGGAAGATTTGTCCAGTGAAAATGATGCCTCTAAGAAAACACTTGCTATTAAGCTGATGAAAGCAGCCAATGAAATACACAAGCAAAGTGAAGGAGAAAGCAAGAAATTGGAAATCATAGCAAGATTGCTTGACTACAAAGGTAAAATTAATAATTTATATTTGCTTTGTAGTTACATCAGTTGCACTTATACCCATATATATCCAAGTTTGTCATTAGAATACCTTTAGGAAGATCCTATCTTGTCTATAATCCCACAGTCCCATATATGATACGAGATGGGACTGTGGGAAATTCTGAAGGGAAATCTGGACAACACTGCTTTTGCTGTTTACTTTGCTAATTATATTTGAATCAACATCTTCTGATTATTTTTTCAATTATTATTACTATTTTTTATAGTTGCATACAGTATGTCTACATCATAAAATGTCAAGAAACAAAACAAATTCAAAATGAAGATAAAGAGAAGATATACATCATACTTTAATTACTACATTGTCGTTAGGAACTTATTTTATTAATAACAGAAAATGTAAATAATGATTTTTTTCTAGACTTGTAATTCATCAGAAATCATAACAATGACAAATAAACTTGGAACCCTTTAAAGAAGCACTTACAATAAAGCATATGAATGCATTTAGGTATACATTGTGAACAAAATTTTGACTATATTTTACATGCTCAGAACAAAAATATGACTTAAATTTATATACTAATGATGCAATATAGAATGCATAACATTATTGTTTAGTAGTACAAGCACAATGTCATACTACTTTGTTTGGTGGAATCTTTCATGATCAAACGATACTAAAGATTTATAGAGAATTGATAATAATATACATCTGTGGTAATCAAACTGAGGTGATAGAATTCACAAATAATTTCATAATGATGATACACTGTATAACCAATATCATCATGTTATGAATATACTTAACGTACATATATAAATTCACTCTGTACTGTGTCCACCCACTTTATGGTGTTAGTCATGTGATGGACAATGTTTAACATTGAAAAGTGATACATCCTCAAGAGCAATCAATGATGTATATTGATATCAACTATACTTTTTTGATAGCTATTCTCATCTCTTGCATTGTTTCATGCTATGGAGCTGACTCAAACCATCTTCTTCAGAACATGACCATTACTGATGTCCCTGTTAGGGTCTATCCTGATAACTTTCCATGTGGTCGTGGTCTTTCAGGATCTATGAGTGAGCTGTCTGATGTTGTTACTCCTACTGGTAATTGTGTTGTCTGTAATGGAAAGGAGTATGTCAATAACGACAACTTTACAGAATTCTATCCTTCACAGCATTGTGCTGAAGTGTCTTATCAATGTGGGAATGGTACAGAATATCATTTTCAAAGGCTTTTAGGACAATTAGGATCAATCTCTGAGTTCATTCACTCATATCCTTCTGGGTGCTTAGAAATTCTGCAGGAGAATAACATGGCTCCATCAGGCTTTTACAAAATACGAGCTTTTAATGGTTCTCTTATATCTGTCTATTGTGATATGGAGGGTAGTAACTGTGATGGAGTAGGAGGTTGGATGAGAGTGGGCTATTTTGACATGAGTCAACCAGGGGCTACCTGTCCTACCGGACTAAATACATACTATTTTAGTGGAATTAATTATCCTTTATGTGACAGGCCACATATTTGTAATAGCCATTGTAATGACAATGGTTGTAGCAGTGCTTTGTTTAGTCCTTTAAATATCTCATATCAACATGTCTGTGGAAAAGTAAGAGGATACCAGTATAGAATTACTGATGGAATTTATCCTAATAATGGTGGAGGTGTTAATTCTCTAGACGGTCCATATGTTGATGGAATCTCTATCACTACACATGGTACAACTCGTCAACATCTTTGGACTTACATCTGTGGCCGTGGAGAGAATGAAGACAACTGGGAATCATGTCCATGTAATACTGGTAGTTCAGCCACTGTTCCTTCTTTCTGTGGGCAATAATTATTACTGTGAGTCTGGGGCAGATGACGGACATGGTTCTTTTCCAGATGCCATTTTCACCGATCCTTTATGGGATGGTCAAAACTGCGATTTCAACGAGCGTCCCTGTTGTAATGATCCTAAAATGCCCTGGTTTGTTAGGACACTTAGCCAGTCTACTACAGACGATATTGAATTGAGATTATGTACCAGTGAGGGTTATCCTGATGAAACTGTTCCAGTGGATGTTTTCGAATTTTATGTTCGCTAAACTCTATTTCCCATTTTAAAAAGTCAAAGTGCAATGAATTGAAAGCTGAAATAATTTTTATTAATAGTACTAAATTACAACTTTACTTTTACAATTTTGTAAAATTTCATAAGACAAATTGATTTCTAAAGGAAATAATCTATTCTTGATTATTTCCTGTGCTGAAGTATTAAATGATCTCCACCCACTTAACAGCCAACTCAGTATAAATATTAATAATGGCTGGGTCATTCTTTTTTTTATTGTCCTTTCTTGGCCAGTATCTTCTCAAAATGTTTCATCAGGAACTGTCTATTATGATGGGTAAGCTCCTTCTATTAATAATAATAATGAGACCATTACTTATTTAGGTTTAACTACACATTAAAATTGGGTGTACAAGACAAGGAGTATGGTGCTGCCTATGGGTCTTATTTAAAAAACTCAAAACATGGACAGATATATATGAAAAATACATTCAAAATTTAAAGTTACAAATGTAGTTAGATTGAATTGAGCAGGATTTTAAAAATACTAAAAATTTAATGCATCTTATATAAATCCAAACGTTTTAAAATCACTAAATTTAGCAGATCCTAACACTTAAAGTATCATTCATAATAGACTAGATTTTATGATATAGCTATTCTAACCTTAATACGTACAACTCAAATTTCTAACTTCTATGTATAATTTATATTTATAATATTCAAAATAGACAGATGTATTGTATGTTTTTTAGATGGGATAAATTTCATGTAGCTGGTGGATATGCTACTAAAACAGAATACAGTGATGTAGCTGTTGTCAAAGCTGCTGGTTTCCTAGAAGGGGCTTTGACTCATATGTATGTTTGAGTTGAATAAATACATATTTTTAATTCTTGTTACGTCATATTGTTCACATTCTTTTTATACAATACAAATTTAAATATTTTTCTTATAAGGGAGATCTATTCTTTATACAAAAATCTCTAATGACATTACCCAATAGTAAAAGCATTTTACAAAAAAACACTGGAAAGAATCTACAGCTGCTGAAACTATGATAGAAGAACAACAGCTGGAAATAAGTAGCATTTTTCTATGGTATGTAGGTATAACCTGTTATATTAAAAATGAAAATATTTTCTAAAACATGAAGTCCTTAAATATATTACTGTAAAATTGACTGGTTCATTTAACCAAAATATGGTTATACAAGTTACATGAATGTAGCAAGTTATTTGATGCAACACAGTAAATATCATGTACAGTTTTGATTAATATTAATAAAGTGCATATGATCTATCTTGTGTATATATTGTAAACACAAAAAGTATCTGAAAAGGAATATTAGTTGATTTCTGTGTGGGCACTGTTGCTATGGAACTTTTATATTAAGACAAATGTATTAACAATATACAGTATAATAGTAGTAATAAACATGAGACATGAGGAAAGGATAATTATGAACTATAAGGTTACTTTGATGTAGTTAATTTAATTATACAAATCCATACGTGTCTGTAATTTAAATAATTTTATAATACAGTGATCATAATACAGCTGTTAACAGGATTCTGTGATTATAGTAATGAACAAGAGAATGAGGAAAAGGTAGTTTGATATGTTTTAATTTTATTTTTATGTGATTTAATAAATTAATTAAACAAATCCATAGAGGTCTGTATATTTGGCATATAATGATCATAAGTAGAAAACATTGACTATAAGTTATCACAGTCAGTCACAGATATACACAATAGTGGTGACAGAGCTAATCATGAAAGTAATCTTCTTCAGATGTCTGTTTGCAGGTCTATTAGTAATGTTTAATGAGGGTTCCTCTGATTGTATGGCTGACTGTACTAGTCTACTAACTCCACCTCCTCCCTCACTCTATGAACAGTACTGTTGTCTCTCTAGTAACAGTGGAAAGAAGTTTAAGTTGAAAGAGAACAATAGAGTCAAGTTCATCTTATGTCCACCATCAGTACCTACATCTTGTATCAAACATACCTTTCTATATAATTCCTGCATTGCTCTACTACAAGCTTTTCCTACTGCTACATCAGGATATTACAGCCTCACTTTAAGTAATGGTAGTATTGTCAATGTCTACTGTGATATGGAGGGTAGTAACTGCGATGGTAAAGGAGGCTGGATGAGAGTAGGCTATCTCAACATGAGTCAACCAGGGGCTACCTGTCCTCCTGGACTAAATACATACAATTTTAGTGGAATTAATTATCCTTTATGTGACAGGCTGCATAATAATGAGAATGGGTGTAGCAGTGCTTTGTTTAGTCCTTTAAATATTTCATATCAACATGTTTGTGGAAACATAAGAGGATACCAGTATAGAGTTACTGATGGAATTTATCCTAATTATGGTGGAGGTGTTAATTCTCTGGACGGTCCATATGTTGATGGAATCTCTATCACTACACATGGTACAACTCGTCAACATCTCTGGACTTACATCTGTGGCAATGCAGAGAATAAAGACAACTACCAATCATGTCCATGTAATACTGGTAGTTCAGCTACTGTTTCTTCTTTTGTGGGCAATAATTATTACTGTGAGTCTGGGGCAGATGATGGTTATAGTTCTTTTCCTAATGCCATCTTCACTGATGTTTTATGGGATGGTCAAAACTGTAATTTCAAAGAACATCCCTGTTGTAATAATCCTAAAATGCCCTGGTTTGTCAGGACACTTAACCAGTCTACTACAGATGATATTGAATTGAGGTTATGTACCAGTGAGGGTTATCCTGATGAAGCCGTTCCAGTGGATTTTTTTGAATTTTATGTTCGCTAAAGTCTATTATCCATTAAAAAAACACGCCAAAGTGGTGTGAATTGAAAGCTGAAGTAATATTTATTAATAGTACTAAATTACAACTTAACTTTCGCAATTTTGTAAAATTTCATAAGACAAATTGATTTCTAGAGGAAATGATCTCTTTTTGATCATTTCCTGTGCTCAAGTAGTAAGTGAGCCCCACCCACTTAACTGCCAACTTAAGATAAAACAACTGTAACTGTAGAAATGAAGAAGTAATGAATGAGGAAGGGATAGTTTTAAATTTATTATTTTGCTTTATACTAATAACATTTGTCAGTATACGTATTTGTTCTAAGTTTTTGATCTTATACTAAATGCTGATTGTTTTTAAGAGAGGAAATGTGTTTATCTTTCGCTGTGGGGCGTGGCAGGATTTCACGCCCCTTTTTGATACGCCCCTTTTATACCAGCTCCCTTCTTCAGGTAATGCTGCAATCAATTCGTACAAATTGAGTAATGAAATGTTATTTTACAGGAATATTATTATTCGAAATTATAGACTGTTACTCACCTCCTGTAGAAGAGACTCAGCAAAACATGGTACTGAAGTAGTTTGAATTCCCAGTAGTCAATGTCTGATTGGTATATCTCCATAACCCTATGAAATGTTATGGAAAAAGTATCCTAATACAAGGACAAATGTTTTTGCAGAGACTGAATTGAATACTTGTAATTACAATTAGTAAAACTATAGGTATTACTTTGGTATCTACTGAAGTTATATTTCAAAGATTGACATTCTTTGTTTATCTTATTGCGTATAGTTCATATTTATTATTATAGAAGTAGTTACATTAACCCAAGGATTTTTAGATTGATTAAATAATAATATTAATGGTTTTTTTAATGATACTTATTTAGGCTGATCAGGTCGAACCTGGAATATATCCTACAAGTAGTGAATGTGTGACTGGTAGTGAAACACAACGTCAAGTTCAGAGCGCAAAAAGTTGTGATGAAACTGGTTAGTTGTAATAACAGATTATACAATAAAACTAAAAATATATTTTGAGGGTAATGCCATTATTTAACTCAGTTTACAATCTATTGCAGGTGTTCTAGTTATTTTCTGTTGCATTGCTATAATGTATTTGCCTTTTAAAAGCAAAAATGTAAAGTAATAAAGTTGTACTGAAGCTATGTGCTGAGGCTTTGTTTAATATGTTATCAGTGTCTATGCAATCCAGCTGAGTGCAAATGCATTTCATTATTATGTAAATAAATTGGCCAATTAATTGTTTAAACAACATACGTTTTACAAATTATATTAAATTATAAATCAACATGACTATTTCTCTACAGAGATGTTGTCATCTATTGTATCAGCCGAGTGGTTGAAGGAAGCAATTACCGATCCTCGTATTACAGCCAAAGCTACACCTATTATTCTCTGCATTACTGGTCTACCTAACAGCAGCAAATCAAGTGGTACTCGAAGCTTATTAAGGCAGTTGCGGTGTGGAAACTTTCCTGAAGGCGAAGAACATGGTGTGTCCTTTTATGAAGTATCAGCAGTAAGAAAACCTGCCACTACATCACTGATCTATTCCAGTAAATTTAACTATGCATTAGTCATGGAATCAGCTATAAAACATCATTATTATGTGCAAGGAGAGTTTATTAAAAATATTCAAGTTCCTAGTATTCCTAAATCCATTTTTGACAACGATGATGACCTTGATCGTCATTTCACACAAATGATTCAAGATTTTTATATTAACAGAGTGTCTCCTGGAAATCGGCCTGGCTGGAATCAAGGTCTACCAAGTGGAATTGCCATGATCAACATATGGGATGTTGGTACCAGTAAAACAGCCCTTTATATTCTTCCTATGTTAGCTGGTCACCTTTACAGTAGCCGTGTGTGGATGTTTTTCAACCTTGTACGTGACCTTCCCTGCCTTTATGATACTCCAGAGATATCATGTGAGGGGTCAGATAAAGCATCTATACTGAAATGGCATGCTCGTCTTTATCATCTTCTTCGTTCAGCTCAACTGGGATCATCAAAGTGTAGTAATCGCTCTAACGTATGTAAATTAGTGGCTTGTCATGATGGTTCTGTTGAAAATGGTGAAATAGAACATATGAAGGAGCAGGTTATAAAGGAGGCCAGAGTTGCTGCCAATCAAATGAATGTTGAAAGTCTTGTTGATATGCAAGATGTTATACCATTTGTGGTAGAAGACAAAGAAAAGCTACTCAAAAAAGCATTCGATGAAATTGTTAACACGGAGCTTAATAAGCCTATTTCTCTTCCCCTCTCCTACATTTTCCTTCGTAGCTTGTTCTACAAAAGAGAAGGTTTATTGTATATCAAAAGAGATGTTTTACAGTCAAAAGCAAGCAAACTTAAATTATCTGATAATGATTTTGAGCATTTTTGCCAATTTTTCACATCTTTGGGTAGCATCATTGATATCAGTCTTATCAATAAAGAGTCCAACATTGTCATTCTACAACCTGTTCCTTATTTTCATGAGCTAGACAAGCTGTTTTATCTACCTTCTGAGATTGATTCTCTAGTTACAAAATATGGATTAGTAACGAAATCAAGAGCAGCTAATATATTTGGAGATGAAGAAAAAGCTTTTGATATGTTGAATTCCCTTGTGCATTTTGGAATAGCTGTGGAAGTAGAGCCTAGTCAAATATTAGGCAGTTTGTCTCCACTTAGTGACCACGAGCTTGTTTATTATGTTCCCAATGCAAGTACAGCATCAGCTATTACTGAACATGAACCGAATGCATTGTGTTTGCTACGTGATGTCAATCGAGCAATGATACACCCAAACGTTGCCTTTACTAAATTATTCCTTAAAATGTATGAGAAAGCTGCGCTGTATATTCCTGAGCACCCACATGTTAATGTGACAAGCATTAGAGCACACTCCAACAGTAACAATGATGGAGTTATTTTTAAATTGGTCTATCTTGGTGATGCTATTGAGTTTTGTTTTCCACCACAGCAACTATATGAAGATGTTGTTGAGCAAGTCATCACTGTCTGCCATAAAATGATGAAGATGACAAAATTCAAATACAATTTTGCGGTTATGTGTTCAAATGAAGTAGACCAAGCTGCTGTGTATAAACTTCAGCAACATTATCATCACCTACCAAATAATGAGTTATGTCAAATGTGCAAAGACAATGGAAGGCTTAATAATGCCCTTTCCAAGTACAATACAGTCCTTAACAAGGTAATGATAGTATTACCATATATTGTTGTAATACTCCACATACAATGCATGGGTCATAGATAATAATTGTCCTAATTGTGTTTGCTGTAAACTTTATTCATTGTACTTCTTTGTTATAGGTGGAAAATCATGTTCCTAAAGACCAACTTTATAATGGAGGTAACTATAAATAATTTTTAGATTCATCATTGTTAAATAAATTGTTTCTTATAGCTGATTCATAGTTACTTAGTTTGACACATGCTAGTAAAAAACATTTAAAAATATCAAAAACATATTCTGATCATAACTTATATTACTCAATAAACAAAAGGAAATGTATGTTGTATCTAGAGTTATCTTACTATAAATTTTGTTATGATAACCCTCACACAAAAAAGTACATATAGCATACATAACAAATCTTTGTCTAACTATGAGACATTTAAAAAGTCTTTATAGTTTCGACAGTTTACTATACAACTATCTATTAGTATGTATATGTACTAGAAATAAAGCACAAGTTTTTATTATTATTTTCACATCTCACCTTGTAATCTTATTCAACACATATATGTTGAAATAACTAATTCATTTTTACGATGATATATATATTTTTAGATCCTTTGTCTCTTGATGATGCTTGTATGGTGGCTAAGAAAATGTTAGAATTGTCAGACAAAACATTGTATGTTGTTTGTCAATGTCTTGGTGTACCAGAAATAATCTTTTTAAAAGAAAAATCGAAATGGAGACTTTGCATGACAATACTAATTGTTTGGGAAGACTTGTCCAGTGAAAATGATGCCTCTAAGAAAACACTTGCTATTAAGCTGATGAAAGCAGCCAATGAAATACACAAACAAAGTGAAGGAGAAAGCAAGAAGCTGGAAATCATAGCAAGATCACTTGACTACAAAGGTAAAATTAATAATTTATATTTATTTAATAGTTACATTAGTTGGACTTTTTTACTCATACATGGTTGCCATCAGAGTACCTATAGATACTAATAGGTAGATTCTATCATGTCAATGCATAATTCTACAGTCCCATACTGTAAAAAACTGATTCCACGGTCCTATCTCATACCATAATTATGTATATTTATAATATGCATGAGATGAGACTGTGGGATTCCAAGGGAATTCTGATGGAAAATCTAGACAACACTGCTTTTACTGTTTAATTTGCTGTTTAGCTTTTCAATTATTACTATTTTTTTATAGTTGCACACAGTATGTCTACATCATAAACTTTAAGGAACAACAAAGTCAAAATGAAGATAAAGAGAAGATAGACATCACACTTTAATTACTACATCATTATTAGGAACTTACTTTATTAATAACAATAGTGTCTTAGGTACTCCATACATTGGTAAATAACTAGATATATTATATATTTCTATATAATGCTTTCATTTATTCACTATTTGTCTTTATAGTTAAAAGAATCTTCACAAAATAAAACAATGACATAATAGTATACATTGATAGTTTATAGTTAGGATACAGTATATCTCATAAAATTTCAAGAAACAACAAAGTCAAATGAAAATAAAGAGAAGATAGACCATACCATACTTTAATTACTACATTAGGAACTTACTTTATTAATAACAGAAAATGTAAATAATGATTTTTTTCTAGACTTGTAATTTAGCAGAAATCATAACAATGACAAATTAATTTGGAACCCTTTAAAGTAGTACTTATACAATAAAGCATATGAATGTATTAAGGTGTACACTCAGAACAAAATTTTGACTTTATTTTATATTCTAATGATGTAATATAGAATGTACAACATTATTGTTTAGTAGTACAAGCACAATGTCATACTACTTTGTTTGGTGGAATTTTCTTTCATGATCAAACGATACTAAACATTTATAGAGAATTGATAATATTATACATCTGTGGTAGTCAAACTAAGGTGATAGAATTCACAAATAATTTCATAATGATGATACACTAGCCAATATCATCAAGTTATGAATACACTTAATGTATACATATATAAATTCACTCTGTACTGTGTAGGTGTCCACCCACTTTATGGTGTTAGTCATGTGATGGACAATGTTTAACATTGAGTAGTGATACATCCTCAAGAGCAATCAATGATGTATTTTGATATCAACTGTACTTTTTTGATAGCTATTCTCATCTCTTGCATTGTTTCATGCTATGGAGCTGACTCAAACCATCTTCTTCAGGACATGACCATTACTGATGTCCCTGTTAGGGTCTATCCTGATAACTTTCCATGTGGTCGTGGTCTTTCAGGATCTTTGAGTGAGCTATCTGATGTTGTTATGTTCTTTTCCTGATGCCATTTTCACCAATCCTTTATGGGATGGTCAATTGTCCTTTCTTGGCCAGTATCATCTCAATATGTTTCATCAGGAACTGTCTATTATGATGGGTAAGCTCCTTCTATTAATAATAATAACGAGACCATGACTTATTTAGTTTTAACTACACTAAATTTAGCAGATCCTAACACTTAAGGTATCATTCATACTAGACTAGATATCATGATACAGATAATAGCTATTCTAACCTTAATACCTGCAACTCAAATTTCTAACTTCTATGTATAATTTATATTTATAATATTTATAATAGACAGCTGTATTGTATGTTTTTTAGATGGGATAAATTTCATGTAGCTGGTGAATATGGTACTAAAACAGAATACAGTGATGTAGCTGTTGTCAAAGCTGCTGGTTTCCTAAAAGGAGCTCTGACTCATACGTATGTTTGAGTTGAATAAATACATGTTTTTAATTCTTGTTACATCAATTCGTTAGCATTCTTTTTACACAATACAATTTTTTTTATTAGGGAGATCTATTCTTTATACAAATATCTCTAATGACATTACCCAATAGTAAAAGCATTGTACAAAAAACCACTGGAAAGAATCTACAGCTGCGGAAACTATGATAGAAGAACAACAGTTGGAAATAAGTGTCATTTTTCTATAGTATGTAGGTATAACCTGTTATATTAAAAATGAAAATATTTTCTAAAACATGAAGTCCTTAAATATATTACTGTAAAATTGACTGGTTCATTTAACCAATATATGGTTATACAAGTTACATGTATGTAGCAAGTTATTTGATGCAACACAGTAAATATCATGTACAGTTTTGATTAATATTAATAAAGTGCATATGATTTATTTTGTGTATATATTGTAAACACAAAAAGTATCTGAAAAGGAATATTAGTTGATTTCTGTGTGGGTACTATTGCTATGGAACTTTTATATTAAGATAAAGTTATTAACAATATACAGTATAATAGTAGTAATAAACATGAGACATGAGGAAAGGATAATTATGAATTATAAGGTTACTTTGATGTAGTTAATTTAATTATACAAATCCATACGTGTCTGTAATTTAAATAATTTTATAATATAGTGATCATAATACAACTGTTAACAAGATTCTGTGATTGTAGTAATGAACAAGAGAATGAGGAAAAGGTAGTTTGATATGTTTTAATTTTATTTTTATGTGGTTTAATAAATTAATTAAACAAATCCATAGAGGTCTGTGATATTTGGCATATAGTGATCATAAGTAGAAAACATTGACTATAAGTTATCACAGTCAGTCACAGATATACACAATAGTGGTGACAGAACTAATCATGAAAGTAATCTTCTTCAGATGTCTCTTTGCAGGTCTATTAGTAATGTTTAGTGAGGGCTCCTCTGATTGTATGGCTGACTGTACTAGTCTACTAACTCCACGTCCTCCCTCACTCTATGAACAGTACTGTTGTCTCTCTAGTAACAGTGGAAAGAAGTTTAGGTTGAAAGAGAACAATAGAGTCAAGTTCATATTATGTCCACCATCAGTACCTACATCTTGTATCAAACATACCTTTCTATATAATTCTTGCGTTGCTCTACTACAAGCCTTCCCTAATGCTACATCAGGATATTACAGCCTCACTTTAAGTAATGGTAGTATTGTTGATGTCTACTGTGATATGGAGGGTAGTAACTGTGATGGAGTAGGAGGTTGGATGAGAGTGGGCTATCTCAACATGAGTCAACCAGGGACTATCTGTCCTCCTGGACTAAATACATACAATTTTAATGGAATTAATTATCCTTTATGTGACAGGGTGCATAGTAGTGAGAGTGGTTGTAACAGTACTTTGTTTAGTCCTTTAAATATCTCGTATCAACATGTTTGTGGAAAAGTAAGAGGATACCAGTATAGAATTACTGATGGAATTTATCCTAATAATCGTGGTGTTAATTCTCTAGACGGTCCATATGTTGATGGAATCTCTATCACTACACATGGTACAACTCGTCAACATCTTTGGACTTACATCTGTGGCCGTGGAGAGAATAAAGACAACTGGCAATCATGTTCATGTAATAATGGTAGTTCAGCCACTGTTCCTTCTTTCGTGGGCAATAATTATTACTGTGAGTCTGGGGCAGATGATGGTTATAGTTCTTTTCCTAATGTCATCTTCACCGATCCTTTATGGGATGGTCAAAACTGTGATTTCAATGAGTCTCCCTGTTGTAATAATCCTAAAATGCCCTGGTTTGTCAGGATACTTAACCAGTCTACTACAGATGATATTGAATTGAGGTTATGTACCAGTGAGGGTTATCCTGATGAAGCTGTTCCAGTGGATGTTTTCGAATTTTACGTTCGTTAAAGTCTATTTCCCCTTAAAAAAACACGCCAAAGTGGTGTGAATTGAAAGCTGAAGTTATTTTTATTAATAGTACTAAATTACAACTTAACTTTCACAATTTTGTAATATTTCATAAGACAATTTGATTTCTAGAGGAAATGATCTATTCTTGATCATTTCCTGTGTTGAAGTAGTAAGTGAGCCCCACCCACTTAACTGCCGACTCAACATAAAGTTAATAATGGCTGGGTGGTATCTGATCATTCTATTTTTTACTGTCCTTTTTTGGCCAGTATCCTCTCAAAATGTTTCATCAGGAACTGTCTATTATGATGGGTAAGCTCCTTCTATTAATAATAATAATGAGACCATTACTTATTTAGGTTTAACTACACATTAAAATTGGGTGTACAAGACAAGGAGTATGGTGCTGCCTATGGGTCTTATTTAAAAACTCAAAACATTGATGGGTATATATAAATTATAGACATATTAGTATGTAACTATATAGTACTCATTAGCAAGTCATTGGTAGGCCAGAAAGTTAAAAGTCATTTCCTATTATAGTATCACTTTGAAATATAAAATACTGTTTTTAGATTTACAAATATGGTTAGATTGAATTGAGCGTGATTTTAAAAATTCTAAAAATTAAATACATCTTAAATTCAAACATTTAAAATTACTAAATTTAATAGACCCTAACACTTAAGGTATCATTATTACTAGACTATACTTTATGATATAGATGATACCTATTCTAACCTTAATTCTACTTCTATGTATAATTTATATTTATAATATTCATAATAGACAACTGTATTGTATGTTTTTTTAGATGGGGTAAATTTCATGTAGCTGGTGGATATGCTACTAAAACAGAATACAGTGATGTAGCTGTTGTCAAAGCTGCTGGTTTCTTAGAAGGGGCTTTGACTCATACGTATGTTTGAGTTGAATAAATACATATTTTTAATTCTTGTTACATCGTATTGTTCGCATTCTTTTATACAATACAAATTTAAATATTTTTCTTATAAGGGAGATCTATTCTTTATACAAAAATCTCTACTCTGCTTACTTTACTAATGAAGATGCCACTACAATTGAAAAAGTGAAGACTTATTACAAACAACAAGTAAATAAACTTACCGTCAAAATCCACAAGTGTTTATTTCAACTCACTCAAATCAAATCATTTCCTTTTTTAGAGAGATTGGATGACAAATATGATTGACACTAACAATTCTGTTTACTGGACATATGTTAATTTAATCTACCAACAATTTGAAGGTATTTGCTTATAAAGGGTTATAAATTAATGCAAATAACAATTCCAGTTCTTCATTTTCGTAATAATAAATAATCTATCATTCAGAGTCATTGCTGTTAATATACTTCATATATATAATCTTCTAATTTGTGTGATTGAATTACTGTATTTATTTCCATGTTTCAGGGATGAAGTTAGGATACAGAATGTATGCACCATCAGATCAGGTACAAAGTTTCATACATATATTGACTAGGTCACAGTTAAATAGAAAAGTTGTTTTAACCAAATCTTGATTACCTAGGTTACAAATATGCCTACAAAAATGCATTGAAAAATATTAACAACAAATACTGTTTTTATGACTAATACTATGAAATTATGTTCATGTCCTTCAACAAATCACTTCTCAAAAGGGACATGTGTGTAATATATAAGGATGTTGTAATACAAATTCCATAGTAACAGCTCTTATACACATAGTTCCAATATTGATGAGCTTTCTTTTGTCTAACTAATGAGATTTTTAACAGAATGTATATAGATCTGACAATTAACTATAGTACTCTCAAGCAGTGTTTATCAATGTGTTAGTAATGAATCAGCTTATTGATAATTTGTGAGCAATGCAAATGACCATATATGGTTAAAATCAACTAATATGTTTGTCAAAGTATAACCTATAATGAACAGTATTATGGATTGACAATGAATGTCATTGGTAGTTTTGGCATTTTATGACATACTTTGGTACCGTATAGATTGGTACACTATAAATGTTTCTTTCTTCTATTGTGTAATTTGTTTGATTGTTCAATTTTTTAACAGATGATGGAAGATTGGGAATTTGATTATTTAGCAGGTAATGGTGACTATTTGGACATTCAGAACATTATCAAAGATAGAACATTCAATGTCAGCAAAATGAACAAAGATGAGCTAATGGATTGGGTAAGATTTGCTTGTTAAGAACTATTATAGTTTGCTACTTTCTCGTAGCACTAGAGAGCTTAATTTTATATATAAAATGCACATTACAAGCTGAATCGATTGGTACAAGTCCCATGTAGATAGCATGTCAAACGACAAAGTTATTTTTTACATGTCTGGAGTGACCCTTCTCAAATCAGACAGAGTATAGTACAGGTTATGATAACATACAGCACTTACAGTGAGCTTGTTTCTATAGCCCTTAGTTAGTTAATTTAGTGATTCCCTTGTGACTGTGAATGAATATGGTTCACTTTCAACATTATTCATACATATACATGTCAGCATTAAATTTTAAATACACATAATCATATTAAATCAACAGTCAACACACAAAATATTTATGTTGTATATTTCATACAATATTATGTTTTTATTACTTCTTTCTAACCTGTAGGTATTCAGTCAAGGTCACTGTTCTGTACTTATCAAAGTGTTACCTGGCTATGAGAACATTTATGCATCACATTCCAGGTACTAATACGTCTATAATCTTAAATTAGTTTCTCTATAATTCATTCCTCCATTATTATTATTGGTTTTCTTACTGTAGTTGGTATATTTATCAGTCCATGGTGAGAATATATAAGCATTATGCCTTTAATCTGCAAGAACCACATGCTGGTAAGAGAAATTATGGTCTACTATTATTGAGGGTAACATTATGTGTTATTTTAGCTTCTAAAGTGACCAGTTTCTCAAGTTATGCTGGCGTTCTGTCTTCATGGGATGACTTTTACATCATGGACAGGTCAGTACTTGTGTTCATAAACTGTATTGAGTGTGTCAGAGTGTTAACTGATTATGAGAACATGTAGAATTGTAGATAGATTTAATTACTAAATATAATGAATACACTTATTGTATTATTTTGTTCTCCTGTAGTAAAATGATGATGCTACAAACTACTAATGAGATTAGTGATCACAGTATTTACAAATACTCTATCCCTCAATCGTTGCTTTCGTGGCATCGAGTCAGACTAGCTAACTGGCTTGCTTCAAATGGCAAAGAATGGTCAGAGTATGTCGCTGAATATAACTCTGGTAAGTCAATTAGAATCAAATATTCTATTCTACCATATCTAGTTTATATGAATGTAATGGCCAAATAAATTCCACTGAAAATATCCAATAGCTGCTGTATATGCTAGTTTTATAAACATTACATCAATACAGCTTCAATACCTGACTCTTATTATTTGAAGTGCTTACATCTAGGGCTGGGCAGTATTGTAACCACTAGGGCTGGGCAGTATGTAACCACTAGGGCTGGGCGATATTGTAATTTACTTTATGATATATCATGACATATCACGATATTATTAGTTATCACTTGTTTAAATGGGATGATACTATTGATATTTAACAACTTCACTGTAAAATTACATGTGGTAAGTTACTACACGCAATTTTACATACGTAGTGAAGTTGTTAAATAGAAATAACCAGACTATAATCTATTACTGATATTTAAGGTACCTACAATAATCAGTACATGGTATTGGATTTGAAGAAGATCAACCTCACTAATAGTTTAGAAGATGGAACCCTCTGGGTAGTAGAGCAGATACCAGGGTAAGTAATAAAGTACATCCCTTAATATCATTCTTCCATTATTAACACACTAGCGTAGATATATGCTGCATCACAGTAGTCATGGATACTACTATAACCTGATGTTTTAATTTTAAATACTAAAATTCATCACCTTTTAAAACTCCATTTTCTTATTTAATTCATCACAGACATTTGTATAACTGGTATTGCTTTCGTTTCATGGCAACTATTAGAGTTTGTCATGTTAAAAAGTTATTTAAAATCATATCATAATCAATATCAGTTGTTCAATATAAGGGTTTAGTAGGCATCTAATACACTTATAACATTGAGCTTTCCAATGTATTTAGGTATGTGGAATATGCTGACCAGACTGCTATTTTAAGGGAAGGATACTGGGCATCATACAATGTACCATTTTATGAGACTACGGCTAATAAGAGTGGTTGGCCAGCAGTAGTTGCAATAATGGGTCCTGATGCTAGTCATGATTTATATCCAAGAGCTAAAATCTTCAGAAGAGATCAGAGCAAAGTAAAGTTATCTCAGTAAAATAGGCACGAGAGAGAGAGAGAGAGAGAGAGAGAGAGAGAGAGAGAGAGAGAGAGAGTATGTGTGCATGTGTTTTAAGCAACAGTGTTCATGTTTCACCCTTTTCTAGGTTGTTGACATGGAAACAATGAAATATTTAATGAGATACAATGGTAGGTCCACCTGTATGAAGTGAAGTCAATATATTATATGCATGAAGTAATTATTATTAATAAATGATCGTACAAGATTGAACGACTTATTACATGTGTGATATAGATTACAAAAATGATCCATATTCCGAGGGTAATCCTATGAATGCTATCTGTAGCCGAGGAGATTTACAAGAAAAACCTTCCACTAGTGGATGTGTAGACACTAAGGTATCAGTTGTCTCTATGTCATCATTGCCTATATCTCTTTGTCTCATCCATTTGTTAACTTTAATCATTGTGTTATCATCTATCAATTCAACCATTATTATATTAATCATGACACTTCCTACTTGTTCCTAGATATCTGATTATTATATGGCTTTGGAAATGACTTCAATAGCTGAGTCTGGTCCTACTCACCAGGTACAAGAAGTTGATAATGTCACAATAATTATGATTAGTAATGTGTGGAAAATGTCTTACACTTTATAAATATTTATTTCATTCCTTAATTATAAAGAATCTTCCACCATTTCAATGGTCTACAAGTCCTGTTGCTAATGCTTCTCATTTGGACCAAGTAATCTATTCACTTGTTTGTCTGTTCATTCTGTTATTTTTTTTATTTTAGCCTGACTTGTACAACTTTGACTTTGTGCAAATGAAACCTCTTGTTCCATAACTGCTGTTAATAGACTGTAATACTTAGCGCTTCATTTGTCTTCTGTATGTATTCTTTATTATTTTATTTTTAAGTAATTAAAAAACACAACAATTAATTTAATGTAGCGATAGTGGTAAAGTCATCTCAAACTAGTCTAAATTAGGAATGTCGGTATACTGACATCTTTCTACAGGCTTCTAGGATTTCACTAGCAGTGCATTTTGTAGAGAAAATATAATTATGTCTCTACATGTGTTTGTAAGTTAATATGTATTGGTTGGCTCTGATTCCACCAATTTGTACATTGTTGAATGTACACATGTATTGTGTTACAGATTATTGAGATCTATACAGTCAGCAAAAATAAAGTAAAAGTACTAGAACAATAGCAATATACAATGTTGTCTCTATAAACTCTGCATACACACTACAAAGCTCTAAACAAAGTATTGTTACAACCTTATATGACATTGTTGAGGTTAGTTGACACATGTCATTGGTATACTTAACATATACCAGTAGTAGTTCAACCTTTAATGGGTCCTTTCACTCCTTTGATAGTTTCCTTTGAACAACACTCTGCCACAGCTAGTAATGTGGAAGGGCTGAGGGTTGATAACATTTCAAGGGCCACTCTCCTATACCAACAACTAATATGATGCTTACAAAGAAATTCATATCGTTAGTCATACATATATGAGGCCAGTAAATGTCTCCTGATCAACAATGCACACTTCTAGTATCTCCTCTCCTTAATTTAGTGTGACATTTGCAACAACAGGTCTACACAACCTACATTGCACTATTAATTGCTATATATCCTATGTGGTATCTATCATCTAGTAGAATATAAGAATAGGCACACTACTGCTCTCTACAGTTACTGGTTATTAATTTACAGTGAATAAGGTGAAGATATATAGCAATATCTAAATAAAGATTCTGGATAGTTATACTTATGAAAGTCATAAAGTTGGGTGATGGTGCTGGGAATTACAAATTCTAGACTGCTGTACTTAGAGGCTTTATTTTTTTAGATAACTGCAGTCCTTAGTTATTCTCAGCCAGCTAGTTGTAACCATGAGTATGCTTAACAATCCAGGCATAGCCAATAAAGGAGTGACCTTGGAATGCAAACTACATTTAAACAACTACTTACATTACATATCATGATAACACATCAGGTTGATAGACTCACATAATGTCGTCTAAGAAAGTAATGAAGTTGGTGATTCTTTGCAGTATTATTGGTTTTCTGATGATTTTGTTAAGTGAGGCCTCCCTCATTTGTATGGCTGATGGCATATGGTGATCATAATACAGCTGTTAACAGGATACTATGATTGTAGTAAAGAACAAGACAATGAGGAAAGGATAATTGATGAGTTATAAATTTAATTTGACATGATTAAGTTAAATATACAAACCCCCCATACATGTGTAATGCAACGACTGTACCAACAGAGAGTTCCGTGTTCTCAACTTTGACTTAACACACACAAAGCACATAGCAAAATACAGAACTTAAATAGAGTTTACAAACAAAGAACAATTTAAAAGAACAATAACAAGAGCAAGGTAACCAGACAACAAAGAAGTATAGACTAAATATGATAAGGTCTAATTAACACATTATCACTAATTAACAGGTCAGTCTGTATAACAATAAACAAAGGTAAGGTTATAAGTGAACTGTATTACACATGTATGTATTAACATATTTGGCATATAGTGAACATAAATAGAAAACATTGAGTATAAGTTATCACAGTCAGTCACAGATATACACAATAGTGGTGACAGAGCTAATCATGAAAGTAATCTTCAAATGTCTGTTTGCAGGTCTATTAGTAATGTTTAGTGAGGGCTCCTCTGTTTGTATGGCTGACTGTACTAGTCTACTAACTCCACGTCCTCCTTCACTCTATGAACAATACTGTTGTCTCTCGAGTAACAGCGGAAAGACGTTTAGGTTGAAAGAGAACAATAGAGTCAAGTTCTTATTATGTCCACCATCAGTACCTACATCTTGTATACAACATACCTTTCTATATAATTCCTGCATTGCTCTACTACAAGCCTTCCCTACTGCTACATCAGGATATTACAGCCTCACTTTAAGTAATGGTAGTATTGTCAATGTCTACTGTGATATGGAGGGTAGTAACTGTGATGGTAAAGGAGGCTGGATGAGGGTAGGCTATCTCAACATGAGTGAACCTAATGCTACCTGTCCTCCTGGACTAACACTACGACATTTTAACAACATAAATCATGGACTTTGTGGTCTTTCTAATTATTCAACTTTTGGATCAGCATTCTTTTCCTCAAGAGGTAACAATTACAGTGAGGTTTGTGGTCAATTAAGAGGTTATCAGTTTCGTGCACCAGATGGATTTCCACCTTTGTTTGATAGCAATGCCAGTCCAAATATTGAGAATTGTAACACATATGTTGATGGTGTTACCATTACTTATGGTAGTAATCCTCGTAAACATATCTGGACTTATGCTTGCGGTATAGGCGAGACTAATCCTTCGGGTTATCTTTTATGTCCATGTAATAATGGGAGCTACAGTACAACCTCACCTAGTTTCGTTGGTAATGATAATTACTGTGAATCTGGAGTACCTGCAGGACAAAGTTGGCAATCAGTCTTATACTCCAACGATCCATTGTGGGATGGACAACAATGTAATGGAGATGAAGAGCCATGTTGTACTAACTCTAATATGCCATGGTTTATAAAATCTCTCAATGAGACTACTACAGAAGATATTGAACTTAGGGTATGTGGAAATCAAGGTGGTATAGATGAAGATACTCCTTTGGATATCATTGAATTATATATTCGTTAAAACAATTTTTTATCATGACAAACCCTGTAAACTTTTAGACTCTGATTTAGAATAATTAAGCGTTGTCCTTTTTAGTACAATATGATCTGTGTATATACTAATAATATGGTTAGTATGAATATTTATTCTAATTTTGTAATCTTGCATTAAATGCTGATTGTATAGTTGTTTTCATGGAAGGCAATGTGTTTGTTTACCTTTTCCTATAGGGCTTGGTAGGAGGTATATATACCTAACGACATTTCATGGACTCTTTTATATAAACCTAGTAAACATTTTGTACCAATTGAATTATGAAATGTAATTATACAAGTTTATATTACTATTTGCAGTTATGGCAGATTATCCACCTCCTGAAGAAGAGACCAAAGTTCCTTGTAATCAATATCTGGTGTTTTAGACATACTATAACAATATATATGTGTGTGTATAATTATATGCATAAATGTGTGTGTGTGTGGTGTGTTACATGTATCATAGTTCAGACTATATGTGTTACTATAAACTTTCCAATGAGGGAATTTGTAAATATATATCGTCCAAGGATTATGTCGAGGGTATTTGTAAAGTTATCACACTTAACAGAACAGTGCTACATGCCAGGCTGTTCATAATCATTGGGAGTAATTTATTGTTACTACTGTCATTACTACTAGTGTATATATCATTTTGATTAGCCACTTTCTCCTGCACTATTGTGCATACATACTACAAAGCTTTAAACAGAGTAATGTTTAAAGAAGGACAATCTTATGTGACGTTGTTGAGGCTAGTTGACACATGTGATTGGCATGCTTAACTTATAGTTTAACTTTGCATTGGGTCCTTTGATAGTCTGCTTTGGATAACACTTAGCTGGCTGTCACTGGTAATGTGAAAGGGTTGAGAGTTAGTAAAATTCAAGGGCCACTTCCCTATACCTATGATACTTAGAAGAAAATTTCTGTCCTCGGTCATAAACACATGAGGACACCTAGTCAATAACAATTGACACCACAAGTATCACCTCTCAATATTTGAGTGTGACATAAGGACAGGTCTACAAAACCTAAGGTTAGAAGGACCATGCATGTTGTAATAACACTAACATGCCATGGTTTATTAAGACATTGAATGAGACTACCACTAAAGATATTGAACTAAGAATGTGTAGTAGTGAATACTCAGTTAATGAAGATACTTCACTGGATATTATTGAACTTTATATTTTCTAATGAGGGAAACATACAAAAACTGAAATGGGCATACTGTAATGATCATAATAAAAAAAAAGTAACATATGTTTAAAAATTGTTATCTTGTCCTTTTACTTTTTAAATCTGGAATGTTAAATAATGCGCTAATAATGGTATGGACTGGAACAAGTGCAGCTTATTCAATTTTGTAAAGTTAAAAAAAAGAACTTCTAGTCTCGTTCCCAGACTGCCACAACTGGGACAAAAGGTCCAGATGGATGTCAGTCTGGGGACAAGACTAGACATCTTTGCAAACCTGATTTGCTGGTAATAGTGGGCCCATATTTTGATGTAGTCCTTAATGCTGAACACGATACCTGTCTACATACACATCGATCAAGTGGAATTTCAGCATATGGAACAATATCAAAAGTATTGAATGGAGTTATGATACCAAACTACATGGAAAAATATAACATTAAGTACTATATCAAAGGATCTGACCCTGTGTATTACGCATGCAAAGAAATGCTTGGCCAGTTTAGTTTGCTAATGCATAATGAATACAGCATGAATTATGATAGTGATTACTATTAATTTTCCTGAAAATGATACTTCTTCCCAGAATGCTACAAAACTTAAAAGTAGTTTCTATATACAAATTTTACCTCTATACCAATACGATTTTCTTTGTGTTTTAGGGTCACATTCAATTGAATAACATTCCTTGGTATTGGAATAATTGTACTATTGGTCACAATCTTCCTGACGACAACATTTTGGTTCTGATCTTTAAGCACAATATAAAGAGCTGGTGGATTATAACACGGCAGTATCTGGATTATACTAGTATACCCAAGAGTTATACATGTAACAGTATCACATCTTGTATTAGTTGTACAGGAGGTACCAACTATTGGGCTTGCTGCTATCTGCCTGATTTTGTTACATGTTTCAGAGGAGATAGGTACAGGAGTGGGTGTAATAAACGGTGTTATAGTGGGTGTGGTTAATGTTGGCGAAGGTGTAACCATATTACATTTGCTTTTATCCAAAATAACTTGAGATCTTGGTACAACACGATAAGCAGAGTTGTTGAATATAAGATCCATCTATAAAAAGATGCCTTGTAATAAACATAAATCATGTATGAACATGCAGAGCTCAGCAATCTTTCTTAATTGTTTATGCAGGACTATAAATACATTAATTATATAGAAAAAGATGTAATAATTTTCCATATCACTTAACTAGTCTGAAGTATATGTAAACTACCTAAACAAACATTATTTCAAACATAGTACATTTAACAAATTTAAGACATCAATTAAGATCTGTGATAGCCTACCTGTGCTGTTGTAATTACAGTTTCATTATTAAACATAACACTAATACTGTTGTGCTAAATGATAGCTTTTAAGCAAACAAACATACTGCATGCACTATGAAACCACTAACTGTATGTAAATGTTTGCATTATAAATTAAAAGATACATTTATTTAACTTGTTATCTATATCATAATATCAGCAATAAACAATGGATTCAACAACTATTACATCTTTCCTTATACTTTACTTAAAAACATATACTTACTTCAACGATCATAGAATATGGTTTATGAATTACAACCACATATAATGGAAGCCCAAATACATGAGAGGAATTGGTAGAGGAATTAAAGTACTCCTCAAACACAACATTACCAGTCTGAACGTGACTGAAAATAACGAAAAATCCAGGAGGTTGTGAACATGGCTGAATTTCAGTTTCAACATTAAAGGAAATGGGTCCAAACTTAAATGTACAGTCCAGTCCATTGCATTGAGAGTTATTGACACAGACAGTGTCTACTGGATATTCTCCGTTGTCTGCAATATCCTGTATTGACTGACACATACAATCTGATGCATTAAGAGGTACTGCAGTTAGAGGTATAGCAACAACGACAGGCACTCCTTGTAACATTATCACACCCTAGACAGAAAGAGTAGGGAGCTAAAAATGTAATCAAGTAATAATATAATGTCTTAGAACTGTGAGATATATATCATTAATTTCATGGGAAAGGTTCTTTATCAATAAGTTTTTGACTTAAGTTTACTTAAAGCTAAAAATAATAATATATTTCTTTAATTATGCAACTAGTTTACATTTTTGGATTATTATGGAATCCAAATTGTATGAAGTATTCACTGTATCGTTTATTAGTGCAGCATGTATGCAAATTATACAGTGATAAATTCCATGGCAATCCACCCATGTAATTATATAAACTACAAATTGGTTGTGGAAATATTAAATATTTGATCTGTTTTACAGTGTTATATTATGTCAAAGAAGTATGTAGATAGATGAGCATATTCTAGTAGACTAGTAGTTTAATCAGAAGCTCTATCTTTGCTCTTTACTGTATTAATGATAGTGTCATAAGCTAATGATCAAAACTCAAGTGTTATCAATAGAAAGAAATATTGGGCATTCAAACTGCTCACTATTTACAAACTTGTTTACTACTATTAACAAACAGTGTAGTATATGCATAAAGCAATTAACAAGTATAATAAAAGGTATAGCCAAAAAATACATCATTATTAAAGTAACTGATAGATTTCAAAGTTTTGATTGATTTGCTGATCTTGTCTGCATAAACTACACTGTAAAAATTGATTTGTTGATTTAACCAATATATTGTTATGCAGGTTGCATGTAGCAAACTTATTATGAAGTAAAAGTAAACATAACACTGTTTTGATTACTAATTACTACTGTTTTTGTAGCTAGTAGTTCATTACTAATAAAAACAGTGTTATACTTATTTTTATATCATACTAAGTTTGCTACATGCAACCTGTATAACAATATATTGGTTAAATCAACAAATCAATTTTTACAGTGTAGTTTATGCAGACAAGATCAGCAAATCAATCAAAACTTTGAAATCTATCAGTTACTTTAATAGTGATGTATTTTTTGGCTATACCTTTTATTATACTTGCAGCTGTCATCTCTTCCATCTCAGATGCTCCTATTAAGGTATACTGGGATAATTCTCTATGCGATGAAGATTCTTCTGGATCCATAACTGGGCTCTCAATTGATTGCTTAACTTGTAATGGAAAGGATAATGCCAAGTGTGAAAACTCTATAAACTACTATCCAATACAATATTGTGTAGAAGTTAGAAATACACATAATAATAATTACTGTGGTAGTGATGTCGGAAATCTTGTTAAAAGTCTACTAATACATTTAGAAGCTATCTCTGAGTCTATCTATTCATATCCTGCTGGGTGTTTAGAGATTCTACAGAAGTGTACCCTTGCTATATCTGGCTATTACACAATACGAGCTCCTAATGGTTCTCTTATATCTGTTTATTGTGATATGGAGGGTAGTAACTGTGATGGTAAGGGAGGTTGGATGAGAGTAGGCTATCTCAACATGAGTGAACCTAATGCTTCATGTCCTCCTGGACTAACACTACGACAATTTAACAACATAGATCATGGAGTTTGTGGTCTTTCTAATTATTTAACATTGGGATCAACATTCTTTTCCTCTCAAGGAAATAATTACAATGAGGTCTGTGGTCAAATAAGAGGTTATCAGTACGCATCACCAGATGGATTTCCACCTTTGTATGGTAGCAATGCCAGTCCAAACATTAGCAATTGTAACACATATGTTGATGGTGTTACTATTACTTATGGTAGTAATCCTCGTAAACATATCTGGACTTATGCTTGTGGTGCAAGCGAGAGTTATCCTTATGTTAATTCTTTGTGTCCATGTAATAATGGGAGTACAGGAAAAACTATACCTGATTTTGTTGGTAATGATAGTTACTGTGAATCTGGATTACCTGCAGGACAAAAATGGCAATATGTTCTATATGCTAGTGATCCATTGTGGGATGGACAACAATGTAATGGAAATGAAGGACCATGTTGTACTAACCCTAAGATGCCATGGTTTATAAAATCTCTCAATGAAACTACTACAGAAGATATTGAACTTAGGGTATGTGGAAATCAAGGTCGTAATGATGAAGATACTCCTTTGGATATCATTGAATTATATATTCGTTAAAACAATTTTTTATCATGACAAACCCTGTAGACTTTTAGAGTCTGATTTAGAATAATTAAGTGTTGTCCTTTTTAGTACAATATGATTTGTGTATATACTAATAATATGGTTAGTATGAATATTTATTCTAATTTTGTAATCTTGCACTAAATGCTGATTGTATAGTTGTTTTCATGGAAGGCAATGTGTTTGTTTACCTTTTCCTATAGGGCTTGGTAGGAGGTATATATACCTAACGACATTTCATACCCTCTTTTATATAAACCTAGTAAACATTTTGTACCAATTGAATTATGAAATGTAATTATACAAGTTTATATTACTATTTGCAGTTATGGCAGATTATCCACCTCCTGAAGAAGAGACCAAAGTTCCTTGTAGTCAATATCTGGTGTTTTAGACATACTATAGCAATATATATGTGTGTGTATAATTATATGCATAAATGTGTGTGTGTGTATGGTGTGTTACATGTATCATAGTTCAGACTGAGGTCTATATGTGTTACTATAAACTTTCCAATGAGGGAATTTGTAAATATATATCATCCAAGGATTATATCGAGGGTATTTGTAAAGTTATCACACTTAACAGAACAGTGCTACATGCCAGGCTGTTCATAATCATTGGGAGTAATTTATTGTTACTACTGTCATTACTACTAGTATATATATCATTTTGATTAGCCACTTTCACCTGCACTATTGTGTATACATACTACAAAGCTTTAAACAGAGTATTGTTTAAAGAAGGACAATCTTATGTGATGTTGTTGAGGCTAGTTGACACATGTGATTGGCATGCTTAACTTATAGTTTAACTTTGCATTGGGTCCTTTGATAGTCTGCTTTGGATAACACTTAGCTGGCTGTCACTGGTAATGTGAAAGGGTTGAGAGTTAGTAAAATTCAAGGGCCACTTCCCTATACCTATGATACTTAGAAGAAAATTTATGTCCTCGGTCATAAACACAGGCCACCTAGTCAATAACAATTGACACCACAAGTATCACGTCTCAATATTTGAGTGTGACATAAGGACAGGTCTACAAAACCTACATTCTCCTATTAACTGTTATGTATCCTGCAATCTGACATGGTGGTACCTATTATTTGGTAGTAGTACAAGATTACTGGCAGAAAAAGTACATTACTACTCTTTATAGCTGCTAATTATTGTTTTGCAATTAATAAGATGAAGATATGCAACAATAGCTTGATAAAGATTGGGAATAATAGATTATCATGAATCATCTCTACAAGTCAATATGAACTGGGCTTATACCTTATTCTCCAATGACATATTGTGGGATGGTCAGCAATGTGGAGGGTTAGAAGGACCATGCATGTTGTAATAACACTAACATGCCATGGTTTATTAAGACACTGAATGAGACTACCACTAGATATTGAACTAAGAATGTGTAGTAGTGAATACTCAGTTAATGAAGATACTTCACTGGATATTATTGAACTTTATATTTTCTAATGAGGGAAACATACAAAAACTGAAATGGGCATACTGTAATGATCATAATAAAAAAAGTAACATATGTTTAAAAATTGTTATCTTGTCGTTTTACTTTTTAAATATGGAATGAAAAATTAATTCAAAAAAAGATTGTTATGTTTTAATCATTATCATTTATATTCTCTGGTAAATTATCAAACTTAATTGGCTTGATATCAGAACTTTCTTGTTTGCTATACTTCTTTTTCTTCTTAAGTAGCAAAACCAAAATGATCGTAACAACAACAACCACAATAACAGCAATAACAACTAACGACAGTGGCACTGAAATAGCCACTATAGCTGCCTTAGAAATTGATGAATCTGCAACCAAAAAGCAACAACAGAATTCTTAAATCATAGTCTATCACATACACACAAGGCACTTATTGATATGACTAAAGACTGATAAAGTGTCATTGGATTTATTTAGTTAGCTGGCAAAATAAGTATGCAGAGAAATACAAATCCTAGACTCCATGACAGGAATAGATAGCTCTTTGTAATAATTGTATAGAGGTATGTGAATGTACTTAGTATACATGTTAAATAATGCACTAGTAAATAATGGTATGGACTGGAACAAGTGCAGCTTATTCAATTTTGTAAAGTTAAAAAAAAGAACTTCTAGTCTCATTCCCAGACTGCCACATCTGGGACAAAAGGTCCAGATGCATGTCAGTCTGGGGACAAGACTAGACATCTTTGCAAACCTGATTTGTTGGTAATAGTTGGCTCATATTTTGATGTAGTCCTTAATGCTGAACACGATACCTGTCTACATACACATCGATCAAGTGGAATTTCAGCATATGGAACAATATTAAAAGTATTGAATGGAGTTATGATACCAAACTACATGGAAAAATATAACATTAAGTACTATATCAAAGGATCTGACCCTGTGTATTACACATGCAAAGAAATGCTTGGCCAGTTTAGTTTGCTAATGCATAATGAATACAGCATGAATTATGATAGTTATTACTATTAATTTTCCTGAAAATGATACTTCTTCCCAGAATGCTACAAAACTTAAAAGTAGTTTCTATATACAAATTTTACCTCTATACCAATACGATTTTCTTTGTGTTTTAGGGTCACATTCAATTGAATAACATTCCTTGGTATTGGAATAATTGTACTATTGGTCACAATCTTCCTGACGACAACATTTTGGTTTTGATCTTTAAGCACAATATAAAGAGCTGGTGGATTATAACATGGCAGTATCTGGATTATACTAGTATACCCAAGAGTTATACATGTAACAGTATCACATCTTGTATTAGTTGTACAGGAGGTACGAACTGTTGGGCTTGCTGCTATCTGCCTGATTTTGTTACATGTTTCAGAGGAGATAGGTACAGGAGTGGGTGTAATAAACGGTGTTATAGTGGGTGTGGTTAATGTTGGCGAAGGTGTAACCATATTACATTTGCTTTTATCCAAAATAACTTGAGATCTTGGTACAACACGATAAGCAGAGTTATTGAATATAAGATCCATCTATAAAAGAGATGCCTTGTAATAAACATAAATCATGTAAGAACGTTCAGAGCTCAGGAATCTTTCTTAATTGTTTATGCAGGACTATAAATACATTAATTATAGAGAAAATGATGTAATAGTTTTTCATATCACTTGACTAGTCTGAAGTATATGTCAAATAATCTACCTAAACAAACATTATTTCAAATATAGTACACTTAACAAGTTATTTAAGACATCGATTCAGATCTATGACAGCCTACTTGTGTTGTTTTAATTACATCATTACAGTTGCATTACTAAACATAAGACTAATACTGTTGTGCCAAATAATGGCTTTTAAGCAAACAAACATACTGCATGTATTATGAAACCACTAACTGTATGTACATGTTTGCATTATAAATAAAAGATACATTTATTTAACTTGTTATCTATATCATAATATCAGCAATAAACAATGGATTCAACAACTATTACATCTTTTCTTATACTTTACTTAAAAACATATACTTACTTCAACGATCATAGAATATGGTTTATGAATTACAACCACATATAATGGAAGCCCAAATACATGAGAGGAATTGGTAGAGGAATTAAAGTACTCGTCAAACACAACATTACCAGTCTGAGCGTGACTGAAAATAACGAAAAATCCAGGAGGTTGTGAACACGGCTGAATTTCAGTTTCAACATTGAAGGAAATGGGTCCAAACTTAAATGTACAGTCCACTCCATTGCATTGAGAGTTATTGACACAGACAGTGTCTACTGGATAATCTCCGTTGTCTGCAATATCCTGTATTGACTGACACATACAATCTGACGCATTAAGAGGTACTGCAGTTAGAGGTATAGCAACAATGACAGGCACTCCTTGTAACATTATCACACCCTAGACAGAAAGAGTAGGGAGCTAAAAATGTAATCAAGTAATAATATAATGTCTTAGAACTGTGAGATATATATCATTAATTTCATGGGAAAGGTTCTTTATCAATAAGCTTTTGACTTTAGTTTACTTAAAGCTATAAATATTGATATATTTCTTTAATTATGCAACTAGTTTACATTTTAAAATTATTATGGAATCCAAATCGTATGAAGTATTCACTATATAGTTTATTAGTGCAGCATGTATGCAAATTACACAGTGATAAATTCCATGGCAATCCACCCATGTAATTATATAAACTACAAATTGGTCATGAAAATATTAAATATTTGATCTGTTTTACATTGTTATATTATGTCAAAGAAGTATGTAGATAGATGAGCATATTCTTGACTAGTAGTTTAATCAGAAGCTCTATTTTTGCTCTTTACTGTATTAATGATAGTGTCATAACCTAATGATCAAAACTCAAGTATTATCAATAGAAAGAAATATTGGGCATTCAAACTGCTCACTATTTACAAACTTGTTTACTACTATTAACAATCAGTGTAGTATATGCATAAAGCAATTAACTGAATCCAACAGATTGTATTTGGTTAGAAAGAAGTGTGGAATGTAGGAATCACACAAAAAGCTGATAACAAAATTACTAATTGAGTATTACCTTCACTTGTATGTATGTAGCATTCCTACTCATAGTCCAATTGAACGAGTAAACACCACTCATCACATTAGTAGACTGGTTAAAAACATTTTGTTTTGTGGTATCATTGACAGTAACACTGACATTAACCAATACAGGGTCTTGACATTTATCAACAATAAATGTGCTATTTGTTGATGCCATAGAGTTCACACATGTTAGACCAGTACAGTCACCACGTGGTGTACATTGTGTGTTCCCGGAAGACACTTGAAGTAAACTTTGACATTGTTCATCTGATGGAGCTGATGAAACAATTGATATGAACACTATGAGAGAGAGAGTGAGAGAGAGAGAGAGAGAGAGAGAGAGAGAGAGAGAGAGAGAGAGAGAGAGAGAGAGAGAGAGAGAGAGAGAGAGAGAGAGAGAGAGAGAGAGAGAGAGAGAGAGAGAGAGAGAGAGAGAGAGCATAAGGTCACTGTACATGTTTTAACAGCAGTTAACTAGTAAGTGAGGCATTGAATATCAACCCTAAATCAGGTTAAGAAGATTAATGGCATTAAGCCAATAAAGAAGTCAATCTTACTGGATGGTCTCATTGCCAACAAATCATGCCAGCAGCATGACATTACATGCAACAAAACAGTATTAATCTCTAGGTAAGCTTCTACAATACATTAAATACTACTAATATTAGCATTACAAATGTTGAAATACCATTAAATCAAAAGAATGTATGGCTTTGTACAGCAATAGAGGCTGTACAAAGGGGCCAGGTTTACATTGTGGTATATTCTTAACCATTCTTTTGGTTAAGGAATAATAGAAGATAAGTGACTATAATATGATTTTAAATTATAAAGACTTACAGCCTGCCACAGCCAATGAGAGGAGGAGACCCTTCACCATACTGACAGCAGTCTTACGAGTAGGGCGTGACTGTTATCAAACACAAATATTCATTACTTAAAAAAACATGCAATTAGTACTATTTTTATGGATGTGATGTCAAAATCAGTTATTTTCTAATATTTGGATAAACAATAACAAGCCAAACAAAGAAATACAAAAGACAGGACATTAATACAAAATTATACAATAACTTTTAATACTAATTCAAAGAACAATGCCTTCTTTTTTGTCAGCAGGTGTATTATCAGACAACATCAACTTTATTTGGCTGGACATTCAAACCTTTTTCTTAGCTATAGTTAAGTTTTTTCTTGAGCACCAACACCAATATGACCACACTGACAATTACTATGACAACAATAACTGCTAATACCACAGACACTGTTATGGCAATAGTTGTCAGAGATGAACCTAAATAATGCAAATAGTCTATAGTAACATACACCTTGAATATAGAGGCTTTTTCTGTTTTCTCAAATTTCCATGTCCATCAACAATTTATTAATTTTACGAGAAATATGTGAAATAGCTCAAACCTGGACATGAAATTTGTGAACAAAGACAACGATCAAGTGGGATCTCAGTATATGGAAGAATATCAGTATTCAATGGACTAATGAGACCAATCTGTGTGGAAAGATATATAACACATGTGAAGAATATTAATGTAGTCACATACAATAAGTATCATGTGATTTCTTACAGGTGAAGTGAATGAATGCTTACCTCAACTCCAAGAGTATTCTGTTTATGTTTCAAAGTCACATTCAGAGTACTACTTGGTAATTGGATAATTGAACTATTGGTCACAATTTTCCTAAGGACAATGTTATTGTTCTGATCTTTTAACACAATATAAAAAGCTGGTGGATTATAACAAGGTAATATCTGGAATTCACTAGTATATCCAGGTAGTGAACAGATAACAGTGTCACATCTTGTATTAGTTATACATGTACCAACCATTGGGTTGGCTTCTATTTGCTTAAGTTTTGTACATGTTTCTGATGAGATAGGTACAGGAGTGGGTGTGATAAAAGGTATAATAGTAGATGTAGCTAATGTAATTGATGCACATATGCTTTTATCCAGAATAATTTGAGATTGTGGTATAAAGTGAATAATACTGTTATTATATAACAGATTAACCTGTAAAAATAAAGTCAATTATAATTTGCAAACATTTATAACGTATGACTTGCATGTGCTGTTTGTATATTTAATTTTTGCGATATACAATTAATACATGATATGACACTGAGAAGTGTAAGCATCACATTGTTTTTATAATTAATATACTGATTGAGAAATAACAATATGCAGATCAACTTGAAGATTCTGTTTGTATATGGCCATATACAACTGACAATTGTAAACTGAATGTCAGTTTTGATAATGATACTCATAACTACTTAGTTCACACAAGTGACTACAGTTTCAACTTTGTTTCTTATATTTCTAACTTGTATTGTAAATTCACAGAATTCTGTATCATTATTAAATTGTTGTTTATTTAAAGAACACACACACACAAACATATGCTAATATATCTTTATAATGGACTAACACACACAAATAGTTAATGTTGTATAATATATACTTACAATGATGATCATAGAATATGGTTTATTAGTTACAACCACATATAATGGAAGCTGAAGCAGAAGAGAGGAATTAGTAGAGGAGTCAAAAAACTCCTTAAACACAACAGTACCAGTCTGAGCTTGGCTGACAGTGAATAAAAATCCAGGTAGATATGAACATGGTTGAATGTTAGTTTTGACATTATAGGCAGAGCCTCCAATACTAATAGTACAGTCCATTCCAGTACATTGAGAGTTATTAACACAGACTGCACCATCTGGTATGTCACTACTCTGTCTAATATTTTGTATTGACTGGCACATACAATCTGATGTATTGAGAGGGACAGCAGTAGATGGTATAAAAGTGTATGTTGTCCCAAAGCCAAGTACTATAACAGTGATCATGCCCTATAGAAAAGATGTAGATGACTAAATATTGTGTAACTAATCATTCATTTTTATTGCTATAATACATTACTAGACATATTATAGTTGAGATACGAAACTACTACTTCAAAGATGTACTTAAAGTTGTTCTATATCTAATAGTATATAACATCAAAGATTAAGGCTGTACAAAGTAGTGTAAAATAAAGATCAAAGAAACTTTGATCTCAGTCGAATAGTGATATTACTAATATACTTGCAGATGAATTGTGTATTAGTGTATATCAACACGATGAGTAGACTGCATTATCTCATGTTACTAAACATGTAATATTAATAAATAGTAATTGAGATGTACCTTAACTTGTAAATACGAATCATTCCTACTCATACTCCAATTGAATGAGTGACCATCAATTGTTCCAGTAGTGGATTGGTCAAACGTAAGATGGTAAGTGTTACCATTGGTAGTAGTAACAGTGACAATGACCAATATGGGATCCCGACATTTATCGACAGTGAATGAGGTATTTATTGACATAATTGATAAAGTCTTTACACATGTTAGACCAGTACAGTCACCATGTGGTGTACACTCTTTATGTTGTAAAGATACTTGAAGTAAACTTTGACATTGTTTATCTGATGGAGCTGATGAAACAATTATGAACACTGAGAGAGAGAGAGAGAGAGAGAGAGAGAGAGAATTTAGTTGGAAAATATGGCTTGAATTTAGAAAAGTATCTGAATAATTATATTTAAAACAATAACTATTGTAGCATCCAATTGATTTGGTCTTCACAAATCTTTTGAAACAATATTATTATTATTACTATTATTATTATTATTATTATTATTATTACATACTACAAAAATGTTACTTACCAATTGTCACAAAAAAAGAGAAAAATCTTAACCATATCTACCTAACACTGAGATGGGGAAGGACTATGTCTAATAATAAAATTCATTGCTACATAAACAGTCAATTGCACAGTACATTAGCAGTGCTGTTTACTTTATGCATATGTAACCATGTTTTAGTGAAATCAACCAATCAATTTTTACAGTAAATATATATACATAGATATAGGTTTAATTAACATGTGTGTATTACCTTTAAAGTTAACATGTATGGTCATTGCTTTACATGAACCATGTGGTATGATCTCATAAACAATGATAGTGCAATAAATGACATCACAGCACTTACTCCATGTGTCCAAAAACATGCAGTGCTGACTATAACTAATGAAGAGTAACTACAGCTACAATTAAAAATAAAATCAACTGATGAATTTGAACAAAGCTGACATTCACAATAATGACAACAAAAGCAACTAATTATAAAATAACAAACTAATTATAAAATAACATGTCTTATTGTTTTGTGAAGACATTGATTAAAACTACTACCATACAATCATGTACATATATGTAAAACATTGTTGCTAATAATATCAAGAACAGTTATTTTCTAAAAAAGCAAGACAGTTGATACAAAAGTATACAATAACTTTTAATACTAATTTACAAAACAATGTCTTCCTTTTTGTCAGTAGGTGTATTATCAGACAAGTCAACATCAAATTTATTTGGCTGGACATTCAAATCTTTTTCTTGGTTAAAGTTAAGTCATTTCTTGAGCATCAAAACCAATATGACCACACTTACAATTACTACGACAACAATAACTATTAATACCACAGGCACTGTTATGGCAATAGTTGTTGTCAGAGGTGAACCTAAATAATGCAAATACATAGTAAATAACTTTTGTCAATAAACATCAGTAAAAGTGTTGTTATTTTGTAGTCAGATTATAGTTACTAATAAATGAAACAAAGTCCAATCAATATACACTCTATTATATTATGTATAATATAAAAGTGTCTATAAATAGAATAATGCATTAATAAGTTTTAGTAACATATACACCTTGAATATAGAAGGTGCCTGTCTTTTTAACTCAAATTTGTGATTTATAATTGCAACAAGGAATATGTGAAACCACTATTAAAATGGATTAGTGGTTTTCATAGTCACTTAGGTTTCACACATTCTTCATATTTATAAACATATGTTGTTTTGTTTACTAATTACTATGGAGTTTACATATATAGGTCATTTAGTTCAATAAACAATTTCTTAAAAGGAAATGTGTGTGTCTAGTGTTGTTTCATCATACGTAGGTTCATAGTAACCACCCAATACACAATGGTTAGCATCCATAGAAATTTTTGTCAAAACAGAACTTTGAATTCATAATTAATAATACAATTGTTAATTAGTATGTATATTGGAAATAAAACAGTGCGATGTTTATTATTTTCAATATCTCTATATGTGCAATCTAATTGACCATGGATTGCTAAAATCAAGTAATTCATTTATAAATTGATATCAAACCTGATTTAATTGTCTCAATGGGAGTGCCTTTTGATAAATTAGAAAGACATGAAACTTGTGAACAAAGACAACGATCAAGTGGGATCTCAGTATATGGAAGAATATCAGTATTCAATGGACTAATGAGACCAATCTGTGTGGAAAGATATATAACACATGTGAAGAATATTAATGTAGTCACATACAATAAGTATCATGTGATTTCTTACAGGTGAAGTGAATGAATGCTTACCTCAACTCCAAGAGTATTCTGTTTATGTTTCAATGTCACATTCAGAGTACTACTTGGTAATTGGATAATTGAACTATTGGTCACAATTTTCCTAAGGACAATGTTATTGTTCTGATCTTTTAACACAATATAAAAAGCTGGCGGATTATAACAAGGTAATATCTGGAATTCACTAGTATATCCAGGTAGTGAACAGATAACAGTGTCACATCTTGTATTAGTTGTACATGTACCAACCATTGGATTGGCTGCTATTTGCTTAAGTTTTGTACATGTTTCTGATGAGATAGGTACAGGAGTGGGTGTGATAAAAGGTATAATAGTAGATGTAGCTAATGTAATTGATGCACATATGCTTTTATCCAGAATAATTTGAGATTGTGGTATAAAGTGAATAATACTGTTATTATATAACAGATTAACCTGTAAAAATAAAGTCAATTATAATTTGCAAACATTTATAACGTATGACTTGCATGTGCTGTTTGTATATTTAATTTTTGCGATATACAATTAATACATGATATGACACTGAGAAGTGTAAACATCACATTGTTTTTATAATTAATATACTGATTGAGAAATAACAATATGCAGATCAACTTGAAGATTCTGTTTGTATATGGCCATATACAACTGACGATTGTAAACTGAATGTCAGTTTTGATAATGATACTCATAACTACTTAGTTCACACAAGTGACTACAGTTTCAACTTTGTTTCTTATATTTCTAACTTGTATTGTATATTCACACAATTCTGTATCATTATTAAATTGTTGTTTATTTAAAGAGACACACACACATAAACATATACTAATATAATTTTATAATGGACTAACACACACAAATAGTTAATGTTGTATAGTATATACTTACACTAATGATCATAGAATATGATTTATTAGTTACAACCACATATAATGGAAGCTGAAGCAGATGAGAGGAATTAGTAGAGGAGTCAAAAAACTCCTTAAACACAACAGTACCAGTCTGAGCTTGGCTGATAGTGAATAAAAATCCAGGTGGATATGAACATGGTTGAATGTTAGTTTTGACATTATAGGCAGAGCCTCCAATACTAATAGTACAGTCCATTCCAGTACATTGAGAGTTATTAACACAGACTGCACCATCTGGTATGTCACTACTCTGTCTAATATTTTGTATTGACTGGCACATACAATCTGATGTATTGAGAGGAACAGCAGTAGATGGTATAACATTGTATGTTGTCCCAATGCTAAGTACTATAACAGTGATCATGCCCTATAGAAAGGATGTAGATGACTAAATATTGTGTAACTACTCATTCATTTTTATTGCTATAATACATTACTAGACGTATTATAGTTGAGACACAGAACTACTACTTCAAAGATGTACTTAAAGTTGTTCTATATCTAATAGTATAGTACATCAAAGATTAAGGCTGTACAAAGTAGTGTAAAATAAAGATCAAAGAAACTTTGATCTCAGTCGAATAGTGATATTACTAATATACTTGCAGTTGAATTATGTGTATTAGTGTATATCAACACAATGAGCAGACTGCATTATCTCATGTTACTAAACATGTAATATTAATAAATAGTAATTGAGATGTACCTTAACTTGTACATATGAATCATTCCTACTCATACTCCAATTGAATGAGTGACCATCAATTGTTCCAGTAGTGGATTGGTCAAACGTAAGATGGTAAGTGTTACCATTGGTAGTAGTAACAGTGACAATGACCAATATTGGATCCCGACATTTATCGACAGTGAATGAGGTATTTATTGACATAATTGATAAAGTCTTTACACATGTTAGACCAGTACAGTTACCATGTGGTGTACTGTACTGGAAAATATGGCTTAAATTTAGAAAAGTATCTGAATATATTTGAAACAATAACTATTATAGCATCCAATTGATTTGGTCTTCACAAGTCTTTTGAAGCAATATTATTATTATTAATACTATTGTTATTACTATTATTATTATTATTATTATTATTACATACTACAAAAATGTTACTTACCAGTTGTCACAAAAAAGAGAAAAATCTTAACCATATCTACCTAACACTGAGAAGGGGAAGGACTATGTCTAGTAATAACATTCATTGCTGTTATAGCTGTGTTCATATGTGAATTAATAATAACAAAGCTTACCAGATGCTATTAAAGCTAACACAATACATCTAAAGCACAACAGTTCCATCAAAACAAATCTTTGATTATATCTTCACTTCATTGTTTGGATAGAATGATTGAAAGTTAAAGTGACCCAAACAGTGCTAAATTTTAAATATCTTCAGAATTAGACCCAATACATGTGCCAATCTAATTGAGCCATTACAAGAGTTGATTTCAACTTGATCCTATTGAGACTAACAGTAACATTATTTCTAGTTTATCAACAGAATAATAAATTATAAAACAATAAACTAAAATAAAGGTCACAATAGTAAACAAATGCAATCAGTCTAATAAAAATCAACTGTATTATGTCTTTGTAAGTAATTTCTTGTTATTATATTCATCATCTGATGTGCATCAAAAAACAAGACATTTAAAGCTAAAATGACAGGAATTATGACCTTTCTTATTATCAACACAATAGTAAAGTTAATTTTTAAATTTAAATATTTCATCTAACCTATTGTGAACTTGATAAACAAAAATATGTGTAAAATATTAATTGAATTGTTATTAAAGTGATGACTGGATACACACACACACACACCCACCACCCACCCACACACACACACTCATATCACTATAGACACTGATTGGTCTATTTAACCAATATATAGTTATACAATACGTAGCTACATAAACAGTCAATTGCACAGTACATTAGTAATAAAAACAGTGCTGTTTACTTTATGCATATGTAACTATGTTTTAGTTAAATCAACCAATCAATTTTTACAGTAAATATATATACATACATATAGGTTTAATTAACATGTGTGTATTACCTTTAAAGTTTACATGTATTGTCATTGCCTTACATGAAGCATGTGGTATGATCTCATAAGCAATGATAGCGCAATAAATGACATCACAGCACTTACTCCATGTGTCCAAAAACATGTAGTGCTAACTATAACTAATGAAGAGTAACTACTGCTACAATTTAAAATAAAATCAACTGATGAATTTAAATGAAGCTGGCATTCACAAAAATGACAACAAAAGCAACTAATTATAAAATAACATAATCAATTATAAAATAACAAGTCCTATTGTTTTGTGAAGACATTGATTAAAACTACTACCATACAATCATGTACATATATGTAAAACATTGTTGCTAATAATATCAAGAACAGTTATTTTCTAAAAAAAGCAAGACAGTTGATACAAAAGTATACAATAACTTTTAATACTAATTTACAAAACAATGTCTTCCTTTTTGTCAGTAGGTGTATTATCAGACAAGTCAAAATCAAATTTATTTGGCTGGACATTCAAATCTTTTTCTTGGTTATAGTTAAGTCGTTTCTTGAGCATCAAAACCAATATGACCACACTTACAATTACTATGACAACAATAACTATTAATACCACAGGCACTGTTATGGCAATAGTTGTTGTCAGAGGTGAACCTAAATAATGCAAATATATAGTAAATAAAGTTTGTCAATAAACATCAGTGAAAGTGTTGTTATTTTGTAGTCAGATTATAGTTACTAATAAATCAAACAAAGTCCAATCAATATACACTCTATTATATTATGTATAATATACAAGTGTCTATAAATAGAATAATGCATTAATAAGTTTTAGTAACATATATACCTTGAATATAGAAGTTGCCTGTCTTTTTAACTCAAATTTGTGATTTATAATTGATACAAGGAATATGTGAAACCACTATTAATATGGATTAGTTGTTTTCATAGTCTCTTAGGTTTCACACATCCTTCATATTTATAAACATATGTTGTTTTGTTTACTAATTACTATGGAGTTTACATATATAGGTCATTTAGTTCAATAAACAATTTCTTAAAAGGAAATGTGTGTGTCTAGTGTTGTTTCATCATACGTAGGTTCATAGTAACCACCCAATACACAATGGTTAGCATCCATAGAAAATTTTTGTCAAAACAGAACTTTGAATTCATAATTAATAATACAATTGTTAATTAGTATGTATATTGGAAATAAAACAGTGCGATGTTTATTATTTTCAATATCTTTATATGTACAATCTAATTGACCATGGATTGCTAAAATCAAATAATTCATTTATAAATTGATATCAAACCTGATTTAATTGTTTCAATGGGAGTGCCTTTTGATGAATTAGATAGACATGACACTTGTGAACAAACACAACGATCAAGTGGGATCTCAGTATATGGAAGAATATCAGTATTCAATGGACTAATGAGACCAATCTGTGTGGAAAGATATATAATACATGTGAACAATATTAATGTAGTCACATACAATAAGTATCATGTGATTTCTTACAGCTGAAAGCTAATCAATGCTTACCTCAATTCCAAGAGTATTCTGTTTATGTTTCAATGTCACATTCAGAGTGCTACTTGGTAATTGGATAATTGAACTATTGGTCACAATTTTCCTGAGGAGAATGTTCTTGTTCTGATCTTTTAACACAATATAAAAAGCTGGTGGATTATAACAAGGTAATATCTGGAATTCACTAGTATATCCAGGTAGTGAACAGATAACAGTGTCACATCTTGTATTAGTTGTACATGTACCTATCATTGGGTTTTCTGCTATTTGCTTAAGTTTGGTACATGTTTCTGATGAGATAGGTACAGGAGTGGGTGTGATAAAAGGTAAGGTATTTACAGGAGCAAGCGCGGTAGTCCTTTCTATTATGGCAGTTGTTGATGAGAGAGATGGACATGATACTTGTGAACAAAGACAACGATCAAGTGGTATCTCAGTATATGGAAGAATATCAGTCTTCAGTGGACTAGTGACACCAATCTAGCATAGATGTAAGAGATACAAACAAATTATCTACAGTCTCGTGTCCACAGGAGAAGGGCTATCTCTATTAGACTAATTGGCTATTGCATTCAAGGACTCAAATTTAAAGCATATTGAATTAAGTATTTTAACAAACCTAACTCTCAAAACCTGTTAAGTTACTTTCTTTAAACATTAACATGTTAATTCACAGAATCTTACCGCAACTCCAAGACTACTGTGCTTGTGTTTCAGGGTCACATTCAGAGTAGCACTTGGTAATTGGATAACTGAACTATTAGTCACGATTCTCCTGTGAAGAATCTTTTGGTGCTGATCTTTAAACACAACATAAAGAGCTGGTGGACTATAACAAGGTAATATTTGGAATTCACTAGTAGTAGTATATCCAGGTAGTGAGCAAATAACAGTGTCACATCTTGTATTAGTTGTACATGTACCAACAACTGGGTTTGCTGCTATTTGCTTAAGTTTGGTACATGTTTCTGATGAGATAGGTACAGGAGTGGGTGTGATAAAAGGTGTCAGACCAAGTACAGGAGTTGATGTGGTATAAAATGCGTCACTGAATGCAGGACTATGAGGAGTGGGTGTGACAAATGGTATAATAGTGGATGTAGCTGATGTGATTGATGCACATATGCTTTTATCCAGAATAATTTGAGATTGTGGTATAAGGTGAATAATACTGTTATTATATAACAGATTAACCTGTAAAAATGAAGTCAATTATAATTTGTGTGTTAAAATGTATGATAGTGGACGTAGCTAACGTTGGTACTGATGTAACTGCTATACATAAGCTTTTATCCAAAATAATTTGAGATTGTGGTACAAGGTGATAAATACTATTAAGATATAACAGATCAACCTATAAAAATGGTAGCTGATTATAAGCAATAGCTACTACATACTATAACTAGCAGTTACAAACTGAATTATAAATGCTATAGCATATGCAAGACATGTGTAACAGATGGTTACCATTTAGCGCTACAACTGATCTGATAAACTAAGCTTTGATTAGTGACATTAATAACCTACTAACTCCAAAACAATTTGAAATATATATAGCTTCTGATGTTAGTTATTGCATTATAAAAGCACCTATTACCAAACTACTGTTTATTTAAAGAAACACACACACACAAACACATACTAATATATTTTTATAATGGACTAAGACTCACAAATAGTTAATGCTGTATAGTATATACTTACACTGATAATCATAGAATATGATTTATTAGTTACAACCACATATAATGGAAGCTGAAGCAGAAGAGAGGAATTAGTAGAGGAATCAAAAAACGTATTAAACACAACAGTACCAGTCTGGGCTTGGCTGACAGTGAATAAAAATCCAGGAGGATATGAACATGGTTGAATGTTAGTTTTGACATTATAGGCAGAGCCTCCAATACTAATAGTACAGTCCATTCCAGTACATTGAGAGTTATTAACACAGACTGCACCATCTGGTATGTCACTACTCTCTCTAATATTTTGTATTGACTGGCACATACAATCTGATGTATTGAGAGGAACAGCAGTAGATGGTATAAGAGTGTATGTTGTCCCAAGGACTGTAACAGTGATCATGCCCTATAGAATGGGTGAAGAAGACTAAATAACATGTGATTACTCATTAATATTTTTATTTTTTGATTTGATTACACTACTACATCAAAACTAGGCTACATAATGTAATAAAACATTATTATTTTATCTCAGTAGATGTTACTGTAATATAATAGTTAGCTATTATCCCTCTCATTTCATTTTTGGCTCAGAATTAAAATTTTAATAATACAATGAATAAAGCCATACAATGGCAAACCATACTAGTATTTATAGACATCAGTATATTCATGTAAACAAAGTAAACAATTATATATACCTTAGGGGTTATTGATAATAGTAATGTACATAAGTTGATGCTACATATCATCAAAGATTAAGGCTATACAAAAGGTACAATAAAATTAGGAGTCCTTGATCTGAGTTGATCATTGATAATGTTTAATGTATTTGTAGTTGAACTATGTGTATTGTACATTGACATGATTAACAGACTGCATTATATCATGTTATCAGATTATATATGTAATATTAATAAATTGTAATTGAGTTGTACCTCAACTTGTACATATGAATCATTCCTACTCATAATCCAATTGAATGTGTAACTGTCAATTGTTCCAGTAGTACTGTGGTCGAATGTAAGATGGTAAGTGTTACCACTGGCAGTAACAATGACATTGACCAATACTGGATCATGACATTTCTCAACTGTGAATGAGGTAGTTATTGATACAACCAATACAGTCTTCACACATGTTAGACCAGTACAGTTACCATGTGGTGTACATTGTGGGTACCCTGAAGACACTTGAAGTAAACTTTGACATTGTTCATCTGATGAAGCTGATGAAATAGTTGATATCAACACTATGAGAGAGAGAGAGAGAGAGAGAGAGAGAGTGGATTGTAGTTGTAAAATACCAAAATATATAAATATTTTTTGGAACAATTAACTATCGTAACATCAGATTACTTTGGTCTTTACAAGTCTTTTTAAGCCAATTTATAAATGACAATACAAACAAAGAATATATTTTCAAAGGAATTGGTTGTTTTAAGCATTATACACACACACACACACATATATATAATTGTATAAAACAATCTCCGTTTTATTTGCTTTGCTGATCAGATGAACTGATACACTCATTCAGGTTATATGTTATAAATAGCATAATCATATTATTTATATATATTACAAAGTATTTACTTACCGGCTGCCACAAAAAGGAGACAAGTCTTTGCCATATCTTCCCAGCAAATCACTAGAAGGGGGCAGGAGTTTGCGTAATAATATTCATTGGTCAATAAATTGTGATAATCAATTGTTGCTATAGTACATGGGCTGGCCACAAGGTCTTATTATCAAATACACCATATTGTCTATTCCTCTCTCTCTCTCTCTATCTGACTGGACTCTTACTGAGCTATGGACTTACTGGGTCATCCTATTAAGACTGCTTTTTTCATTTATCTTTGTCTTTCTCTTTTAGAAGTTATTTTAGATTACTACTGTAGTTTGTTTTAACAGTAACATTATTCCCAGTTTATTAACAAAACAATAAACTAAAACAAAGGCAAGTTAACAATAGTAAATAAATGTAATAAAAATCAACTGTATTAAAATAATGTTACTAACATATGTATTTAATATAATGATATCCACCTTAACAATACTGACATAATGCAACTTAACAATACAGACATATGCAATTAATATAATGATATCACCTTAACAATAATGACATAATGCAACTTAACAATACTGACATAATGCAATTAAAGTAACAATATCAATTTAACAATACTGACATAATGCAATTAATGTAATAATATCAATTTAACAATACTGACATAATAACTGTATTATGCCTTTAGAATTTATCGACTTCATCATCATCATCATCCTGCACCTTAAATGTAAGACGTTGAAAGCTAAATTGATCTGAACGACGACGTTTTCTTATCATCAACGCAATAGCCATTATCACAAACACAAAGACCACTATTACAATAGCAGTGATAACCACACTACCGATGACAGCATATATAATAGTTTTAGAACCTGCAGCGTAAAAAAGTATGGTTAACAATAAGAGAGTATTAGATAAAACGTTAATAACTATATTTGTGATACTAAGTGCATGTATACTAGACAATACATTGTTGACACTAGTTTGTTTTTACTTTTAGTTAGTATCAGTTAGTTTGTGTGTCTTTAATAACTTTTAGATATAGTTAGTTTTACTCTCTCAGCAGACAAAGTTAGTTAGTTATAGTTAGATTGCCAAAATATAACAAAATTAAAAGTGCTTCAATGTTAGTTGTAGTTAACTAAAACAAGATTATTGGTACATACTAGGCAATATATTGTTGGTACATACTAGACAATACATTATTGGTACATACTAGGCAATACATTATTGGTACATACTAGGCAATATATTGTTGGTACATTTTGTTCTAATCCATTCATTGTCACTTTGGTTGCATACATGCTTACAAAATATGTTGGAAGTATTGATGACATATACTGTTTTGATTACTAATTAACTCAGGCTGCTCTCAGTGTGGGTGAGGGATACAGTACTCACCCTGTTACCTGACAATGCACTTTGAACTGCTTTAATTCAGCAATGGTAGTGTCTACAACTACAAAAACTTGGCAAAGTGATGGCAAAAGTTTCCAGCAAAAAGGTTACTGAAAAAAGCTTGAAAGTTAGAAAGATTGTTCAAAAAAAGTACAGGCAAGACTGAAAAAATAATCACTCTAATAAAACTATGGTGTGTATAAAATACCAGTACTTAATATAAATTTGATGTGGAAATTTTTGTAAAATGTTTCATTCTAAAGCGACAGCAATTTTAAATCAACTTGACAGTCCTCTTTGTAAACAGTTGTAGCAGTATGTAGATACATTTAGAATGAGCTATTGCTATCATGAGACTACTGATATAGTAAGAGTTACAAAAGACATATCTAAGTCTACAAAATATGCATGCAGATTAGGAAACGAATAGTCTTGCATAGCCGCCTCTTCCTTTTTGGAAAGGAAGAGTCTAGTAGACTGTAAGTATACTGTTCGTTCAGAAAACTACCAGAAAATGCTAAGTAATATGTTGATGTGCTCAAACGTCAACTCATAGTTTGCTGATTCAGCATGACAGCTACATGTAAAACGAAACATGTAGATTTATTATGATAAAATGTTAATGAGCAGTTCTTTGCTTGATTAAAAGCTGTTGCTGACATTTGTCTAATGGGAATTTTTGTGAATAAAGAAATTTTGCTACCATTTTCATTGAAAATTTGGAAATTGTCAAATGTTAACTCAGTAAAATTATGTCCACTTTGGAAAGATGCAAAAATTACCTGGTTGCTATAATTCAACGGTAATTATGGACATGTATATATGTACATTGTAAATACATAAGTACATGTCTTAATTACAAATTTTGTCTAATATTGTATTTACAAATGTACTGTATGCATTAAGATATAGTGCCTATCAATAATAGAACCTGCAGTAGTTGGAGTAACTGACACTGTAGTAGTGAGAAGAGAATTGGTTGTTGGACAAACGACATTAGGACAATTACACCGATCAATTGGGATCTCAGTATATGGTATGATAGGAGTTGATGTCTTTGGAGTAGTAGTCTTTAAGGTTGCCTATAAGAAACAAATGACTTTGACAGCTATAGTCTTTATCAATAATGTAATGTCTATATTTCAATTCAGAATAATTATGGTTATCTGTGTTGGTCATTTTGTCATTACTTATCAGTATTAAAATTTCCATAATACTTACATGTAGTAATACAAGTACTCTTATAAACCTTTACTGAAAGAGTAAAACCGTTTCAAGTAATGTACTATATTATGTATACTTTTATTGGCCATTACAATAGTACTATAATTCCATGTCAATATGTTAGTACATTATTCCATCTCTATAGTGAGGACATATCTGCATGTATATTAAGGACAGTTCCAAGGTTTCATTACAGAATATCTATTTACCTCAAGTCCAATAGCATCAGGTTTATCGTGATGGACAGTAATCACAAGCTTAGAATTAAGGGGTAATGGCACACTAGTACTATTAGTAATAGTGCGATTAAAGATGACAGCATTTTTAGTATCATATAAGGTCACATGAACAGCAGGAGGATTAGAACAAGGAAGTATCTGGTACAAACTCCTGTAGCCCAGTGTAGTACAATTCAGTGTATCACAAGCAGGATTAGTATGGCATTTATTGATTGGAGTGTTAGCGACCAATCGTTTGATTGCATTGCAAGTTGCTAAGGACACAGGAGCAGAAGTGCTTGTGGGTGGGGTTTGAGTTGATGGTGGATAGGTTGTTGTTGGACAAACGACATTAGGACAATCACACCGATCAATTGGGATCTCAGTATATGGTATAATAGGGATTGATAGTCCTGTAGTGTTTAAGGTTGCCTATAAGAAAAGAAAGAAATGACTGATAGTAACAATCTTTATCAATAATGTAATGCCCATGTTTTATTCCAAAATGATTGTGATTATCTGTGTTTGTCATTTTATGTCATTACTTATCAGTATTAGAATTCCCATAATATTCACATGTAGTAATACTACATCCATTAACTGTATCTGAAGAATTATTAAAGCATACAGTTACTACTACATAATATCTCATGTGATACTATCATGATGAGAGTATGTCAATGATGGTCAAGTGGTTTAAGCTACTCGGCTGTCATTGAATAACCAACAACGAGTGAAAGGACCATTTCTATGATGGGAGATTGCTCAGTGTAGTATGGTTATGGAGTATATGCACAGCTATACTGGATAATGTATATACAAGATATAACTAGGTATTATTCGTTCAAAGTGAACTAGTTCAGTGAGTTACCTCTCTAAAATAGAAAAAAACAGGGTTCTTTTTATTAAGAAAATTCACTATATCCAAGACACTAATATGAAAGGTGAATAGATTTCTACACAACATTGTTACTGTTCTTAGCTGTTAGTAGTATGGTAATAGAACAGTACAGCACCTATTCATCAAGCACTATTAAATCACATTGAACAGAATACAACTATCATTTAACACTATAGTAACAATATGGTATAGCAGTACCTATTACAAGTGCTCTTATAAACCTTTACTGAAAGAGTAAAACCGTTTCAAGTAATGTACTATATTATGTATACTTTATTGGCCATTACGATAGTACTATAATTCCATGTCAATATGTTACTACATTATTCCATCTCTATAATGAGGACATCTCTGCATGTACATTAAGGACAGTTTCAATGTCTTGTTACAGAATATCTATTTACCTCAAGTCCAATAGCATCAGGTTTATCATGATGGACAGTAATCACAAGCTTAGAATTAAGGGGTAACGGAACACTAGTACTATTAGTAATAGTACGATTAAAGATGACAGCATTGTTAGCATTATATAAGGTCACATGAACAGCAGGAGGATTAGAACAAGGAAGTATCTGGTACAAACTCCTATAGCCCACTGTAGAACAATCCAGTGTATCACAAGCAGAATTAGTATGGCATTGATTGAGTTGAGTAGCTAATTGTTTGATTGCATTGCAAGTTGCTAAGGAGCCATGAGCAGAAGTGTTTGTGGGTGGGGTTTGAGTTGATGATGGTGATAGTGGATAGGTTGTTGGACAAACGACATTAGGACAATCACACCGATCAATTGGGATCTCAGTATATGGTATGATAGGGATTGATGGTGTTCCTGGAGTAGTAGTCTTTAAGGTTGCCTATAAGAGATGAAACAAATGACTTTGACAGCTACAGTCTTTATCAATAATGTAATGTCTATATTTCAATTCAGAATAATTATGGTTATCTGTGTTGGTCATTTTGTCATTACTTATCAGTATTAAAATTCCCATAATACTTACATGTAGTAATACAAGTACTCTTATAAACCTTTACTGAATGAGTAAAACTGTTTAAAGTAATGTACTATATTATGTATACTTTTATTGGCCATTACGATAGTACTATAATTCCATGTCTATATGTTACTACATTATTCCATCTCTATAATGAGGACATCTCTGCATGTACATTAAGGACAGTTTCAATGTCTTGTTACAGAATATCTATTTACCTCAAGTCCAATAGCATCAGGTTTATCATGATGGACAGTAATCACAAGCTTAGAATTAAGGGGTAACGGAACACTAGTACTATTAGTAATAGTACGATTAAAGATGACAGCATTGTTAGCATTATATAAGGTCACATGAACAGCAGGAGGATTAGAACAAGGAAGTATCTGGTACAAACTCCTATAGCCCACTGTAGAACAATCCAGTGTATCACAAGCAGAATTAGTATGGCATTGATTGAGTTGAGTAGCTAATTGTTTGATTGCATTGCAAGTTGCTAAGGAGCCATGAGCAGAAGTGTTTGTGGGTGGGGTTTGAGTTGATGATGGTGATAGTGGATAGGTTGTTGGACAAACGACATTAGGACAATCACACCGATCAATTGGGATCTCAGTATATGGTATGATAGGGATTGATGGTGTTCCTGGAGTAGTAGTCTTTAAGGTTGCCTATAAGAGATGAAACAAATGACTTTGACAGCTACAGTCTTTATCAATAATGTAATGTCTATATTTCAATTCAGAATAATTATGGTTATCTGTGTTGGTCATTTTGTCATTACTTATCAGTATTAAAATTCCCATAATACTTACATGTAGTAATACAAGTACTCTTATAAACCTTTACTGAATGAGTAAAACTGTTTAAAGTAATGTACTATATTATGTATACTTTTATTGGCCATTACGATAGTACTATAATTCCATGTCTATATGTTACTACATTATTCCATCTCTATAATGAGGACATCTCTGCATGTACATTAAGGACAGTTTCAATGTCTTGTTACAGAATATCTATTTACCTCAAGTCCAATAGCATCAGGTTTATCATGATGGACAGTAATCACAAGCTTAGAATTAAAGGGTAATGACACACTAGTACTATTAGTAATAGTGCGATTAAAGATGACAGCATTGTTAGTATTATATAAGGTCACATGAACAGCAGGAGGATTAGAACAAGGAAGTATCTGGTATAAACTCCTATAGCCCAGTGTAGTACAATCCAATGTATCACAAGCAGAATTAGTATGGCATTGATTGAGCTGAGTAGCTAATTGTTTGATTGCATTGCAAGTTGCTAAGGAGTCATGAGCAGAAGTGTTTGTGGGTGGGGTTTGAGTCAATGATGGTGATGGGTGTGGTTTGGTGGTACATTTTGTTTTGTCCAGTATTACTTGAGTTCTTGGGACAAGGGAATAGACTTGATTTTGATATACCACATCAATCTACGAGAAAAAAGAATGTTTATGACTTAGCATATAGAAACAAAACAAGAATATAACCATAAATCATATTATTTTGATAATACAGTAGATGTTGTGAAAAACAGTTTTTGTTATGTTTGAAAACAGGAGGGTTGGTATAAACTATTGAGTTGCTCAGAGATGTTTTGCAAGTTGCAGAACTCTTAAGTCACACCCAATTCAAAGCGTATATATAGAGTTAACACATGGCCCAAACAATTTAGGACTGCCTGTAACAAACATGTGCAAGACTATAGCTAAGAAATATAGGCAGAAAAACATGCTAGCAAGAAATGTTGACTGTTGCCTGTCTCATCTAACTTGGTAGTGTTTGTGGTTAAGGTTAATAAAATTCATTAGTCACTATATACATTTGTAGTTTTTCATTTGTTGCTTTCAAAAATAAAACAATATGATTGTAAAAGTAAATATTTATGTATGAATTTATGAATGTATGTACGTACGTACGTACGTACGTATGTATGTATGTATGTATGTATGTATGCATGTATGTATGTATGTATGTATGTATGTCTTTATGTATGTATGGATACATGCATGTACGCATGGCTGATTGTATGTATATGCACATATAGATACCACATGATTCAAAATGATTATAGGACTACCTGGTAGTCGTTGCACTGTTTTTTCTTTAGAAGACTAGAGATTTAAACCGAAACATAAAACAAACACAAGTCCTAAAAGTCCCAAAGGCTAACATTCAAATGCTCATAGTAAGTAAATTAAATTCATTGGTTGGTTGATGTACATCAGCAACAAGAGGGAACAAATAATTTAATTCATAGCTTTTAGAAGTTGTATACAACAATAGAATGAAATGTACTGAGCAGACACGTGCGTATGATCCAAAATGATCTCAGGTGGAAAGCAACTTTTAGAAACTTCACATTCAATAGACTATTTATAAACTTACCCCAATAATCATGGAGTATGGTCTATGGAGGACTACCACATGTAGAGGCAATAGCCCAAGTGCAGAGGTATTAGTTGAGGTATCAAAGAAATGTTTATATACTTGTGTACCAGATTGTTCTCGTCTGATGATAAGAATGAATCCAGGAGGATGTGAACATGGCTGAATATTACTTTCAATAGTGTATTTAGTACTTAAAAAAGAAAATGTACATTCCAGACCAGTACATTGAGAATTATTGACACAGTTGGTTTCTTGAAATGGAGATTGTCCAGGATATGGAATACTTTGTATTGACTGACACATACAAACTGATGCATTGAGAGGTACAGCAGCAGATGGAATAAGAGTGTAATAAGTATTATCTTCTCTGAGAGTACCCTATAAGTAAAAAGAGATATACTTGTATAATTAAGGATCACTACACATGGATAATATACATTACTAAGGGCGGAGCTCTAACAGTTGTACATATAATTGTTTAAATTACAAAGCCTACTCGTGTTAACTTTGATCTTTGCTTTTTAACATAAATTTCCCATTCTTTTTCAGTTCCCAATTATAGAATACCACGTTATTACTCCAATAGTACTTTCCATTAGAAGGCCATAGACACAGTCCGCATGCAGAAAGTATATGGACCTTAGCTCTGGAAGTAAAATGGGCGTTGTCTGCTATGTTATTGATTGAAAGCAAACATTTGGCAACAATGTATTGTTATATTATTATCTCTAGAGAAGAAGCATCTTCCAGATTGACTTTCACATTCAAATATATTGAATAGGATTCTAATTTTTCTGCTTGGCATGAGCAATTTTCACTTTTTTCCTGCTACTATAAAATATCTTAGAGGGTTTGCAATTAACTGGAATTTAGTGAAGGAATCAAGATTAGCCAATTTACTGTCTGACATAATAATATGCAGCCTCAGCCCACATTGTGTTTGTATAGCATAAACCACTTTTTATGTCTTCACACCCACTGGTAGTTCTAAAATTACTTTGGACCATTTGATATGTATGTGTCATTACAATACATGCTGCATAGTTATCGTTATTCTATAACCTTAACATGATTTGTTCAACAATAACAACTTCTTTGGTGATATAAACATTATAATAAGTCTCACCTTGACTTGTACATATGATGCATTCCTACTCATATTCCAATAAAAATGGTGAGTATCAACTGTCACATTAGTAGACTGATTAAAGACACGTTGATAAATGGTACCACTGGCATTAACACTGACATTAACCAATACTGGGTCTTGACATTTATCAACAATAAATGTGCTAGTTGTTGATGTAATAGAGTTCACACATGTTAGACCAGTACAGTCACCATGAGGTGTACATTGTGCGTTCTCTGAAGATACTTGAAGTAAACTTTGACATTGTTCATCTGATCGAGCTGATGAAACTATTGATATGAACACTATGTGAGAGAGAGAGAGAGAGAGAGAGAGAGAGAGAGAGAGAGAGAGAGAGAGAGAGAGAGAGAGAGAGAGAGAGAGAGAGAGAGAGAGAGAGAGAGAGAGAGAGAGAGAGAGAGAGAGAGAGAGAGAGAGAGAGAGAGAGAGAGAGAGAGAGAGAGAGAGAGAGAGAGAGGCAATTCATAAGTATTATATGTACTAATTACTATACAAATACTACATGTATTGAACACGCCATGCACTTGTTTTATTTGGGAGGCTTAAAGGTTACTGGTATTGGCAATTTACCTAGCATGCATTTACAAGTACCTGTATAATATATTGCTATATATAATACAATTAGCTAGGGGATTTACTGTGGAAGCTAAAAATCAATTAACAGTATTAATGAGAATTCCTGTTTACACAGACATAACAGATAACAGTCATTTACAACCAGCTTTAACACAAACCACATAATAAGCTCTAATTCATTAATATAAACCACAAAGTACCATTTAGACTATTGTATATATCATTTTTATCCATCCAACCATCGGTAAGTACATGATTGATTGAATAACCTTAGCAGATATATTTTTATGGGAAATATCTTAAATTGTAATAAATTTTATATGATAAATCACATATTTGTAGCTCAAGCAGGTCCACATTAGTTGCGTGATTTCATGTTTTCACAACAAATATCAAAAATAGCAACGACATATGTTAACTCATCATATCTAAACAAATATTACACTAACCGAGAAAACAAAGAGCGGCCAGAAGGTTTCTCATTATAATAGAATCTCCCCTACACTGTTATCAGAAGACTAATCTTCAATTAATACCGAAATGGGTGTGGTTTTAATTAAGAGAAGGCGTGGATTTCTAAAGCCAGAATTTTTAAGTAACTCTAATTTATTTACTAGTGGATATCTTTATTTCTGTGTTATACATAGTGATACTGTATATCTGTTTAGGATTTTATTGGTTTTATAATTATGATTATGAATGATGAAACATGAAAATGGCTACTCGTCTGGCACACGAAATGCATCCAATACAAAATCAATACAGTTCAGTTAGGTCTAATATTTAGGATTTAGGGTTTAGGGTATAGGGTATAGTATTAATAATTTCTCATTGAACTATGGAATTCCTATGCTGGACGTGTACCCACTGCATAAGTTAAATTGTGCAAGAAAAGTCTCCAGATATTTAGGAGTATATTTTATAGAAAATTAATCCAATATGATGCTAACTTGGGCAATGGGGACTTGACTGGTGTCCATATTTATAGCACATGTAGAATAATTTTTACTGATGCTCCATGTACATTGTTGTGAGTAACAGCATTTGATTATGGAAATAAGGTAATATACATATTATGTGTATGACCTGATTTGTGAAAAGGTAATATTATTGTTAAAACATCACAAAATATTCCCTTGTTGTGTACATAACCATAATGGATGTTCACTAAATTATATCTCAGTTGAAAAACAATAGATAACTTGAATCAAAATTTAGTAAACATCCTTTAAACAGAATTGCTTATATGCAAGTGTTTTTTATATAAATGTTTTGATAGAAGTGATCCCTTATTGCAAATCAGATCACATGTACATGTAGTTATATTATTAAACATATAGCCATGTACTTATTACAAGTGCAAGTACACGTGTATAGTAAAATTATATGAATTTTTTTTCTTCTCTCTTGTGATTTTTATCTATCCTCCTCTAACAAGTTTTAATTCTGTTGCTAGTTTGTTTTAATAGTGTAGCATTATATTTTTAATTGAAAAACAACTAATTTAAAAAATAAACTAAAACTACCAAACAATAGTAAACAAAGTGTGATCAGTGCAATAAAAAGTAACTGCACTTAAAATAGCATTTTGTCATTTCAACCATTGTCTTCGTTACCATAATCTCATCAATATAATGTAAGCCCAATATTTAGCTACCACAAAGCCAAAAACAAAAAGTACTCTTTGTAGTTTATGTCCAATAATTGAAACCATGAGGAAGAGGTAGATATTATTTCAATTTAACTAATTGGATTAGTTTCAGTTAACGTTGAAATGGTATCTACTTATAGCTTCAATTGAACCAATGATCAATTACTATAGCAAAGTGGGAGTAAAAGCATTGTGGTTGTAGATGCAACTAGTTAGCTTTATACATATTAAGTTACAATAGTATTGGTCTTGTAGCAACTTAGAATGGTTTACATTATATTGATGAAACTGTGGTAACGAACACCTCAGTTAAAATGACAAAATGCTTTTTTTCAGTGTGTATTAAACTAATACTACATAATACTATTAATGTACCAAAAATATCAACATAACAATATTGACATACTGATACAATTAGTTGATGAGACTTTCTTTAACTGTTTCATAATCTGTTGTGATCATTTTTTCAGTAGTATCATTATTTCCATCAAAAGGAAGATGTTGAAAGTTATATTGACGTTTTGACTGATGATATTTTCTTATTATCAACACAATAGCCACTATCACGAGCATAAAGATCACTGTAACTGTAGCAGTAATAACCACACTACGAGTGACAGCATATATAATATTTTTAGAACCTGCAGTGTAAAAATTATGTACTAAAATAAGAGAGTACGTTGTATTTGTAATATCAAAGCACATGTAACAGGCAAACATTAATATTACATTCTAATAAACTCTATAGAGTAGAATCATTACATTAAGTCTGCATGGTTCTAGTTCAATATGAAAAATTATGATCATTTTAAAAGTAGATTTGATCAAACAGTTTGCCACAAACTGTTGGTAATTTTGATGGAACACTGGTTATAGTAATGCTGTAGTGCAATCTCTGTACTAGGGACGTCCTGAGTTTCAACACAACACAATGATTTTTTCGTTTATTTCTATTTTAATGATTACACAAGACAAATATCAACAAAAGCAATCAATCTGGCTATGATATCTACATTATGGAATGCCATATACCAGAAAAAGGTATATATAGGAATTTTGCAAATAATGAATTTTATGGTTTTTTCCTGCATATCTACTTTATTCCTTTTTAAAATTGTAAATCAGGACCCTTTTAGAAAAGTTTGCCGAGTTTTTGCTAAGCAATATTTCCAAGTACATAGTATATATGTATTTTATAAATACCTCTGTACATTTCTGGTATAAATTATATCTACAAATGTATTCATTAAGTTACAGTGTCTATCAATAATAAACCTGATGTAGCATATGTAGTAGTTGGAGCAATTGATGTAGTAGTAGTTTGAACAATTGATGTAGTAGTAGTTTGAACAATTGAGGTAGTACTAGTGACTATAGTTGGTAGATAAGTTGTTATAGTTATAGGGCAGACCACATCAGGACAAACACATGAATCAATTGGAATCTCAGTATAAGGTACAACAGAGACAGAATAAGATGTAAATACTGTATTTTTTATGACTGCCTACAAGAGAACACACAAACAGTTTTATATTAGTCATTTATATGTTTGTGTTACAAGAGTAAACAATATTTTATTAACAAAGCTCTGCTTGAAACCTTATAGATAAAAGCCTTGTTTGCAGGGCCGTCATGACTCATAAGGTTGCTTTATTGTAAAATGTTTCTTTAAATTACCTACATATTGAGATTTTTAGCTCACATTTAAAATTGGAAAATAAAAAAATTAACCATTTTTAGCTATATAAGCCATAGCAGTTCATGTTGTGATGAAATATCAATAGTCTACATGATGAGGTATATATATATATTATATATATTGCAACTAATACTTGTAAACTAAGACTCTGCGAGAATTACTGTATGTGTATGGCTGCTACAATTGTATGTTAGTGGTATGTTTACTTGTTTGCTATATTCAACTAAAAAAGATCATTCAAAAGGACTGTGTTTAAAAATCAATCATAACGCTAATACTTTACTGTACAACATATACTTACCTCAAGTCCAATAGCATCAGGTTTATCATGATTGACAGTAATCATAAGCTTAGAATAATAAGGCAGTGAGACATTAGTATAGTTAGTAACAACACCATTAAAGACGACACCTTCAAAATCATATGCAGTCACACGAACAGCAGGAGGATTAGAACAAGGAAGTATCTGGTATAAACTCCTGTAGCTCTGGGCAATACAATCTAGTGTATCACAAGCAGGATTAGTACGGCAGTAAGTGTTAATAGCCACTTGCTTTATTGCATTACAAGATATTTGGGAGATAGGAATAGGTGGTGATGGTGATGGATATGTTTTGTCTGTACAATTAGTTTTGTCCAGTATGATTTGACTTCTTGGGATAAATGGAAAAGTGAAATTGTCAACAACCCAATTGACCTATGAAACAAAACACTGTTAATGATTTCAATATAGAAATACATTATATGATTTTCGTAACCAATATTATAATTATACATTAGCAATTATTGGATCTAAAAAATTAAACATCATATATTGTTGATATTACTGATGTACTATGGAATTGACTGTTCATATAGCTAATGTTAGAACTATAATAATACCGTTTATTTTCAGACCATATAAGATCCTGGGACAGATCTGCATGTCACTAATCTCTCATTATAGAATTTATATGTAAACTTCAATGTACTTGTTTGTATTTTATGGTGAAGCATGTAATCAAAATGTCAAAGAATCAGTCAAAACAACCAATTTATAATATATGTGATAAAACTGTATAAAGAAATAAAATCTTACTGTGTAATTTTAAATCCAAAACCATTTAAAGGACATAACAGTAGGAAAAATGTGTTATGCATTTACAGTGCACATGTAGAATGTAGTTAATACAAGTGTAAAGGGTTTCAAGCTATGTTCAGTTACTATCCTTTGTAATGTCAGTGTCTGTAGAATCTCTTAAAGACAAACTTTCCACTTGTTCTAGTCTCATGTTGATTTAAGATATACTATGGGCAATATCCTACACTGTAAAAATTGATTTGTTGATTTAACTAATACATTGTTATACAGGTTGCATATTCAAAATTAAACATAATACTATTTTGATTACTAATGTACTATGAAATTGATGGTTATGTAGCTAGATAATTAGTAGTACATTAGTAATGAAAACAGTGTTATGCTGAACTTTTTGACAAAACTAAGTTTACATTTGCAACCTGTATAACCAACTAATTGTTAAATCAACAGTCAATTTTTTCAATGTAGTTATCAATGAATGGACAATGAATGGAATGGTTCAACTATTAAATAGATCATTAATAGGACTTACACCAATAATAATGGAGTATGGCCTATGGATGACTACCACATTTAGAGGAAAAGTAAACAATGAGGTAGTATTAGTTGAGCTATTAAAGAAATGCTGAAAATCTTGTGTACCATTTTCAGCTATTGTGACAGTAAACAAAAATCCAGGAGGATCTGAACATGACTGGATATCACTTTCAATAGTGTAATTAGCATCCTCTCCAAAAGATATTGTACACTCCAGACCAGTACATTGAGAGTTGTTGACACAGTCTTCTAAAAATGGTGATTGTTCAGCAAGTTCAATACTACTTTGTATTGACTGACACATACAAACTGATGCATTAAGAGGTATCACAGTAGATGGGATAAGAGTATTGTAAAAACTGTCATTCTGAAGTATACCCTGCAGGCAAAAAGATCAATACGTTAAGAGCACATTATATTCACACGAGACATTAGTGTAGATCTATTGTTAATGTTCCAACCAGTCCTGTCCTTGATTGTAAGGACCATATGCATGATGAAGTACTGCATACTATATATATACACTACATGAGCACATATAATATCTACATCAATTTAATTGCAGGTGGCTATGTGCCAGAGGTCATATAATTGCTTTTATGGTCAAGTATTGTATTGACAGAATGTACAGGTCATTGTTGTCATTTGAATGTGGCTCTCATTTTCAATGTCTTGCTCACTTTATAAACTTTGGTATCATTATTACACTTATGTAATGCTGGTTATTGCTGTTATGGCATACAAAGGACATGTGTATATAATGAAAGAGAAATGTTAGGCCATATGTGTAACATGTATGTATATATAGTGTATGGCCACTTACATTGCTTTTTTCAATTGTTGATAATTAAATGTGACAAATAAAATTATGCTGCATGCTTAGCTACCAAAGTTCACAGTAACTACTTACTACTCTCATTCTTATAATCTTATCTATTATCTATGTAACTATAGGTTGGTTACCATAGTGTTCATTTCAATTTGTCACATGTTTCTATAACCGTTAAATGCTGCAGAATCACTCATGAATATGTACTCAGCATAACATGCTTTGTCACATATACATGGACATACACACAAACTAAGTATAGTCATATTCATCCACATGATGAGGAAAGGGTTAGAGTAGTTCCAATAACCATACCTTTACTTGTACATATGATGCATTCCTGCTCATAGTCCAAACAAACAAGTAACCATAAGCTGTCACATTAGTGGATTGGTTAAACATGTGTTCGTAAGTGTTACCATTAGCAGTAACACTGACATTAACCAATACTGGATCTTGACATTTATCAACAATAAATGTGCTAGTTGTTGATGTCATAGAGTTCACACATGTTAGACCAGTACAGTCACCATGAGGTGTACATAGTGTGTTTTCTGAAGATACTTGAAGTAAGCTTTGACATTGTTCATCTGATGGAGCTGATGAAATAGTTGATATGAACACTAGGAGAGAGAAAGCGAGAGAGAGAGAGAAGAGAAAGGTATTTCACAATTGTTATGAGTACATATGAGTGAGTGCATAAGTACATTTTGAAATTTTGAAATTAAACATGAATCATCATTAATGCTTGAATTTTATTGCCTGAAATATACAACCCCTCAGTATAAACACATATATACAGCATTGTAACATCGTACATATATCCATATATACAGCATTGTACATATACATGCATGTTGTATGAATTAGGAATACTGATATTTTTGTAACACAGCCCCAAGTTCAATGCTTTGTACCAAGCATGAAGCATCAATTTTATACTGTGGTATACTCACATTGATCACGCTGGAAGGTAGCTTTAACAAGAAAACAGATTATGTTTACACAATTTTTTTCCAGAAAAAGTCTAGTTTTTTTGTATAATTTGTAGTATGCTACATATCTACAAGTGCTGTTTAACACACAAAAATCATAAAAATGTAGCTTTGACTACAGTTTTGCCAATCACCGTGCCCAGATAATGCCTTGAAATTCATAATTTGACATTGGTTTTGACATGACATGGAGGCCTCTATTACACATATAGTCTAGGCCCGGAGCAAGGAAATTTGTTTGGTTAGGCCAAAGCTAAGGGAGGGTATTAGTGATCCATATGGCCTTACGACCATGGTGAGATTTAGGATGTGGGAGAGGATATATACCTACACAAAAGCCAAACTAGTTTTAACTAATGTAGTCTTTAGGAGGCTATATATATATATAAGTGATGTACATCACAAAACTCAAAATGTCACTGTAACATGTTATTTTAACAACTGATTTGTAACCTATATTAGTGCTTACATAAACTAACCACACAAAAATTTCTGTTTTGTTATAATATAACAATCAATATATTATATTCTAAGTAATTCATATCAGATCAACTCTAGATTTCATAATAATCCATCCTTGAAAGTTAAAACTTTTTGTTAAGTTACTAAGTATAATATAATATGTATAAATACACAAGTCATTATTAAGAACTTTTAAATCAATTTTCTGAATCCCCTAAAAATGTGATCTGATTTCCAATAAGGGACCACTTCTGGCAAACATTTGTGACTTGATTTATAAAGGGAACCACTGGTAAAGCACCTCAAAAACACTTTTGTGTATTCAGTTTATATATACAACTATTTCTGATAACTATATGTATACAAAACTGTTTTTAAGGTGTTTTAACAGTGGTTCCTTTTCACAAATCAGCTCACAAATGTTTTCACTAAAGTGGTCCCTTATTATAATCAGGTCACAAATAATTGCAATACAGTTTAGTTTTAGTTTATCAGATAGGTTTGCATGAGCTTACACAGACTGTATAATTATACTAACAGACATAACGTTAGATACCTTGTGACCTTGGATATAAACCAAAAATAGTCTTATGCATATATAGTTTTTTTATATAGCACAGTTGTTTTATGGTTTGTGCTACATATTAGTGTATATCCTTGTATAGTGGTCACCAGGTTAACATTATGCCCATAATGACCCTACATATTAATCAGGGCATGCCTCGATCTTTCTGATCACATGCTCTGGAATTGTCATATAGTCCTTAACCATTAACATAAATTTACTATTGTAATTATATTATAAATCATTAATTTTCATTTAGAAAAAGAATAATGAATGTATTCAATACTATATTAACACAATATCATCTAGACTGTTACATATTATTATACCATTCAATATAGACATCCAACCAATCATAAGGTATGTCATAGATTGAACCTAACTAATTATGCATGTAAAATTAATGATTAATTATGTATGATAGAATAAAGCATCATTGCATCAACATCCTCTATTAGACCTGCTTATAAACTGGACTGCTAAACTCTTGAGCATACAATGCACAATTAGTCATCTCCTAACATGCTTTAATGTGCAATATGTAGTCAGTAGTTACCTATTAGCATACTTTAACAAAAAGTTTAACTAGATTGTACTTGAAACTGCAAAATCTTTTTTTGGATCAGGAGCTCAGACTAATAATTATTATAATATTATATACACGCTCATCCATATCAAAATAACAACAAAAAGTGCTTAATTAGCATAAGTAAATAAATATACAAAAAATCACACTTACCAAGAAAATAAAGAAGAACCAGGAGAGTTGTCATCATTGAAGAGTCTTCCCTGCAATAAAGATCGCGTGGTTAATGAATACAGATGGGTGTGGTTTTAAATTAATAGTGAAAGGGCGTGGATTTCTAAAGCAAGTATGTAATTCATTACTGTGTGGTAGTCTAAGCAACTCTATCGTACTTACTAGTTGGTATATCTACTTCTATCTTGTATCTACTGTATATTAGAGTTTTATACGTTTTACAATTATGATTATTAATGATGGAGATAGACCAAAAAAGCCTTCATAAGCAAAGTCGTTTAGGAGTAAAATATAATCTAGTAGGATGTTAGCCTGGACAGTGGGCACTAGTCTATATATATATATATATATAGCGTATGTACTTAATCTACATTGATGTAGGTGTGATCTTTGGCAACAAGCTATTATGGAAAGAAGGTATATACATGTTCTATATAATGTGCACTACATGTACGAGTAGTCACACATTACATGTATACATGTACTGACACCTCTCATGACAAATCATTCTGAGTTTAAATATTTCTCTAAATTTAACATTTACTAGTAACTTTCAAACATTTAATTTTTAATGTTATCACACGTTACTTTAGAAAAGAGAGAAAACGCCATCGTGAACATCAGGAACATGATCCACACAAACAAAGAGACAATAGCAATGAAGAAGAGGACTCCGAAGAGAGTACTTCATCAGGAAACGAGTCATCAGATGAAGAAAGTAGTTATAGTGAAGAGGATATCAAAAAAAGCCACAAGTCAAGTAAGTAGAAGTAAGAAAGGACATTTTATGATCTTTGGTTTATATTGGGAAAGCATTCCTTAGTATAAATGTATCCTCGATACATTAAATGATACACTGGTCTTGCTTTTGGGACTAGAATAAGTACCCTAATTATAGACGATGTCCTTCATTTAGTGTGTCCCATTAACTATCACTGTGTATCCAATGTAACTAATGATATATAATAGTATTAATAGAGACTAACATTATTATAGATGTACTTATTTTCTCAGAAGATAAATCCAAGTTATCCTCCAAGCACAAGACTGATAAATTAAAGAAAAGAAGACACGGTAGTACCTCTGATAGTAAGAAAAGAAAAAAGAAAAGAAAGAAGAGCTCGTCAAAATCAATAAAAGGTAAAAGAAATATATCGGGAAGAAGGAGGTGTGTGCCTTTTTTGATTATAGAGCTTATTTCAGAAGATGACTACTTTATTAAGAGTACTGAATTTCGTACATGGTTAGCAGAGGAGGTTTGTACTTAATAATTAGGAAAGTAATGTACATGTTCTTATCAGCATTTTATCAAGTATTTGTTGTAGTAAATGGATATATCATTAAGTGTAGTAAATGGATATATCATTAAGTGTAGTAAATGGATATATCATTAAGTGTAGTAAATGGATCTATCATTAAGTGTAGTAAATGGATCTATCGTTAAGTGTTGTAAATGGATCTATCATTAAGTGTAGTAAATGGATCTATCATTAAGTGTAGTAAATGGATCTATCGTTGAGTGTAGTAAATGGATATATCGTTAAGTGTAGTAAATGGATCTATCATTAAGTGTAGTAAATATAACTATAATCTTTAATGAAATAGTTATATTGCAACGTCTGTATAACATATATCTTATAAAATGAGATTGTGTTATCTTCAAATTTGTAATGTTGTTATTTTCTGACACAGAGAGGTGTCTACTTCAGTGATTTATCATCAGATCAGTCAAGAAAACTATTCAAAAAGTTTACAAGAAGATGGAATAATGGAGAGTTAAAGAAGGTATATAAAATCAATAACTATAGATAAATTAAATTGTAGTTTTGGTTTTTGTTATAGAAATATTACGATGGTATACAAAGCTCATCATTACTACATTCTACACAGACAAAATACAAATGGAAGGTAATTTTAATAGAGTTTATTAATCAGCTAGTTCATTGGTTAGAACATTCACTTCACTAGTAAGAGGTCTTGATTCAATTCCAGAGAAGATGCTTTGGCTTTTCTCTCTATGTACAACTAGAAATGATCTATTGAACTAGGCCCTTCCTCTCTTTCCAATGAAGGCTGCATTTGTAAAGAAGGAGAGTTTGATGTGCATCAGCAAAGAAGGAGGGTCTAGCTTGATAGACTGAATTTTAAAAAGTTGATATGATCTATGGTGATCTATAAAATGTTCAGATTGTTAAATGTCCCTTAAAATAACTAAATATTACATAAACTTTATATAATTTTTTGTGTCTAGTTGTCCTCCGAGGGTAGAGATGAGGTGAAATTAGGCTCAATACGTGATCAAGTATCATCATGGACAGCTGGAGATTTTGATGACAAAAAGACGAGTACCAAATCAGAATCAAAAATTGGACCACACCCCTTATCCTCTAAACGTCTCATTGGTCCCCAAAGGCCTGTAAGTCCCTATCAATGTACACTCACTAGATTGTACTGACCAACAAATTGCTTCTGTACCAGCTTCCCATATAAAAAAGCATATACATGTATATTATATAATAACATGCATTTACTCTATAGAATGACTGAATGTTACAGTTTTATAACATGTGTACCGTGATGTTCTCTCTTTGTAGTCATCTCATCCTGATCCGTTTGAAGAAGAGGAAAGAAGAGAGAAAGAAAGAGAACACTTAAAAAAAGAGCGTAAAGAATATCGTAAATATCACGAAATGGTCAGTACTAAAGTGGATGGTAGATACATTCAAATCAATTGAGTGACAATAAAGTCACACATTTAAATAATACCAATTGTAATAGATTTTCTATGTGTATTTATATAGGTGGTGGATGAATTGCTTCCCAAAGCTACTGGTCATGCTGCTAAGATAGAGAAAAAAAAAGCAAGGGCTGAACAGAGGAGAGAAAGAGAACTTAGTCCAGGTACTAAAAGTGCTACAATTAATCACTGTTTCTTTAACAACTTTAGATACAAGTGACTCCATTTTGATGGGAAGCAGGTAATTTTGTTTAAATGGATAAATATAATTACAATTACATGCACATTGATAAGTACATGTCAATAACAACAATAACAATAATAACAATAATAACAATAATAACAACAATAACAATAATAACAATTATAACAACAATAACAATAATAACAACAATAACAATAATAACAATTATAACAACAATAACAATAATAACAATATAGATGTAACGTATTTTATAAATATAAAACTCTTTCCTCTTAGTACTCACAATGTTAAAGATAAATTAAAAGCACAACAAGCAGAAAGGTATGTATGAACTACATCCACAACGTCTATTATAGTAAAAATGTGACCTGATTTGGAAAAACAGACCACTTGTGTCAAAACAACTGTTAAAACATATTAAAAACAGTTTTGTATCCACACAGTTGCTATAGATGCATAACTATTCTATATGTATGTAAAAATGTTTTTTTGATATGTTTTAACAGTGTTTTTTTCACAAATCAGGTCACAAATATTTTACCAGTAGTGGTCCCTTTTTGCAAATCCAGTCACAAATATATCACTTGGACAAAAGCCTTATCTCTAAACTTAATGTGTTCTAATATGATGTACATTTGCGATTCTTACTTTCATTTTAGAGAGCAGAGAGCACAAGCCGCTAGTCAAAAGATTTCAGAATATCAGGCTAAAGAAAAAGCCAGAGTGGCTGTAAGTATGAATACTAGATGGTATTATACATGAAATAATGTATAGGAGGCGAATGGATAGACCAATGGACAAGTACAATGAAATGATAAACTGCATTGACATGTAGAGATATCGATTGGTTTAGTGTATTAATTCAGTATTAAAAATAACAAACAATGCTATGTTGTTCTACAGCGTTAGTCTACTCATATTTAGCCCATTATACTAATAGCATAAGCTTTATATGGTAGTGGTTGTTTGTTCAGAGATATTAGTGTATACAGTAATTCTAGGTACCATATTATAACAAGTAACATTGTATTCGCTATATATATATATATTGTAAAGTAAAAACTTTATAATTGATTGAATTTCAATTGACCAATCAGATTTAACTACTGCCATTCTAGCAAGGGTCATAATTAGATTTCAAAAATGTTATTAACATTTATCTTTCTTTATTTAAGGCTATTTTAGAATTGGCTAAAGCAAACAAGAAAGAAGGAGCTATGTGGTGACTATAATTACATTGTGTCTTCAAATTTTATATACATGTACTTTATATTACTACAAATTTTCTAAAACTATAAAAATTTATAAAGCTTGACAGTCTTATTGCCACACCCTCTTAGTGAGTGCAGAAGTGTTTGGGAGAGAAAGCGATGGAACTTCAACAAGTCATCGTTTTATTGGCAAATGTTGGTTAGTTTTTGAATGACCTTAGTAGCTGTTGCCTTTTATAAGAGTGTATAACCAAGGCTGACCAGCTAGCTAGCATATACATTCATCATACAAGCACCTTTTACAATGTATGCATGAATGTACTAATAGGTTGATCTCACTTGTGGTTTTACATGTATATTGTATAAAGTACAATGTGTTTTTACATAAATTATAGCAATCTCTCCCTCTCTCTCTCTCTTAAATTATAGCAATCTCTCCCTCTCTCTCTCTCTCCTCCCCCCCCCCCCCCCTCTCTCTCTCTCTCTCTCTCATAGTGTTTATATCAATTGTTTCATCAGCTCCGTCAGATGAACAATGTCAAAGTTTACTTCAAGTGTCTTCAGGGAACACACAATGTACACCACATGGTGACTGTACTGGTCTAACATGTGTGAACTCTATGACATCAACAAATAGCACATTTATTGTTGATAAATGTCAAGACCCAGTATTGGTTAATGTCACTGTTACTGTCAATGGTACCACTTATCAATATACCTTCAACCAATCCACTAATGTGACAATCAACAGTTCCTCCTTTTATTGGACTATGAACAGAAACAATTTACAAGTACAAGTCCAGGTATGAAAAATGCAACAATTAACAAAATTATAATTGAAAAAAAATGTCCTATGACTATTTTGAAAGATGCTTGAAACACTAATGACATTATAAATAATTAAATTGAAACATTTTGTACTGATTTAGTAATGCTAGTAACTGTTGTACATATTATATACAACTAGCACAAGTGTCCTGAATATATATTTACACTGAGCAGATGATTATCTTATCTATAAAATTCATTATTTAGATGTGTCTAGACAAATGTACCTATTATATTAGTGTATAAACTAGACATTGATAATTATTATAAGAGACAATCTGTGGAGTATTACTGATGGTTGACAAGATTGTAGGGTGATAAATATGTAGTTTTGATCTAACAGTAGTTCTTTTTGTTAAGTAAAGGGATTACGTAAGTATATGCAACTAAATGTGTTGATGTACAAAACGTAGTTATCATGATAACTAATGTTCTTGTATTATTTCTCTCTCTCTCTCTCTCTCTCTCTCTCTCTCTCTCTCCCTCCCTCCCTCCCTCCCTCCCTCCCTCCCTCCCTCCCTCCCTCCCTCCCTCTCTCTCTCTCTCTCTCTCTCTCTCTCTCTCTCTCTCTCTCTCTCTCTCTCTCTCTCTATCTAGGGAATGATCACAACACAAGGAGTATCTGTTGCTGCTATACCTCTCACTGCTGTTCCTCTAAATGCATCAGTTTGTATGTGTCAGTCAATACTAAGTATAGCAGCAAATAGTCAATCACCTGTAGACACAATGTGTGTTAACAACTCACAATGCACTGGACTTGATTGTACATTTAATGTTGGTATAACTAGCTATGATGTTGAAACAGAGATCCAGCCATGTTCACATCCTCCTGGAGTTGTATTTATCGTGAGTGAAAGTCAAACTGGTTCAGTTGTGTATGAACATTTTTTCAATTCTTCTACTAACTCTTCTACTCTCTTGGGACTGCCAGTACACGTTGTGGTCATTCACAAGCCATACTCTATGATCATTTCTGTAAGTGTAATAAATTAATACATGTAATATACAAGTACATGTTCATGTATTACATGTAATACATGTACATGTGCATGCATTACATGTAATACATGAACATGTACATGTGCATTACATATATATCTATTGTGGTTTGTGCCTTGAATCATTTTCAATAGACAAGAGAGACAAATAGATTTATACTAGATAATTCAGTAATGCATTTTATCAGTTTATTAGTCATACTATTTCATGAATTCATTGTATTTAGTACTGACAGTATATAGACAGTAGACAGTCCATATATCGTTACATTTTAAGTGGTCTTGTGGTCTTCTTTTTCATTTGTCCAACTGTATACTTGCTTATTCGTTCCATTTATTTTATTTATCTGTAATAATATGATAATCTTAGAAGTTGCATCATCTTTTCATATGTAATTTATATATCAATGAACCATCTTATTTTTTCGTGTAGATGAGTCTTATACTATCTGGTATAACGTATCCAGTGATACCACAAACAGTAATTATACTAGATAAGACTAACTGTCCAATAAAACCGTCACCTACAACTACGCTCACTCATATGACCACACCCACACCTACTCCAGTCACCATCTCTCCTAAAACTTGTGCTAAAATAAAAGAATTAGCTGCTCATCCTAATACTGGGGATTGCACAACAAACTCTGCTTGTGATACTGTAATCTGTTCAAATGAATTTGGCTATCAGTATACAGTTCAACTACTACCCTGTCACAATCCAGTAGCAATTCATGCTATTATACGTGATCAAGATAACAATGTTATATATGATGATGTTATTACAAAAACAAAATCAATTCCTGTGTCGTTTTTTATTATAGAGGTCACTTTGCTCCAGAATCAATCTGATGCACTAGGAATTCAGGTAAGAACTATAGCTATACTAATAAACATCAGTACTTACCACAGTGACCTAGGATACCTACTATTAGTAAGCTCTAGACTAGTAAACATCAGGACCTACCACAGTGACCTAGGATAGCTACCATTAGTAAGCTCTAGACTAGTAAACATCAGTACTTACCACAGTGACCTAGGATAGCTACCATTAGTATGCTCTAGACTAATGAACATCAGTACTTACCACAGTGACCTAGGATAGCTACCGTTAGTAAGCTCTAGACTAATAAACATCAGTACTTACCACAGTGACCTAGGATAGCTACCGTTAGTAAGCTCTAGACTAATGAACATCAGTACTTACCACAGTGACCTAGGATAGCTACCGTTAGTAAGCTCTAGACTGATGAACATCAGTACTTACCACAGTGACACAGGATATACCTACTATTAGTAAGCTCTAGACTAATAAACATCTGTACTTACCACAATGAACTAGGATAGCTACCATTAGTAAGCTCTTGTACTTATCACAGCGACCTAGTATAGCTACCATTAGTAAGCTCTTGTACTTATCACAGTGACCTAGGATAGCAACCATTATTAAGCTCTTGTACTTATCAGTGTCCTAGGATAGCAACCAGTAGTAAGCTATTGTACTTATCACAGTGACCTAGGATAGCAACCATTAGTAAGCTCTTGTACTTATCAGTGTCCTAGGATAGCAACCATTAGTAAGCTCTTGTACTTATCACAGCGACCTAGGATAGCAACCATAAGTAAGCTCTTGTACTTATCACAGTGTCCTAGGATAGCAACCATTACCAAGCTCTAGACTAGTAACTTAACTTCTAACCACTCAAATTGACTAATAGTGAGTGGGTGGATATTGACATGTACACTTAACATTGTACATGTACAATGTATGTAAACCACAAGGAGTCAGTGAAACAGTGAATGGTAAATGAATGAGAGAGAGAGAGAGACAGAGACAGAGAAGACATATTGTTACCATATCTATTTGATATAGGTTACAGTACACACTCCATTTCTCACTTTTATTGTACTACCATTCACCGAGATACCTTTGGACACATGTCTTTGTCCTAATGTCACATGTACATCATCAATTACTGTGATTAAATCAACAAGTTTAACATCATCGTATACTTCAGGAACATTTCTCAGCACTACAGTAAGCAGGAGTTCTTTAACAAGTCGTCGTGATTCTCGTACATCTTTACTGACTAAGACACTCTTTTTTGGTCCAAGTATGTACTTAACCAAACCCACTATTGTTCCTACGTATCGTCCAACACGTCCAACTCGAAGATCCTCACATTACATTATTAAAACTCAGTTTATACATGCAACATCAAAAGCGGTTACTCATACTGGATTGCCTCGATTTTCTCCATCCTCAACTTTGGCTCCCATCATTATAAAATCCTCTCCAACTACCAATAAAAAATCAGGTTTGTTATTTATTATTATTATTATATTAATTGTGAAGCAGAATAAGTTTGGCCAGCTGTTCTACTTATACAGACAAATGATTAACTTAGTTTACATAGCAAACTAGATTATATACCAACACCACATGATATATAAGTTGCACTTGATAGATGAATGGATGGATAGATATAGTATAATGGACAGATGGATCAATGGATGAGATAAATGTTGGACAGATAGATAGATGGATTAATTGATAAATAAATGGACAGGGTATAACTGTCTGCATATACACTTAAATGTACTATATGCTATAGATGACATATAACATGCACTCTACAAAGCTAAGTCAATTAAGAAGTAAATGTACTTACACAATACACTATGTACCACTATAATTTGATTATAGTGAAACCTCTGTAGTTAACACTTACTAGTTTTGAAAATTCCATTTGATACAAAGATATTTAAGTATTAATAAACTAAACTAGTATAGTTTTAAATAAGTTAATTTCTTAAATGATTTGAATAAAGAGGGTGTTTTGGTAGCTAGACCATAAGTACATATGGTCTAACTATCAAAACATCCTCTTTATTTGAGTCAAATAAATAGACTTAAATTTGTTAAATGTAATATTATATGTGATGTTATCCTTGTAAATTTGTTATCATGTCATCTCTTATTATATATAGGGCAGTCCTTCTCCACAGTTGTTATTACTGTTTATGTTCTTGTGACAATTGGCATTCTTGTGACTCTAGCCATCGTCTTTGTTGTTATTGTCATAGCGATATTGAAATATTGTTCTCGTCCCATTAAACGTGACGAGGTGATATTACTCTCTGATTTGCAAGAAGATGAAGTCAAAAAATGAATTATTTCTTTTAAATCTGTCTAATGTACAATACGTAATTGACGACCCTATTTTTGTATATTAAATTTTACTTACAGTACAACTTTAAAATGTGGAACTAATGCATCCTAGCTCTAAGGTAGAGTTATTTCACTTTGAAATATTGAATGTGTGTTATATACCAATAGAATAACTTGTTTGGGTGCATTTGTAAAGAGGTGATATTGTAAAAAGGTATAACACAGTACATTATACCATTTGCATGCACTAATGTGCTTATGCATTGTCAGCACAATAATCTTGTAATAGATGTTTTCAATATGGGATATGTCTTATTCAGCGTGTTAATATGAGAAGTACTATTGTTCCATTTTGTTGATGCATGCTACAATTGGTAGTAGTAATGTCAATGAAACTAACAATGTGATGAAGGCATAATGTTATCAACCAAGATTGCAGTTATATTCTATGGCAGTTAATACAACTGTTGTTATCCCATATTCAGGACACAGTACCCGACCGTCATTGCTATAAGGACTGTTCTATGATACTAATGTCTCTATGATAGCACTGAAAAGTGAACACAAGTGTTAGTTTGACCAGAGACATTTTAATTTGTCAAATAAAAGTAAGTGAAATGTATTATGCAACTACATTACCACAATGCTAGTAAGGAAGCCAGATAGTATTGCCAACGAATCCATACGCTAGCTCACTCATAACAGCTGCATATTTTCCACAACTGTCTTGTCCAAAACTAAACAAATGTTCCAGAAATAGTTACTGTAAACAATTTATATTATGTTCACGTAACTTACATATATATATACTACGTTAGGCAATAATCATTCTCTAATAAATGAAATCATTAGACACACACAACATCTACCAGAACCGCATTATACAGAAGTTGTTAAAATTTGATTACTATTACACTTTTGACAAGGATGGCGATAATATACACATTGTATTGATAAGAATCATATCAATGAAACTTAATATTAATTATATACATATAATAACTATTAATAACTATACTGAGTTATGAAGGTAAGCAGAGAGTAGAATGCATTCTAGTACCTGATGAGTACCATATAGATAGCACTCTCTTTCCTGCAAAATGACAATAAATAAGGAGGTAAAATACAAACATAAAAACTAATTTGCATCTAACATGAAAACTAGTGATACGAGATAAAATAAAGAGAATCAGAAAACATGTAATGGTAAGTAGAACAACATAAAAGACACTTTCTATTAACTTTCTAGCATAGCCTGACTCCTTAGATGATCCCATGTAGAGAACATAACACAGTGGTCCATAAAATAGACATAAAAATATTACTAACCACATAATGTACATAAACCATCCTGACTTAGGTGTTATGGAGGTGGGAACAAAAAAGAAAGAAAAATATGCCGATGTGAGTCCAAGTGTCAGCGGTAACACTGACATTAACCAACTTTTACGATCAAAACTAACAAACTTACACAATCTCTCACAAAAGGACTGTGGAAGAAGACGATAACGGAAAGAAATAAACCGAAAAGAGCCGACTAATGATATAACTAAGAACACTGGCAACAAATTTGAGAAATCCCACAGGGAGTACTCGTTATATCGACTAGGTAGTCTACGTCTGAGTTCATACCATTTCCAGTTCACATCAAAGACAGGATAAGACCACCATTTGTTTGGCTTCATTGGTCCTAGTGTGTAATGTAAGATGTATCTTTCTGATTTAGGTAAGTACCAATGCCCATCTAAACAATATATACCAATGTCCATGTTATAGCCTGCTGGTAAACGCATTGGTTCTTCATGATAGCTAGGATCTCTCTTGTCAAACATTCGAGCATATTTTAATCCATATACAGTGTTATAAAAGTCGTTTAGTATATTCTGATCACCCCAAATGTGTCCGCTATTGACAGCTGCATCTTGAGGCAAAATGTTAAAATTGTCTTTCAACCTTAAAATTTTTCTCAACTCTGTTAATGAAGGCTTAACTACCATTATTCCTGAATTGAATAAATCCGAATGTCGATAAACTGCACAGAAGTTCCCACATCGAAATAAATGATCAATGTTCTGTAAGACTATAGCGTCTGCATCAATCCACACAATACGTCTATATTCTGTCAATGTCCACATCTGCATCTTGTTGAACGTACCATCAAATTGCGCTTCTCCAGGGTCCATTTGCTGGATGACTTTAACAGTCCAGCCATCTTTCTTTAGCACTTCTCTGGTTGATTCAGGAACATCTGGAGTGCATAGACAAACATACTCTATATTAGTTCCAGACTCCCTGAGAGATTGTCCCAACACTCGAACGCCAAGTTCAAAGCCTCTACCATACAGGAGAGTAACGTACGCCACTCGACCAAGAGGACTAGGACCTGCAGTCACTTTGTTACTAGAAGATTTATCATCTTGTGGTGATACGAGGCTAGTAGACTGAGCATATGACAGGCTTTCTGTACGGAGAACATGGAAACATACTAACACCAAGAAGGCCACTATTACTACACCAAGTGAACTCGCCATACAGAAAAGTACAAATCTGAAAATTTTGCGAATATTACGTGCCATTGAGTTGATCAATGAGAAGCGTCACGTGACTACTGTTGGATCACGTGATTTAGTTACTGTTATTCAGACCTTCACGTGTGTTCAAGCATGTTTCTTTGAGCTTTTTACTGAGAAAACTTACCACCTCCCCTAATTTTCATTTATAAATTAAAGTGGAAAATAAGAATGACTTCTGGTTTTGATGATAATACTTTTAATCGTCCTAATTTCCCTCATTCTCCATCCTCAGCAAGGAAAGCTTACACCCTAAGCCGACCTGAAGTTATTCCTCCAGTTCAAGTAAGAACAAACTGAGTATTTAATTAAAGAGCAAATGACAGTTAGTCTATGAATGAAGCTTTTTATCAATAAAACTCTCTGACATCTTGAATAGTTATTACAGAATTTCAGTCTTTTTTGAGTATTAAGTACACATGCCTTATATGGTATTGGTACATTGATTATGGAACTTCAAAGAAGTGAGGAAGTGTTATAAGTGAATATCAGTCTTTTTTTTCAGTATTAAGTACACATGCCTTATATGGTATTGACACCTTGATTATGGAACTTCAAAGAAGTGAGAAAGTGGTATAAGTGAATATCAGTCTTTTTTTGAGTATTAAGTACACATGCCTTATATGGTATTGGTATATTGATACTCAATAAGGAAGTGATATAAGGGATTATCTAATCACAGTAATCAGTTATACAAAAACATTGAACTACTTTCTTTTGTTATAATTCATTATTTGTGTTAGATTCCAGCTCAATTGTGTCAGTATCTGCGTGGTTACCAATGTGATGGTATTCAATTTCTTTATGATCATTATGTTAAAGGAGTTGGTGCACTATTGTGTGATGATATGGGACTTGGAAAAACAGTACAGGTACTCTTGATTACATGTATTGTCTGCATGCTTCTCTCTCTCTCTCTCTCTCTCTCTCTCTCTCTCTCTCTCTCTCTCTCTCTCTCTCTCTCTCTCTCTCTCTCTCTCTCTCTCTCTCACTCTCTCTCACTCTCATATACACAGGTGATTGCTTTTATTTGTGCAGTACTTGGAAAAACTTGTACAAAAGAGGATATCATTTTAACAGGACCAAAACCAGTAAAATTACTTCCATCTGTTCGTCCATTAATCAATCTTCTATTATACAGACAGTATCTAGAGGTGCTTTTCTAATAATAGCTCCATGCTCTGTATTGTATAACTGGCTTTCAGAAATTGAAACATGGAGTCATCTCAAGACAGGGTAACTCTACCTATATAATGTCAATATAGATGTAGTGTTATCATAACACTATATCTACTATTGCTCACCACGAGTCATTATGTCATGTCATTATGACACATGTTGGTGCCTACATATAACTAGGGAAACTAGCATGTGACATTAATGTATGTACTCTGTGCCCAATTTGAGTTTATTTTCAGTTTTATGGAATTTTGATAAACACTATTTACTTTACATGGGATTCTAGTTCATTATTTTCCCGAACAGCTAGCACTCTAGTTTTTACATATTTGTAAGTAGAGTTGCAAGATGTATTGAATGGTACAAACCATTTCTCTCTAGCTTATTCCTAGCCTGAGATATAAAATTGAGTCAGCGACAAACTCAAATATAGCAATCTAATGTTGGATTTGACATTATGCAACTGTCACTGTAGATTAAACTACATTGCTCTGCCTGCCCTCTAATAGAGTATGTCCCTGTAATTAATCCTTTAAATTATGTGTTTAGACTGGTTACGTCCTGCAAAAAGCATGTTTACATTATGACCTTATCACCATGAGAGTTTATACAATACATTCTAGACAAATTGTAATATTAGCAGAAACTCAGAAATTTAGTTACTATTAAGGAGTACTTATCTCGTAGTCTCTTTATATTCACCTTTTTCAGGTTTTTATTTGTGTGTACAAATTGTTCATGTTGTCGTTGTTGATACATTTGTTATAGTGTGTTTCATCGTAACAAGAAAGAAGAGGTGCTTGATAAAGTTAAACGTGGCAGACTTGATGTTGTACTTACTACACATGAGACAGTAAAGACAAAAGTGGTTTGTGTATTGATACACACACACGCACACACAAACTCTCCTCTCTCTCTCAGTGATATATATATATATATATATCTATCACTGAGAGATTTGTGTGTGTCTTTTCATATTATATTCATGATAAATGTTTATTCCTACTATAGGATGACATTAATACCATTAATTGGTTAGCTGTTATTGCTGATGAAGCACATGCTATTAAGGTATGTTGTCATCAAATGGGATATAAAATAAGTGTATTCATCACCCTAGGAATGTAACATAATATGATTCATAACTAAAGTATAGCACATGTGTGGCATGTGTAATATATTGTGATTTTATTTATACAGGTATCATATTACTGCATAGTCAGTACTATTTATTATAATAGTAGCCAAATCTTAAATATATTTTTTATGCATGATGTTTCATGTTCAGGCTGTTGTGAGATTGTTTTGGAATGTGTCTATTATCTGTGTTTTCATCCATTCATTTTCTATCATTCATCCATTGATCCATCCATTGATCCATCCATCAATCCATCCATTGATCCATCCATATGATGTTGTTACATGTGGGTGTTTTCCTGTGAAATTATTGTTACTATTGTTACATCAATAGTGTGTCATATTTGTTATAAAGGAAATTGATATAGACATGGCTTCGTGCTACATACGGATATAATAAACTTCATAAACCATTCACAAAACCAAAGGCTCATTAGATACATATTCAGTTACATTTAAAGGATGCCTTAGGAGTAACCACTGCCTTATCACAAATAAAAAAAATTATTGTGAGGACATCCCAGTATAAATAGTTTAAGTTGACTCATAATGTTATAAATGATTTGATAAATGATGTGTGTTAGATGAACAAAAAAATATTCGTCACATCATTGTGTGCTTCAAATTTTATTCAGATGACCAAACCAAATTTTGCAAGGGTGCTCACCCAATTTTTTTAATGCAGCCACTCATAACTTGTCGTGGGCTCATGATATACTGATCCCTTTATTTAAAACATGTAATTTGCTGAACATAAACATACATGTATACATGTATCATGATTGATATGTGATAGGATAAGGCATTATCTTTATACTAAATTTCATCTTCAAGATCATAATATAGTACATGTATTTTCAGATAAGGACATGTTTTGTGTTTATTTTGTGAATGGAGTAAACAGCAAGTCTAATGCATGGTTGTTATGATTATTTTCCTCGAACATTTTATTAACTTTGTCAGACGTGTATGTAACATGACACTATTAAAGTAAACGATTATTTTGTTATAAGTAAATTTACTTACCAGTGTAGTAATATCATGTGTATGCATAACCTTACTTGTAGCTATATGATAAGGTTGAGTAGACTTACATATAGTAAGTATGGTAATTACTAACAACACCACAGGTATGTGTAGTCTTGTTGCTGTCAAAACTATTGCCCATATAAGGAAGTTACAACTTACAAATGTCCTCTGTGTGCAATATTATGGTTACATTTGTGATGATAAAAGTTTCCAGTATTAGCTGGTCTGTGAAATTCACAATGTTTTACAGAACATTATGCCTATATCATGACTGATAAATTTTGACTGACTGCAAAAAATTTAAGTACATAAAATTTTGACCAATTGTAAAATATTTGGTTGGTTAACTACATTGAAATTTATATTTTGTATAAATTTTGCTATATATATGGTATATATTAATACTAGAGCAACTTGTGATAGTATGCCGTCTGCAAAATTTAAATAGTAACCTACATTTTTCCAGTAAGATTTATACTTTGTAGAATAATCATATATAGAATACATGAACAGCTTGTGATAATATATTTAGTAATATGTAATACTCTCAGTGTGTACACTGGAATACATACACTCTTGTAAAGCACACTCTTTGTATATTGCAAACATTTTGTTCTAAAGTATTGTTTGCTGTAGAGTGCTGTATATAAAATATAATAGTCCCCTTATATCAAGACAATTAATTAGATATTTTAAGTGGCTCTAGTTTTTTGACCTCATATCCTGAAAATCTTTATTTATAGAATCCATCTAGTCAAATCACTGAAGCTCTCAATGAATTAAAAGTCAAAACAAGGTATTAATTGATTATAATTAGCACTACTCTATTTACATGTACAAATACATGTAGTTTATTGGTAATAGTAGATAATGCTATCGCATTATATGTGTACATGTATTATATATTATATATATGCATATCACTATATAGCAGTATATTGTCTATATGTATTCCTGTAATCAGATTAGTGTCGTTTTAGTTAACTATGGCGAAAGTTTATAAGTAATTGAATTATTAATTTAGCAAACTGCAACTAAAACAACTAAAAGTAATCAATTTATGACTAGATTATCCTTAATAATTTACTTTGTTGATAAACATCGAACTACTACAACGATACGTTTGGTTGCCATGGTTATCATTTAAAATGAAAATTTTGGCATTAGTCCATATAAGTAAATACTACCAACAAAGAACGAATAAAATAAATGACAGCACAGCATACAGACACACATACACATATTTATAATTATATATATATATATATATATATATATATATTTAACTATATATATATATCTATATTTAAATATATATATATAAGGACACATGTCATAGTACAAATTATATTTAGTAATGTAATGTGTTATGTGCCGGTAAATCATTAACTCCAATATAGTGCTCTGTGTGATAATGATACCATTATTAAATTTTGTGTATTAACTGGCTTTCTTTATAAAATGTTTTGACATCCTTACTGTCTAATCCTTAATATATACACTTTTGTGTATTAAATGTGTATTATCATATATACATCTATATACATGTATATATATATATATCATTATTATTATATATGTGTATTATCTTATATGTAGATTTGGTTTAACTGGTACTGCTTTGCAGAACAATTTCATTGAGCTTTGGTCTTTATTGAACTGGTAAGAACCGTGTATCATTATCTGTTTATTGAAAGTAATCTTATTTAAATATACTTGTATATACATGTACATGTACTAGGGTTAAGCCAAATTGTCTTGGCTCTTTAAAGGAGTTTCAGGCAAAATACGAACGACCTATATTACAAGGACAGAAATATGATTGTACTAAAAGAGAATTAGCAACAGCGAAACTTAGTAAGTGTATGTGTGTGGAGAGAGAGAGAGATAGAGATAGAGAGAGAGAGAGAGAGGGGGGGGGTGGGGGGAGGGGAGGGAGAGGGAGAGGGAGGGGGAGGGGGAGGGGGGAGGGAGGGAGAGGGAGAGAGAATGTTGTAATATGTTATTTTTTTATTTAAACTAGAACAAAAATCTTTAGAAGGTATTTTAAGTCATTGGATGTTGCGAAGAACTAAATCTCTTATTGCATCACAACTACCTCAGAAAGGTAGTATACCCACTAATGATATAATGCAATCCCACTCTCTCCAGAGGAGTTTGTAGTATTTTGTCCAGTTACTCCACTTCAAGCTACCATTTACTCTGCTATTCTACAAACTAATGATATTCAAGAGCTTCTCTTAAGTCACCAACCTTGTCTCTGCCACAGTGGTGAGACTAGGATTAACTGTTGTCATAAGGTGAAATATTTTGATATATAATATCATCCATTAAATAATACACTAAAGTATTATAATATATGTAATGTCCATGTATTATAGTATATTGTTATAGCAAGTCCTGATTATTAAAAAGTGTTCCTGTAAGTGACTTCACTGTAAACCAGTTTAGGTATCAGTACTGAAGATAACTAAATTAAAATTAAAAGTTGGTGAAATTAAATTTGACTTGTGCATTGACATCTTTGACTTGCTTTTCTGTCAAGGAACAGTGCTTAAATATGGAGACTGATTCTTTTGAGAAATATTGCCATTCCTGTTTCAGTATTCTCCACTTTAACTGTCTTGATTAAAAATAAATTCCATCCACTATGTGGCAAAAATTAATACTGGTAGAAATGAAATTTTATGGTGCATACATAAATAAATCAACACGCTAAATTTAATTCTCAACTAAGTTTTCCAGCTATACAGTATTACTTGTCCTTTGTAGGTTTTTATTGTTACAGACATACACATCTACAATACATGTATGTTACATGTAATATTAATAGTTTCTTTTTTTTTTAGCATCTTAGTTCTTCTATGCTATCACTTCAAGGTACATATTTAGCTTTGTTACTTAAGTGTGCTAACCACATTGGATTACTTTTACCATCAATGTTTGCTTCCAATATACAGAATGAAAAAGTGAGTAGTAATACATAAACACATTCACATTATTTACACTTCATACCGGACAGT